>CM025917.1:19465453-19496592 GCA_000753965.2 Amaranthus hypochondriacus
ATGAGGGTTAACCTTCTCCTAATGTCCTCTCTAAATCCAGCAATGAATTTTCCCACACTCATTTCGTCAGTCACATCCACATCACACAAAACAGTAAGTCTTTCCCACTCCTGAATATACTCATGCACAGTCTTAGTTCCTTGGGTGAGAGTACTCAATTGAACATAGAGTTACTGCCTATAGGTGGGAGTAACATACTTCCTCCTGAGGTGCTTCTTGAGTTTTTGCCAGGTATCCACCCTAGGTTTCCCCTCTCCTACTCTCTGTCTTTGCAACCCCTCTAGCCATGTAGAAGCTATTTTGGTCATTTTTACTTTGGCTATTTTATATTGTCTGTCAGGTGGGGTCTCTTGGAATTCAAAGTACTGCTCCATCCTTCCCTCCCAGTCAAGGTAGGTTTCAGGGTCATGTGACAAACTATCAAAATCAGGTATGTCTACTCTCAAAGTTCTGTCCTCCTGATTCCTATGGTTTGGTGGGGGTCTAGGAGGGTCATTGTTCTGAAATAAACACAGATTATCAATGTTTTGTGCAAGTCTTTGCACTATTTCTTCTAAGGCCATGAATCTTTCTCCCATATTTTTCATGATGTTAAAGAAAACAAATTTTAAAGACGGTTCCCAAAACTAAAGATTTCAAGAAATCCACAACAATGAAAAAACAAGAAACAAAAGTCAGTGTATTGTGTGTTTTTGTGTTATAACTCGAAAAAACAGAAATACAAAGAACTTCAATTAGTAAATTTTAAGAGGAGTCACTCCCTGTTGTAGAACATCAATGATGTGGTTGGTTTCCACCAATGAATGCTCCTTAGTGGACTGAATATGCCAAATTCTGAAATACAGAAAAGATTGCAGCCCTTCTTGAATTTCTGTGTCTGTTTGATCCTTGCCCTCTTCGTGACACGGCTCTAATACCAATTTGATGCAATCTAAAGGTGGTGATGGAATCTTGGCACTGCAGAGATGATGTTTTGGCCTCTAAGAATCCCTTTAATCCTCAAATGAATGTTGCATCTTCAGTCCTAAGTGTCCCGGTGACCAGAATGAAACCAAGAATTGGGTTTTTGGTTTTCTGATAATGTTGCTGACTGTGGACTTTGGTTCCTTCTCCCAAAGCTTCAGCCCAGTATCCAATTCAAGGTTTTCTCCCCTTGAGTTGAATGGGATTACAAGGGTTAAGAGTTGATCCACAACTTCTCAAGCCTTGGAATCTGGATGAAGATGTGCACACACACAACCTCAAAAGAAAAACAGAAGAATTTCTGAATTACCCTCTTTTTATGAAATGAAAATGAAATCTATTTTTATAACTTGGAGAGCCCTCCTATATATAGGTACTTATGAGAAGATGCTTTCTAAACAACTAAGACAGCTATTAAGGCAAAGCCTCACGTGTTTGGTACTTGGAGAGCCCTCACTTTCTAATCAGGAGAGTCCTTGTACCCTGGCTTCTAGGCCCATGCACCAAGATTCCAGAATTACCCTTGTCTGGCTCTGATTGGCCCGTGTCAGCTCTCAGACCTTTGCACAAGGTCAGTTGGTTGGCAGATGTGTCTGTTGTCCTGTCTCCAGTGGCAGTGCTGTCTGTTGGAGTCCTAACTTGCTTATTTGTGCTTTTTATCTTCTTTCCTGGACTTGTACAGTAGGTTGACTCTTCCCTAGTTCCATTTATTGGTCTTTACTCCCTTTCTTCTGCCTCCACCAAGATTTGGTGCAGAGATCTTGTTGGAATTTCCTGTCTGATTTGGGGGAAAGGGGTTTTTGTGTCTTCTGTTGTCTTGGGGCTTCTTCTCACTGATTGGTCTGTCATGATGTGATCTTGGGACTTTGCTCAGCCCTTGTTGGGTCTCATAGGGTATCTCCCTTCCTTTCTCATGCCCTGGTATAGTCAGCAAGCTTAGAGTATCCTGCAAGTCAGAGTCAGGCCTGTTCTGAGTTGGGCTTGGGTCTTCTGTACTTTGTTCTTCATCTGAAACATTTATATTTGTTTCACATATCCATCACCTAAGTTTTAAATTTTTTCTAATATAAAGCTTAAGTTTACTAATTCCTCAATCAATAACTTCACCAGTCTCTAAGATCTTTTTCTTGCTAAGTTTGTTAACTCATCATATTAGCTACGTTTGCAAGGTGGCTCTGATACTAACTATAACACCCCACCTAATATTTACCTGATTAAGCTAAGATGCTAGTACATGTATTCAAAATTTACACTTTAATAAATCTTTTAAAATGCACTATAATGTGAAACTCAACTTGAATAATAAGTTAATGTAAACTTAAAATAAAATATAAAAAACTCAAAGGTACCAACAACCTCCTTACGTAATAGGTCTCAAATATTAAACGTTGTTCATTGTCTTAAAATCCATTAATCGGTCAACTATTAATAAAATTCAATTATAAACTAAAGCTATTACGAATTGATAAAGAAAGTACTAATATATATTACGTCACTCCGTGATATCCCCACTTATCAATCGTCAGCTCCCGTAATTCACTTGCAATCTAAAATCAAAACAAAAAGGTGTCAACCACGAAAGGTTGAGCGAACAGACATATCTCATGTAAAACATTTTTATATTTTCATTAAAACATGCTTTCACAAACATGGAGAAGAGAATAGCACACAATATTAAAACAAAATCCTAGACCTTCGTGTGCAGTATGTATCTAGTTGAGAGGATACTCTATAGCTCTAGGACTATGTCTCTCTCGGGTGAAGCAAGCCGATTTCTCAATGGAAACACGCCTCTATAATATAGTAGAGACCCTGTTAGCTACATTTTATTCATACTTTATCCCCATTGTTTAATTGAATTATGTTGAGATTTGATGCAACGATGCTTGTTTTGTATAAGATTTTATGCTTGGTTTGGTGTTTTGGTGTTTTGTTGAATTTCAGGTAAAACTCAAGCACTTTTGACGCATACGTTGCTCATTCAGCTCCGAAAACTTAAAGAAGCAAGGCCTCGATGAGCCAAGTCAAGAAGATAAGTCGAAACGAGAGCCAAAATAGGCCATTTCAAAGCCACTCGACCAAATATGGGTCGAGCCAAGGTGGCTCGAGCATCCTGGGACCCACACTTGATATCACAAGCTGATTAAAGACATCCTGAAGGCCGCTTGACCAGGTCGAGCGAGATGGCTCGGGTCGAGCGAAAGTACTATTCACTTCCAATAGCTTTAGAATGTCGACAGAAGCATTTTCGATGGGTCGAGCGGAGCTATTTTTTGGTGACTGTTCTATTTTGAAGATTTTGACCTGTGTACCTGATGCTCGCTCGACTAGGTCGAGCGGGCTTGCTCGGGTCGAGCGAGATGGGCGGCAGCAGCTTTTCGCAATTCTTTTAAAAAAGCAATTGGGTCCAATCAAATTCATTTGCTTCTTATCTCTGCTGCCAAGCCTCCCTTGTCACCCTACCCTATCTCTAGGGGTGGCACCCCCTTCTACACCCTAGGGGTGGTGGAGCAATCATGAAACCAACACCCCTACATGCTTTGAAGCCTATAAATAGAGAACAAGAAGGAGGAGTTCAATCATCTCAGTTTTTCATCTCAATTTGCATCTCAGTTTTCACCCTTCACTTAGAGTAATTTTTATGTATTCTTCATTTGCTTAGCTTTTTATTTCAATAGAGAGTTAGTGTTTAGTATAGTTTCACTTTCAAATCAAACACTTGCAATTTCATTTTCAATCTTAGTTTCATTCCCTATTGTAACACTTTGCAATTTGGATTTCTTCACCATTAGTGTATTGTATTGAAGCTTTTGGGAGGAATTACTTTGAATCATCCATTCATCTTGTTCATCAAAGAGTAATTTCTATCTTTATTTACATTGGATTCAATTCATGTTGCTTAGTTATTGTTTGCCTTTACTTCCATATATTTATGTTTGATTGCTCTTCAAATTGCATCTTGTTAAGATACTCTAGTTCAATTCATTCCTTAATGATTCTTGGCTTAATTGCAATCTATAATTTCAATATGAATATGTGTGTGTAGTTTGTTTTGGTTTAGGCTAGGTATGATCACCATATATGTAGTTTGACTTGTTATCTTTACCTTTGGCTTGGTTGTGTTGTTTATGGTTTAACATAGGTTTTGCTATCTTGTTTAGAGTCGTTGAATTGAGGGCGAGAGTCGATTTTTAACGATAATCTATGCTTAAAAGTTGAATCATCTCCATGAGAATAGGTAGATGTTTTGATTGGAAATAATGAATGTGTGCTCTATGTCTTAATCTATGCTTAGCTCCATGAGAATAGGTGGTTAAGTATGTTTTAGGAAGCTATTGCTGCTTGAGAGAGAACATTAGTATTTAAGATACGTTCTTCCTCATAACAACCCATAACCATGACCTTAGGTTGAAGTTAGTAAAGAATACCATGGTGAGAAAGCCTAGCCTATGCCTATTTAGCTAATTGATTGCTTTGTCTTTGCCTTAGTTCATTGTGTTCTTTATTACTTTTATGTTTCACTCTTCATTCCATTCTTTTTAATTACTTGCTTTATTTAGTTCTACCTCCAAACACCATTTTATACATTTTTGAGCTCACTTATCGATTGAGAAGCCATTGACATAACCCCCACTCCCTGTGGATTCGACCCGTACTTGCCGTCGTACTAAGCTACGCCGTGCACTTGCGGTATTACATTTGAAGGACGTAAAGTCCCGATCAAGTTTTTGGCGCCGTTGCGGGGAGTGACGATGTTATATTGATGTTTCTTAATTAGTTGGTTCTTTGTATGACTCTTATGGCTAGTTTGTTGTGTCACCAATCTAAGCATGAAGCTTTTTGGAGGTATTATTGGAGGCTTGGTGACTCCCTCCCACATGACCATGACGTTGAAATGCGGAATATTTGCAAATTGATGTATGATGGTTTAAATGATAAGACTGGGGATCAAGTCGAAATCATGTATAACTTTGAGTTTCTAGACCAACCAATTGAAAGAGCTTGGGAATTTTTTGAATGGTTAGCTAAGGAAAACTATGAACAAGAAATGGCTCATAAGCTCCCTTCTCTCGATAAGACTAGACCAACCAATCCCTCATGTTTGGCATTGACGGATGACTATATTGCGAAAAATTCAGATGGAAGTTTGGAGGGAGTTATGACTTGGTTAGTGAGTTTAGTGTAGAATATAAAACATATATTAATTACACCCCTTTGTTAGAAACTACCTACTACCCAGCACATGTATTCTATTTTTATGTTTAGTCAAGTCGGAGTACTATTAAATGTCTTGTTTTTACTTTAGAAACCATATTTTTTTTACCATAATCGGAATGCTGCTCTCTTCGGGATGGAATTGGCTCATGATATGGGGTTTAATTGTGTCCATCTAGAGGGTGATTCCCTCCTGTCATTCGAAGTATCAGGGAGGATAAGAAGGGTGTTGCTCCTATCTTTCTGTTCTATGAGCATATAGCTAGTTTAAAGAAACTTTTTACTTCCTTCCTATGTTCCCATGTGTACAAAGGAGGCAATACTGTAGCGCACCATGTAGCTTCTTAGCATGTCGAGAATGCTACTAAACTTGTCTTTGTTTCTGATTTTCCTCAAGGCTTGTTGGCCTTTGGCATTTTCTGATCTCTCTTAATAATAGGTGAATTTCAAGAAAAACAAAATAAATTAAAAAATACATAAAGAAAAATCACTCCTATGAATTATTTATATTAGATAAATTATAGTTGTTATTTTTAACAAATTTTTTAGAATTTCAATTGAATAATATAGGTTATATTTACTTAATCACTACTATGAATTATTTATATTAGATAAACTATAGTTGATATTTTTAACAAGTTTCCTTTAATTGTATTGGGACAATAACTTTTATTTATAAAGTAGATAAATAAATGAACTGTTAAATGTCATCCTAAATATATTATATCATAATTCTCCTTACCCAATTTAATTAAATAATATTTTTATTTATATCTAAAGAAAAAAACTTACTTTGATTCTTTGTTGTGATTTTCCATCGATATCATTACATCATAATTGCTTTTATCTAGCACATGTGATACGACATGTATACCAATTATTTCAGCAGACTTATCTTTAGGTTTGAAGCCTTTAACATAAATTAGTTAAATTTCTTTCCTCAGTTAAAACTATTTTATAAAATAAATTTTAGTTAACATCCGAGAATGTATTGTTTTTTTTCTAACTAGGTATCTACCCGTGCTATGCACGGAATTGTAGATAATTGTTGCATAATGATATGCTTTTGATATGAAAATTAATTTTATAATTAAGAAGAACATATATGATGTTATATGGATTTTCTAAAAATGGTGACATTTAAATAACAACAAATAACAATTGAAATAAAAAGTATATAGCTTACAACCAATATAATATAAAACAATTATTAATTACACCCCTTTGTTAGAAACTACCTACTAGTCAGCACATGTATTCTATTTTTATGTTTAGTCAAGTCGGAGTACTATTAAATGTCTTGTTTTTACTTTAGAAACCTTTTTTTTTTACCATAATCGGAATGCTGCTCTATTCGGGATGGAATTGGCTCGTGATATGGGGTTTAATTGTGTCCATCTAGAGGGTGATTCCCTCTCTGTCATTCGGAGTATCATGGAGAATAAGAAGGGTGTTGCTCATATCTTTCTTTTCTATGAGCATATAGCTAGTTTAAAGAAACTTTTTACTTCCTTCCTATGTTCCCATGTGTACAAAGGAGGCAATACTGTAGCGCACCATGTAGCTTCTTGGCATGTCGAGAATGCTACGGAACTTGTCTTTGTTTCTGATTTTCCTCAAGGCTTGTTGGCCTTGGCATTTTCTGATCTCTCTTAATAATAGGTGAATTTCAAGAAAAATAAAATAAATTAATAAATAAATAAATAAAATCACTCCTATGAGTATTTATATTAGATAAATTATAGTTGATATTTTTAACAAATTTTTCGAATTTCAATTGAATAATATAGGTTATATTTACTTAATCACTACTATAATTATTTATATTAGATAAATTATAGTTGATATTTTTAACAAGTTTTCTTTAATTGTATTGGGACAAAAACTTTTTTTTATAAATTAGATAAATAAATGAACTATTAAATGTCATCCTAAATATATTATATCATAATTCTCCTTACCCAATTTAATTAAATATTTTTATTTTTATCTAAAGAAAAAACTTACTTTGATTCTTTTTGTGATTTTGCATCGATATCATTACATCATAATTGCTTTTATCTAGCACATCTGATACGACATGTATACCAATTATTTCAGCAGTCTTATCTTTAGGTTTGAAGCCTTTAAATCAAATTAAGATAAATTAGTTAAATTTCTTTCCTCAGTTAAAACTATTTTATAAAATAAATTTTAGTTAGCATCCGAGAATGTATTGTTTTTTTTTCTAACTAGGTATCTACCCGTGCTATGCACGGAATTGTAGATATTTGTTGCAGAAAGATATGCTTTTGATATGAAAATTAATTTTATAATTAAAGAGAACATATATGATGTTATATGGATTTTCTAAAAATGGTGACATATAAATATCAACGAATAACAATTGAAATAAAAAGTATATAGCTTACAACCAATATAATATAAAACAATTATTAATTACATACCTTTGTTAGAAACTACCTACTACTCAGCACATGTATTCTATTTTTATGTTTAGTCAAGTCGGAGTACTATTAAATGTCTTGTTTTTACTTTAGAAACTTTTTTTTTTACCATAATCGGAATGCTGCTCTATTCGGGATGGAATTGGCTCGTGATATGGGGTTTAATTGTGTCCATCTAGAGGGTGATTCCCTCTCTGTGATTCGGAGTATCATGGAGAATAAGAAGGGTGTTGCTCCTATCTTTCTTTTCTATGAGCATATAGCTAGTTTAAAGAAACTTTTTACTTCCTTCCTATGTTCCCATGTGTACAAAGGAGGCAATACTGTAGCGCACCATGTAGCTTCTTGGCATGTCGAGAATGCTACTGAACTTGTCTTTATTTCTGATTTTCCTCAAGGCTTGTTGGCCTTGGCATTTTCTGATCTCTCTTAATAATAGGTGAATTTCAAGAAAAATAAAACAAATTAAAAAATAAATAAATAAAATCACTCCTATGAATTATTTATATTAGATAAATTATAGTTGATATTTTTAAAAAATTTTTAGAATTTCAATTGAATAATATAGGTTATATTTACTTAATCACTACTATGAATTATTTATATTAGATAAATTATAGTTGATATTTTTAACAAGTTTTCTTTAATTGTATTGGGACAATAATTTTTTTTTATAAAATTGGAAAAATAAATGAACTATTAAATGTCATCCTAAATATATTATATCATAATTCTCCTTACCCAATTTAATTAAATAATATTTTTATTTATATCTAAAGAAAAAACTTACTTTGATTCTTTGTTGTGATTTTGCATCGATATCATTACATCATAATTGCTTTTATCTAGCACATGTGATACGACATGTATACCAATTATTTCAGCAGTCTTATCTTTAGGTTTGAAGCCTTTAAATCAAATTAAGATAAATTAGTTAAATTTCTTTCCTCAGTTAAAACTATTTTATAAAATAAATTTTAGTTAGCATCCGAGAATGTATTGTTTTTTTTTCTAACTAGGTATCTACCCGTGCTATGCACGGAATTGTATATATTTGTTGCATAAAGATATGCTTTTGATATGAAAATTAATTTTATAATTAAAGAGAACATATATGATGTTATATGGATTTTCTAAAAATGGTGACATATAAATATCAACGAATAACAATTGAAATAAAAAGTATATAGCTTACAACCAATATAATATAAAACAATTATTAATTACACCCCTTTGTTAGAAACTACCTACTACTCAGCACATGTATTCTATTTTTATGTTTAGTCAAGTCGGAGTACTATTAAATGTCTTGTTTTTACTTTAGAAACCTTTTTTTTTACCATAATCGGAATGCTGCTCTATTCGGGATGGAATTGGCTCGTGATATGGGGTTTAATTGTGTCCATCTAGAGGGTGATTCCCTCTCTGTCATTCGGAGTATCATGGAGAATAAGAAGGGTGTTGCTCCTATCTTTCTTTTCTATGAGCATATAGCTAGTTTAAAGAAACTTTTTACTTCCTTCCTGTGTTCCCATGTGTACAAAGGAGGCAATAATGTAGCGCACCATGTAGCTTCTTGGCATGTCGAGAATGCTACGGAACTTGTCTTTGTTTCTGATTTTCCTCAAGGCTTGTTGGCCTTGGCATTTTCTGATCTCTCTTAATAATAGGTGAATTTCAAGAAAAATAAAATAAATTAAAAAATAAATAAATAAAATCACTCCTATAAATTATTTATATTAGATAAATTATAGTTGATATTTTTAACAAATTTTTAGAATTTCAATTGAATAATATAGGTCATATTTACTTAATCACTACTATGAATTATTTATATTAGATAAATTATAGTTGATATTTTTAACAAGTTTTCTTTAATTGTATTGGGACAATAACTTTTTTTTATAAAGTAGATAAATAAATGAACTATTAAATGTCATCCTAAATATATTATATATTAATTCTCCTTACCCAATTTAATTAAATAATATTTTTATTTATATCTAAAGAAAAAAACTTACTTTGATTCTTTGTTGTGATTTTGCATCGATATCATTACATCATAATTGCTTTTATCTAGCACATGTGATACGACATGTATACCAATTATTTCAGCAGTGTTATCTTTAGGTTTGAAGCCTTTAAATCAAATTAAGATAAATTAGTTAAATTTCTTTCCTCAGTTAAAACTATTTTATAAAATAAATTTTAGTTAGCATCCGAGAATGTATTGTTTTTTTTTCTAACTAGGTATCTACCCGTGCTATGCACGGAATTGTAGATATTTGTTGCATAAAGATATGCTTTTGATATGAAAATTAATTTTATAATTAAAGAGAACATATATGATGTTATATGGATTTTCTAAAAATGGTGACATATAAATATCAACGAATAACAATTGAAATAAAAAGTATATAGCTTACAACCAATATAATATAAAACAATTATTAATTACACCCTTTGTTAGAAACTACCTACTACTCAGCACATGTATTCTATTTTTATGTTTAGTCAAGTCGGAGTACTATTAAATGTCTTGTTTTTACTTTAGAAACCTTTTTTTTTACCATAATCGGAATGCTGCTCTATTCGGGATGGAATTAGCTCATGATATGGGGTTTAATTGTGTCCATCTAGAGGGTGATTCCCTCTCTGTCATTCGGAGTATCATGGAGAATAAGAAGGGTGTTGCTCCTATCTTTCTTTTCTATGAGCATATAGCTAGTTTAAAGAAACTTTTTACTTCCTTCCTATGTTCCCATGTGTACAAAGGAGGCAATATTGTAGCGCACCATGTAGCTTCTTGGCATGTCGAGAATGCTACGGAACTTGTCTTTGTTTCTGATTTTCCTCAAGGCTTGTTGGCCTTGGCATTTTCTAATCTCTCTTAATAATAGGTGAATTTCAAGAAAAATAAAATAAATTAAAAAATAAATAAATAAAATCACTCCTATGAATTATTTATATTAGATAAATTATAGTTGATATTTTTAACAAATTTTTAGAATTTCAATTGAATAATATAGGTTATATTTACTTAATCACTACTATGAATTATTTATATTAGATAAATTATAGTTGATATTTTTAACAAGTTTTCTTTAATTGTATTGGGACAATAACTTTTTTTTATAAAGTAGATAAATAAATGAACTATTAAATGTCATCCTAAATATATTATATATTAATTCTCCTTACCCAATTTAATTAAATAATATTTTTATTTATATCTAAAGAAAAAAACTTACTTTGATTCTTTGTTGTGATTTTGCATCGATATCATTACATCATAATTGCTTTTATCTAGCACATGTGATACGACATGTATACCAATTATTTCAGCAGTGTTATCTTTAGGTTTGAAGCCTTAAATCAAATTAAGATAAATTAGTTAAATTTCTTTCCTCAGTTAAAACTATTTTATAAAATAAATTTTAGTTAGCATCCGAGAATGTATTGTTTTTTTTTCTAACTAGGTATCTACCCGTGCTATGCACGGAATTGTAGATATTTGTTGCATAAAGATATGCTTTTGATATGAAAATTAATTTTATAATTAAAGAGAACATATATGATGTTATATGGATTTTCTAAAAATGGTGACATATAAATATCAACGAATAACAATTGAAATAAAAAGTATATAGCTTACAACCAATATAATATAAAACAATTATTAATTACACCCCTTTGTTAGAAACTACCTACTACTCAGCACATGTATTCTATTTTTATGTTTAGTCAAGTCGGAGTACTATTAAATGTCTTGTTTTTACTTTAGAAACCTTTTTTTTTTACCATAATCGGAATGCTGCTCTATTCGGGATGGAATTGGCTCGTGATATGGGGTTTAATTGTGTCCATCTAGAGGGTGATTCCCTTTCTGTCATTCGGAGTATCATGGAGAATAAGAAGGGTGTTGCTCCTATCTTTCTTTTCTATGAGCATATAGCTAGTTTAAAGAAACTTTTTACTTCCTTCCTATGTTCTCATGTGTACAAAGGAGGCAATATTGTAGCGCACCATGTAGCTTCTTGGCATGTCGAGAATGCTACGGAACTTGTCTTTGTTTCTGATTTTCCTCAAGGCTTGTTGGCCTTGGCATTTTCTGATCTCTCTTAATAATAGGTGAATTTCAAGAAAAATAAAATAAATTAAAAAATAAATAAATAAAATCACTCCTATGAATTATTTATATTAGATAAATTATAGTTGATATTTTTAACAAATTTTTAGAATTTCAATTGAATAATATAGGTTATATTTACTTAATCACTACTATGAATTATTTATATTAGATAAATTATAGTTGATATTTTTAACAAGTTTTCTTTAATTGTATTGGGACAATAACTTTTTTTATAAAGTAGATAAATAAATGAACTATTAAATGTCATCCTAAATATATTATATCATAATTCTCCTTACCCAATTTAATTAAATAATATTTTTATTTATATCTAAAGAAAAAAACTTACTTTGATTCTTTGTTGTGATTTTGCATCGATATCATTACATCATAATTGCTTTTATCTAGCACATGTGATACGACATGTATACCAATTATTTCAGCAGTCTTATCTTTAGGTTTGAAGCCTTTAAATCAAATTAAGATAAATTAGTTAAATTTCTTTCCTCAGTTAAAACTATTTTATAAAATAAATTTTAGTTAGCATCCGAGAATGTATTGTTTTTTTTTCTAACTAGGTATCTACCCGTGCTATGCACGGAATTGTAGATAATTGTTGCATAAAGATATGCTTTTGATATGAAAATTAATTTTATAATTAAAGAGAACATATATGATGTTATATGGATTTTCTAAAAATGGTGACATATAACTATCAACGAATAACAATTGAAATAAAAAGTATATAGCTTACAACCAATATAATATAAAACAATTATTAATTACACCCCTTTGTTAGAAACTACCTACTACTCAGCACATGTATTCTATTTTTATGTTTAGTCAAGTCGGAGTACTATTAAATGTCTTGTTTTTACTTTAGAAACCTTTTTTTTTTACCATAATCGGAATGCTGCTCTATTCGGGATAGAATTGGCTCGTGATATGGGGTTTAATTGTGTCCATCTAGAGGGTGATTCCCTCTCTGTCATTCGGAGTATCATGGAGAATAAGAAGGGTGTTGCTCCTATCTTTCTTTTCTATGAGCATATAGCTAGTTTAAAGAAACTTTTTACTTCCTTCCTATGTTCTCATGTGTACAAAGGAGGCAATACTGTAGCGCACCATGTAGCTTCTTGGCATGTCGAGAATGCTACGGAACTTGTCTTTGTTTCTGATTTTCCTCAAGGCTTGTTGGCCTTGGCATTTTCTGATCTCTCTTAATAATATGTGAATTTCAAGAAAAATAAAACAAATTAAAAAATAAATAAATAAAATCACTCCTATGAATTATTTATATTAGATAAATTATAGTTGATATTTTTAACAAATTTTTAGAATTTCAATTGAATAATATAGGTTATATTTACTTAATCACTACTATGAATTATTTATATTAGATAAATTATAGTTGATATTTTTAACAAGTTGTCTTTAATTGTATTGGGACAATAACTTTTTTTTATAAATTAGATAAATAAATGAACTGTTAAATGTCATCCTAAATATATCATATCATAATTCTCCTTACCCAATTTAATTAAATAATACTTTTATTTATATGTAAAGAAAAAAACTTACTTTGATTCTTTGTTGTGATTTTGCATCGATATCATTAAATCATAATTGCTTTTATCTAGCACATGTGATACGACATGTATACCAATTATTTCAGCAGTCTTATCTTTAGGTTTGAAGCCTTTAAATCAAATTAAGATAAATTAGTTAAATTTCTTTCCTCAGTTAAAATTATTTTATAAAATAAATTTTAGTTAGCATCCGAGAATGTATTGTTTTATTTTCTAACTAGGTATCTACCCGCACTACAAGAAAAAAGCTTTTGGGCGGCAAAAGAATTTGTTGCACAAAATTGTTTTTTCGTTGCCAGAAGTATTGTGCAACAAAAAAATATTCGTTGTGAAGTCGTTGCCTAAGGGTCGTTGCACAAGATTATGGGCAACGAGTTGTGATTTATTTGTCGCTCAAAACCGTTACTTTTGAGCAACAACTAAAGAGTATCTTGAGCAACAAATTTTATTGTTGCCTATTGAAACGATGTAGAGCAACAAGATTTGTTGTTGTCTAAGGTAATTACCAAGGGCAACAAACTTGAGCGTTGCTCATTAAAAAAAGCATTTAGTGCAACGAAAATAGTCGATGCCCATAGAATTATCTAGTGCAATGAATGACATTGTTGCCCGTATATATTACCTTGTGCAATGAACGTTTAGTTGCCCATTTAATTTTCTATATGTACGGGATTTGGAGATAAAAACGCGTTTATCGCCCAATATATTAACTAACCTCTAAAAATAACAACATTTACAAGATTATTATAGCATAAACTTGCATTAACAAAAATGATACAATTCATTACAATATACAAACCTAAAAATCCATATCTAAAATACAAAGATAAACATCCTCCGTCCTATATATCTTGAAGAAAGAAAACAATATTGCCTACAAAAGTGTAATCTTGTAATCTTGTAATCTTGAAAAACGCATTAATCTCTTAAAAACTCATGCATCTTGTAATCTTGACTCCATTATCAGAATCTCTTCCTGTCATTAAGTGTAAATTAAAATTTATATGTATATCAATTAATAAAATTCAAATGCAAAATATCAATTAATAAAATATTCAATCATACAAAAAATAAACCTAGAAAAATAAATTGTCCAACAAGCTACGTCATACAAAATCAAGAAACATGAAAATCTCAATTAATAAAAACTCAATCATACGAAATCAATGACAATAACCCACAAGGCCACAAAATACTTCATTTAATCCCTAAAACACAAACAAAAAGATGTTAAGGCAAGAAATTTACCATCAATGACCAAGAACTGCAAAAATAAAGTCGAGTAGACATAATGATAATGGAGTGCGTTTTCTTGTATTAAGTTGAGGAGCCTGTGTGAATGATAATGGACGAGAAGTTATACAGTTTTAGAAAATGAAAAACATATTAGAGGGAAAATTTTCGCTCCTTTTCTTTAGTATTTTGCAACGATATAAAATTATACAAGAAACAATAATTAATTATTTTTATTATTCAAATTATAGATATTGTATAACCCAAAAAAAAAAGTTGTTGCCAAAAACATATAATCAACAACAAAAATTAAACTTGTTGTACGAAATGTTTATTTTCTGCAATAAAAATGAAATTTGTTGTCTATTATTGTAGTTTGTGCAACAAAATGAATTTTTTGTTGCCCTATATGTTGTTTGTGCAACAAAAAGATTTTCGTTGTCTTTGCTTTAAATATAGGCAACGACAAAAAAATTTGTTGCCCATTTTTTTGTCATTTGTTGCCTAAAAGCTTTTTTCTTGTAGTGCCATGCTATGCACGGAATTGTAGATAATTGTTGCATACAGATATGCTTTTGATATGAAAATTAATTTTATAATTAAAGAGAACATATATGATGTTATATGGATTTTCTAAAAATGGTGACATATAAATATCAACGAATAACAATTGAAATAAAAAGTATATAGCTTACAACCAATATAATATAAAACAATTATTAATTACACCCCTTTGTTAGAAACTACCTACTACTCAGCACATGTATTCTATTTTTATGTTTAGTCAAGTCGGAGTACTATTAAATGTCTTGTTTTTACTTTAGAAACCTTTTTTTTTTACCATAATCGGAAAGCTTCTCTTTCGGGATGGAATTGGCTCGTATATGGGGTTTAATTGTGTCCATCTAGAGGGTGATTCCCTCTCTGTCATTCGGAGTATCATGGAGAATAAGAAGGGTGTTGCTCCTATCTTTCTTTTCTATGAGCATATAGCTAGTTTAAAGAAACTTTTTACTTCCTTCCTATGTTCCCATGTGTACAAAGGAGGCAATACTGTAGCGCACCATGTAGCTTCTTGGCATGTCGAGAATGCTACGGAACTTGTCTTTGTTTCTGATTTTCCTCAAGGCTTGTTGGCCTTGGCATTTTCTGATCTCTCTTAATAATAGGTGAATTTCAAGAAAAATAAAATAAATTAAAAAATAAATAAATAAAATCACTCCTATGAATTATTTATATTAGATAAATTATAGTTGATATTTTTAACAAATTTTTAGAATTTCAATTGAATAATATACATTATATTTACTTAATCACTACTATGAATTATTTATATTAGATAAATTATAGTTGATATTTTTAACAAATTTTCTTTAATTGTTTTGGGACAATTACTTTTTTTTATAAAGTAGATTAATAAATGAACTGTTAAATGTGATCCTAAATATATTATATCATAATTCTCCTTACCCAATTTATTTAAATGATATTTTTATTTATATCTAAAGAAAAAAACTTACTTTGATTCTTTGTTGTGATTTTGCATCGATATCATTATATCATAATTGCTTTTATCTAGCACATGTGATACGACATGTATACCAATTATTTCAGCAGTCTTATCTTTAGGTTTGAAGCCTTAAAATCAAATTAAGATAAATTAGTTAAATGTCTTTCCTCAGTTAAAACTATTTTATAAAATAAATTTTAGTTAGCATCCGAGAATGTATTGTTTTTTTTTCTAACTAGGTATCTACCCGTGCTATGCACGGAATTGTAGATAATTGTTGCATAAAGATATGCCTTTGATATGAAAATTAATTTTATAATTAAAGAGAACATATATGATGTTCTATGGATTTTCTAAAAATGGTGACATATAAATATCAACGAATAACAATTGAAATAAAAAGTATATAGCTTACAACCAATATAATATAAAACAATTATTAATTACACCCCTTTGTTAGAAACTACCTACTACTCAGCACATGTATTCTATTTTTATGTTTAGTCAAGTCGGAGTACTATTAAATGTCTTGTTTTTACTTTAGAAACCTTTTTTTTTTACCATAATCGGAATGCTGCTCTATTCGGGATGGAATTGGCTCGTGATATGGGGTTTAATTGTGTCCATCTAGAGGGTGATTCCCTCTCTGTCATTCGGAGTATCATGGAGAATAAGAAGGGTGTTGCTCCTATCTTTCTTTTCTATGAGCATATAGCTAGTTTAAAGAAACTTTTTACTTCCTTCCTATGTTCCCATGTGTACAAAGGAGGCAATACTGTAGCGCACCATGTAGCTTCTTGGCATGTCGAGAATGCTACGGAACTTGTCTTTGTTTCTGATTTTCCTCAAGGCTTGTTGGCCTTGGCATTTTCTGATCTCTCTTAATAATAGGTGAATTTCAAGAAAAATAAAACAAATTAAAAAATAAATAAATAAAATCACTCCTATGAATTATTTATATTAGATAAATTATAGTTGATATTTTTAACAAATTTTTAGAATTTCAATTGAATAATATAGGTTATATTTATTTAATCACTACTATGAATTATTTATATTAGATACATTATAGTTGATATTTTTAACAAATTTTCTTTAATTGTATTGGGACAATAACTTTTTTTTATAAAGTAGATAAATAAATGAACTCTTAAATGTCATCCTAAATATGTTATATCATAATTCTCCTTACCCAATTTAATTAAATAATATTTTTATTTATATCTAAAGAAAAAAACTTACTTTGATTCTTTGTTGTGATTTTGCATCGATATCATTACATCATAATTGCTTTTATCTAGCACATGTGATACGACATGTATACCAATTATTTCAGCAGTCTTATCTTTAGGTTTGAAGCCTTTAAATCAAATTAAGATAAATTAGTTAAATTTCTTTCCTCAGTTAAAACTATTTTCTAAAATAAATTTTAGTTAGCATCTGAGAATGTATTGTTTTTTTTTCTAAACTAGGTATCTACCCGTGCTATGCACGGAATTGTAGATAATTGTTGCATAAAGATATGCCTTTGATATGAAAATTAATTTTATAATTAAAGAGAACATATATGATGTTCTATGGATTTTCTAAAAATGGTGACATATAAATATCAACGAATAACAATTGAAATAAAAAGTATATAGCTTACAACCAATATAATATAAAACAATTATTAATTACACCCCTTTGTTAGAAACTACCTACTACTCAGCACATGTATTCTATTTTTATGTTTAGTCAAGTCGGAGTACTATTAAATGTCTTGTTTTTACTTTAGAAACCTTTTTTTTTTACCATAATCGGAATGCTGCTCTATTCGGGATGGAATTGGCTCGTGATATGGGGTTTAATTGTGTCCATCTAGAGGGTGATTTCCTCTCTGTCATTCGGAGTATCATGGAGAATAAGAAGGGTGTTGCTCCTATCTTTCTTTTCTATGAGCATATAGCTAGTTTAAAGAAACTTTTTACTTCCTTCCTATGTTCCCATGTGTACAAAGGAGGCAATACTGTAGCGCACCATGTAGCTTCTTGGCATGTCGAGAATGCTACGGAACTTGTCTTTGTTTCTGATTTTCCTCAAGGCTTGTTGGCCTTGGCATTTTCTGATCTCTCTTAATAATAGGTGAATTGCAAGAAAAATAAAACAAATTAAAAAATAAATAAATAAAATCACTCCTATGAATTATTTATATTAGATAAATTATAGTTGATATTTTTAACAAATTTTTAGAATTTCAATTGAATAATATAGGTTATATTTATTTACTCACTACTATGAATTATTTATATTAGATACATTATAGTTGATATTTTTAACAAATTTTCTTTAATTGTATTGGGACAATAACTTTTTTTTATAAAGTAGATAAATAAATGAACTGTTAAATGTCATCCTAAATATGTTATATCATAATTCTCCTTACCCAATTTAATTAAATGATATTTTTATTTATATCTAAAGAAAAAAACTTACTTTGATTCTTTGTTGTGATTTTGCATCGATATCATTATATCATAATTGCTTTTATCTAGCATATGTGATACGACATGTATACCAATTATTTCAGCAGTCTTATCTTTAGGTTTGAAGCCTTTAAATCAAATTAAGATATAAACTAGTTAAATTTCTTTCCTCAGTTAAAACTATTTTCTAAAATAAATTTTAGTTAGCATCCGAGAATGTATTGTTTTATTTTCTAATTAGGTATCTACCCGTGCTATGCACGGAATTGTAGATAATTGTTGCATAAAGATATGCTTTTGATATGAAAATTAATTTTATAATTAAAGAGAACATATATGATGTTATATGGATTTTCAAAAAATGGTGAGAAATAAGTATCAACGAATAACAATTGAAATAAAAAGTATATAGCTTACAACCAATATAATATAAAACAAATATTAATTACACCCTTTTGTTAGAAACTACCTACTACTCAGCACATGTATTCTATTTTTATGTTTAGTCAAGTCGGAGTACTATTAAATGTCTTGTTTTTACTTTAGATTTTTTTTATATATTCACACAAATCCATAACTCTTGTTATAAAACAAGTAAAAATTTTATTCTAATATTTCCATAAAATCGAAATTCCACACAAAATTTAATACAAATTTATATATAAAAAAATATGCCTTTACATCATTTCAAATAAATTTAGTCAAATAGTTAGCTAAAGATATATTGTGTACTAACTAGCTATTTAATATCCCAAAAGTTACTTTTTGGTATAAAATCTCATGTGTTTAAGAAAACACTTCTATATAAATAATTTACAAAAATTTTATTTTTCCGAATATATCTTTCTATTAACTTGATATTTTTATTATTATCATAGTAAATTTTAATTTTATAAAAATTAAAATCTTTTACACAATAACTTAAATATTTAACATAACTTTAAGAATAAGCTTTACACTATGTTTGGATAGCAAATTAGGAGTGAAAAGAAAGGAAGGGAAGGGGAGGGAAAGGAAGGGAAAAGAAAGGGAGGGATAAAGAGGGAAATTGTATATTGTTTGTTTAGAAGGGAAGGGGATGGAAAAGGAAGAAAAGTGTTTTCCTTCCAAATCTTTCCTCTTTAGGAGAGATTGTTTTCTTAATAAAACTTGTCCAATTTTTCCTTCCAAATCTCTCCCCTCTAAATCCCTTCCCTCCCAATTTGCTATCCAAACAAGGGATACCTCCTCCCTCCAAATCTCTCCTCTTCCTTTCTCTCCATTTCCTTCAATCCAAACACACCCTTAATATAAAAGATAAAGAATAATAAGAACATCCTAAGCATAACCATACTAAAACAAATATGTTCATGAAATAATGCACTTTATAAACTAATATTTAAGGCTTACATAAAAATATTACCTATAATATTACCATAAACATTTTTAATATAAGGGAAATTCTACCTGGTAAGCACCAGGTATGGTGAAACACCCCAAGTAGCGATTCTTGTTTGCCATTCTACCAAATAGCACTCAATTATTGCAAAAATATCTACCGTAACTATAATGGTCAAAAAACGTTAATTTTTCATTAAATTGTGAAATTACCTAATTGCCCTTGTTTATTCTCCATCATCATCTTCTTCCTTTAACTCCTTTCTTCACCTTGTCAAATGATGAAACTTCCAGAATATTCATTGATTTATCTACAAATGTGAAGAACAAGGTCCAATCCAATCATGGCAGAAGCATTCTTCTTGATCAATACATACAAAATTTTTTGGCGGTGACAAAAAAAAAATACATGTATACAATTATACATCATGTGAAATACAACACCAAAATCTCATTTCCTAGTCTTGTGTTTACATCAAAATAAATCCATTTTACAACCAAAATTACAATTTTTTGATTCTGCATACATGATCATAGATACATAGAGAAAAAGAGCAGAATATAAGAAATAAGCAACAAAATGATTATGTACCCATATAAGTATTGAGCTGACGAACAAAACTGGAAAAGTTATTATGCTTGAAATTCCTTGGAAGAACAAGACGAGCAAATTCCACAGGATCCCAAACTACAAAGCTTTGACCATTAGAACCCCAAGAAATTATTGGGTCTAAATTTGGGTCTTCAACAAGATCATAAGTTTTGGATAAAAAATGGGGGAATTGGGTTTCCTTGTAAACAATCTAATGGTTGAGGAATTGGGTCATTTCCATGGAATTCTCCACTAAAATTCTCGGAAAAAATAGGGAAATTCAAGGGAGGGGAATATAACAATTTGGAATTTGGTAAAGGAAGGTGAAGGAAGGTGAAGCATAAGATTGATTTCAATGGAGGTTCAAGAATTGGTGAAGGAAGGTGAAGGAAGGTGAAGAAAGGAGTTAAAGGAAGAAGATGATGATGGAGAATAAACAAGGGCAATATGGTAATTTGACCTTTTAACGGAAAAATTAACGTTTTTTGACCATTATAGTTACGGTAGATATTTTTGCAATAGTTGAGTGCTATTTGGTAGAATGGCAAACAAGAATCGCTACTTGGGGCGTTTCACTATGCCTGGTGCTTACCAGGTAGAATTTCTCTTAATATAATAACATTCCTAAATAATTCACAAACATAGTAACACTAGTTTATAACATAGATAGTACTTAATATAGCTAGTTCACTCAACTTTCTAAACATGTCCAAATCTTATTAATTAACATACTAAAAATATTTTTGGCACAACTAAACTAAATTTAATATTAATCATAATTTTCTTAAACTAACTTCCTACTTAATATACTCAATATATATCATACTTTGCATATTATAAAGTAAATATAATGTAAAATGCCACATAAAGAGTAGGGTTAGAAGTTATACCATACTAGTACCAAAGAAATTAAGTAGTATGATCCTCCAAACTAGCTAAGTACTCCAAATTCCAAAATGATTATCTTTCAAATATCCAAAAGAATACCCAACTATGCTCCAAAAAATGATAATTCAAGCTATTAAGGTAACATATATATTAAGCTCCTTCTTGATTTTCTTCAACTTAATTATTATTAGAGAATAGTAATTGATAAAATAAAGTGAAATTAGGAGCAAATGGAAGAAAAGTGGATGACTTAACTCCTTAATACTACACAACTAGAATGGTAATATTTGGGTGAGTTAATTTGTTTTAATGTTGCAAGGTAGAATGTTAGGAAAATAGATCCTATATATAGAAGATATTATGGGACAAGATCTTATAAAATTTAGATAAAAAAATAAAAACAAATCATGGCTCCATATCTTACTTACTTTACTTATGTAAGTAGATAAGTAAGGATGAAATTTAATTTCTTTTCAAACTTTGTTTACTTATGTAAGCAAATAAGTATTAAAAAATATAGGTAGGTTTTGACTAATAAATTTAGGTAATTATTATTATTTTAGGTGCAAAACTAGCTTAAAACCTTAATTAAAATTATTAATAAAAATATGCTAACACTAGTATAGAATAATTTTAATAAAAATGTTAAAGTCGTTAAAATAATCGTTAACGAAATTAATTAATAAATAAGAATTTTAAACGTAAAGTTTTAGAAAACCGTAGGTTAATTAAATGATTTCAAATTTCTGTAATATATAAATTAGTATCTAAAACTTTTTGGCTCATAAAAATAACACTTAGAACTAAAAATATATATAGTTTCATATATTTAAATTAATTTAAGAAATCACGCGTGTAAAAAGAAAAATAAACAATTCGAAAATTAAGTCGGATATTAAATCAACTTAGAGTCTAATAAAATAAAAATTTTAAATTAATTCAAAAATGATAATTAGTTGAAATAAGATTTAGGAATTTAGTATAGTTGGAGGAATTCAATAATCACAATTAGGAATTAAATTGAAGGAATTAAAAATTAGTCGAAAATGATTAAAATTAGAAATTTTCAGTCTGTTACACATCTCATGAGTCCGAGGAACACGATCAGACAAAATAAGCATGGCAGTTGTTCTTACCTTATGTTTGATTAAGACCAAAGTTGACAAAGGATTAGAGATTCATAACTTGTTATAGCAAGTGGGAGTTAGTGGGAGGAGTCCTACAACTCTACTAAACTTGTTTCTTGAACAAGTGAGAGATTGTTAGAAATGTTCAATAATCAAGTGAATATTTTGTAAGACGTTTAACGTAATTACACTAGTGGAAAAAAGTAGATAGGTTGCGGTTTTTTTTTCGGGCTATAGGCTGCGGTTTTGACTCGCAGCATTAGTAATAGCAGCAGCTGACAAAATAGGTATTTACTGCGGTTCTAAAAACCGCAGCCTGTAGTTAGTTTTTAAAATTAAAAAAACACATTTGCTGCGGTTCTTGTAAAAACCGCACCCTTTACTCTTTTTTTTTTTTGCATTTCGTTTAATCCAGGAATTCTCATTTGTACCAAAAACGAAGAACAAAGAAATCCAACCCAGAAATCAATAAGAACAAATTAAAGAAACCCAACATTCAATCCTCAAAAATATTTCTAGATCTGTTAATAACAAATGAATAATCAAAATATATATATCTGTTAATAAAGAAAAAATTTACAAATCTTACAATTTACACAAGAATTATCAAAATAAGAAACGAATGGAGATTAACAAATCTTACAATTTACAAATCTTACAAATCTTACAATTTACGCAAGAATAATCAAAATAATCAAAATCTTGATCTGTTAATAACAAACGAATAATCAAAATATCTTACAAATCTTACAAATCATACAATAAACATCTATAAAAAAATTTACACAAGAAAACGAAAGGAAGAAGGAGGCTCTTCAAATTCTGATTAACCTTACAATAAACAATAGAGATTAACCTTAGACCTTCTGGTGTTGAGTAGATGATAAAGATCTGGTGTTGAGTAGATGGTGAAGAACAAGGCGCATAAATGTTGTGTTTAGAAAGAAATGAGGCGCAATGATGATGAAGATCTGGGTTAGAACAAGGCGCATAAATCTTAGGGTTTTTTTAATGAAGATCTGGGTTAGATGATGAAGAACAAGGCGCATAAATCTTAGGTTTTTTTTTTAATTAAGAACTAAGAGAGAGAAAGGGAGGAATGAAGAATGAAGAAATGAGGCGCATAAGGTTTAGAGAGAAATGAGGCGCCTCATTTTATTAGACCCATACAGCTAGGATTTTTTTTTAATGCTCAATGGTTGCGGTCAACGAGATAAACCGCAGCTAATAGGTTGTTTTGAGTTATTTGCTGCGGTTTTTGTAAAAACCGCAGCCAATGTATAATATTTTTTTTTCGCGATATTTTTCTTCTATTTTAAGCTGCGTCTTTGAACAACCGCAGCCTATGTCTCGCAGCCAATGGCTTTTTTTCCACTAGTGTTAAGTCAGTATATATCAAGTCATTAATGTAGTCTACATTGAGTAACGTTTATGTTTTACTAGAGACCAATAAACGTAACTGAACCGTTATTTTAATATGGAACAAGCTTAATGTCGCTAAACCTATTGGGTCACACTGTATCAACGTATGAGATCATTTTGTGTGTTTGGACCTATATTAGTTTAGGTTCATATGTTTAATCTAGTTGGACTAGACGTTATTCATAATCTCACTATTTTATGTAATGGTTATATTAAGGTTTGTAACTCCCACCATTATTTCTCATTAAGTGATAGACTTTATGAGGATATTTTAATTCTCTTGAATTTCAATACCACGGATTTGCAACGTCCAACTTTGGACATGAAAAGGCTTTTATATCAATTCTATGAGCTATAAGGAAGAGTATTAAAAAGGTCTAAAAGCAAAGGGGTTCATAAGAATGGAATAGGAGTACCGTGGGTATATTATCTTTCTTTGAAAATTATTGTTATTATACAATTAATTTATGTTGTTATTCTCAGGATTCGGGTTGATTAAAATCCAATTCCTGTGAGTTTTATATCGAATGAAAATTATTGTTATTATACAATTAATTTATGTTAAAATCATTTGTGATTGGAGAATGAAGAGTTATAGTGGGTTAATTAAGTCGTCGATTAATAGACAAATTTGGTTTAACCAAAGATAAAGTCGATAAGATTTGATTTCTGGCTTGCATTTATTGTTTAAGTTTAGCTAAACTAAACTTGATTCAATTCAATCAAACTTATTATTAATTGAATTAAACTTGATACGGTTAAATCAAATTATATTGCTTAATCACATGGTCGGGTTAATCTCGAGTGTTGATTATGAGTCATTTTTGGGTGGGATTATGTCGAGTACCTATCAGGTTAAAGATGGGTTCGAGTTGTAATAGGTCGGGTGCAAATCGAGCTCAGTTAACCACATTGTCGGGTTAATCTCGGGTGTCGGTTGTTCTTGAGTCGGGTACCGGTCGATTATTGGGCTAAAATAATCGGGTACATGTCAGGTTACAGGTCAACATCATGTCGAGTTTCAATCGGTTACAGGTCACTGCACCTCGGGCAACAGGTCGAATACTGGTCGATTTCGAGCGGTATTACAGGTCGGGTCAATGTTTTAAGGCCCTTAGGGATGGTGCAAATTTTTGTTTGATATAGATTTTTGTTAACGCATTTTAAATATACAGTTATTAAATAATGGATTGATTTTAATTTGTTTTCTTGACATTGTAAACTATAAGACTATGTTCTTATTTGAATATATTTGTTGATACAATAACGCGGTCACACAAAAACAGTATTGAGTAATTAATATGGATAACTACTAAGTGGTAAAGTAATAAAGTAGCAACTGCCCCCCCTGTCTCAGCCCCCAATTGGGTGTACGGTGTACCAATACCACACTGTACTGCACTTTAGTCTTTAGATTAACACTTTACCATACTCAATACAACTTTTCTTTCATCCACAAGCTCAATCATACCAATGACTTAAAACTATAGTAATAGTAATCCTGCATAGCTTTGGTTTTTTCTACACTGTTGGTGATCCAATTTATTTATTTTCTTATAGAATCGCATCTAAAAAATAAATACCTATTATGACTCTAGGTTTTTGTCAATATTAATCTAAATTTCAAAAACATGTAAACAATATTTTATATAGGAAATATACACACCATATATTATATTATTAGTAATCGTAATACAAAATTAAAATATTTAATGATGTTACAAGTTCAATTTATAGTACAAAATGATAATGTAATAGTCCCAACTCCCATCTTATGATATAAGAAGGATACAAAAACATACATGAATTCACATTTGCCAAACCATACATGCACTTTACTCAGTATTTTATTTGGCTAGTGAATGTGTAAAAACCAAAGTTTTATCCAAATAAAAATGGGAGGAAAAACAATGTAATGAATGATGATCCTGCTTAATCAAAGCCCCCGGAAGGCTGAAGCCAATCGGTAGGGTGGGAGTAAGAAAAACAAATACCAACTACTTCATAATGCACCCAAAATAGACAGTGGTCAATAAATATGATTTTAACTTTTATCTGAACATGATTTATTGTCAAAATAATAGGATGAAAAGTCAAAAAGTCTAACCAATTTCCTCTATCTATTGCTTAAGTAAGAAAGCCTGAATCAGTAGGAATACCTGGAAGAAATGGCTGGTTTTGCTGCTATTTTTTTGGTTCTATTTCACTTCCTGTTGGTCTCACAACATTCCTATGCACTTCCCTTGTGTACTGACTTGAGTAAGTCTTCTTTCTCTCCTAATTTGCTATTCAAACATCACGTTATTATGCTTCGATCACTAAATTTTGAGATTTTCATATTTGGAAACAAACAGGAGCACCGGAAATAACAAAAACTCCTCTGAAATTCTGTTCATACAATGGAGCTACATGCTGTGACTCCTCTAAAGACCTTCAACTGCAGAAACAATTTCAAGCTATGAAAGTCTCTGATTCTACTACCTGTGCTTCCCTTCTCAAATCAATTCTTTGTGCAGTAAGTTCACATCACCCCAGCGAGGCCACACCTTAAGAGCTTGTTCATTGTAGAAAATAAATAATGTTTTTGGTTATTCGCAGATGTGTGATCCCTACGCAGCTGGCCTTTTTCGGGGTTAAGACAGGAAAACAACAGCAACAACCTGTTCCGCGTCTATGCAATTCAACCCAGTCAGTTCCTAGTTTTTGTTCAACTGTATGGAACACATGTAAGGATGTATCCATTCCAAATTCGCCTTTTGAGCCTTCCTTGAAAGGTGGAGCACCATTTACTTCCAATTCTTCCACATTTACTGAGCTTTGGCAGTCAGAAAACACATTCTGTGATGTTTTTGGCAGTACTTCAGTTGATGATGTTGTGTGTTTTGATGGCAAACCCATCAAGTTATTCACCAATACTTCAGATACTGATGCTACTCCAAAGGGACTCTGTTTAGAGAAGATAAGCAATGGTAAATACATCAATATGGTTCCTCATCCTGATGGGTCTAACCGCGCCTTCTTTTCCAGTCAGCCTGGAAAAATCTGGCTGGGGACCATTCCCGAACAAGATTCTGGAGAAAAACTAGGCTTGGATGAATCGGACCCGTTTTTGGACTTAACCGATAAAATCTTTCAGCATCCCGTGTTTGGAATGTTCGGAATTGCATTCCACGCAGACTATGCTAAGAACGGGCGCTTCTTCGCTTCCTACTACTGCGATACGAAAACATCGCCTGAATGTGCTGGAAGGTGTGCTTGTAACTCTGATGTCGATTGTGATCCATCCAAGCTCAACACTACAGTTACTTTTACACCTTGTCAGTATCAAAGCATAATTGCAGAGTTCACAGCTAATGGATCAAACCCTTCATTGGTAATCATCTCTACCTTACTTAAAATTTAAATCTGCTTAGTTGGTGCTATGACCATTGCTAACTTTCTTGTTCAGATGGAAAGTGGCCAACCAACAGAAGTAAGACGGATCTTCACAATGGGTTTACCATATACAAACAATCATGGAGGCCAGATTCTATTTGGACCTGATGGTTATTTATATGTCATGATGGGAGATGGTGGAGGAAAGAATGATCCTCATCACTTCTCTCAGAACAAGAAATCCATTCTCGGGAAGATTTTGAGACTTGATATAGATACTATTCCAAGTAAGCATCTTTAACACTTAACTTATTTATGCAACAACTACAATATTCCCAGGTCAATGTCTTCTTTTTTAACACACAATATATAAATATCCAGGTTATAATGAAATTGATAAACTCGGTTTATGGGGTAATTATTCTATACCTCGGGACAATCCTTACTCAGAGGACAAGGATATGGCGCCAGAAATTTGGGCTATGGGGTTCAGAAACCCTTGGCGATGTAGCTTTGATGTTGATCGGCCTACTTACTTCATTTGTGCTGATGTTGGCCAGGTTCAATACATTGCAAGAAACATTCTTTTGCACTTGATCTAAAAGCACTTTGTTGCATAAAACTAATATAACTCGCATTGTAGGATCGATATGAAGAAGTTGATGTAGTCACCAAAAGTCGAAATTACGGCTGGGGTGTATATGAAGGCCCGAATCCAATTACTTCTGGAAATGGAGCACATAATTCATCAGTGACCCAGAATCTAATCTTTCCAGTAGCAGGTTACAATCATTCTGAAATCGACAAGAAAATTGGATCAGCAGCAATATCTGGCGGGTATTTCTATCGCTCAGAGACTGATCCATGCATGTCTGGCAGGTGAGAAAACACAAATCTAAAATCCTTTACTAAACAATACAGTAGAACTCCTCGGTGATTGCCATTCTTAACAGTTAATATGTTCATGACCTGTGATGTTTCAGATACTTGTATGGGGATCTTTATGCAAGAAACATATGGGCAGCTACTGAGGAACCCCAAAATAGTGGAAACTTTAGCACAGCGGCAATGCCTTTCAGCTGTGGTAAAGACTCACCAATTGAGTGCGATCCAGTCCCTAACTCTACACTGCCAGCTCTGCGAACGATATTCTCGTTTGCCCAGGATAACAGGAAAGACGTCTTTATTCTCGCCGACACTGGTGTTTACAGAGTAGTTCGCCCAAGCCGCTGCAACTACGCTTGCTCAAAAGAGATCGTGAGGCCTCCTACTGCAAGTCCAAGTCCAAGTGGAGTTCAATCTAACACATCTCGCAGAGAATGGCTCTTAGTGCTCCTTTCTTTTCTGATTTTGGTCAGCTTGTGTAATTGACACAAATAATGCAGCTATTAGCATTGAGGCAATTGTTTATTTCAGTTTCAATTAGACGTAGAAATAGTTCTGTAACTTGAATAAATTGCAAATCTAAATTTGAATAGTTGTGTAACAACTTCAACTTGAACAGATTGTATTATTACTAAACTTTAAATGGAAGATAAGAAGGGGCCAATAGAATAATTGAACCATCAAACAAAGGACATAGATGGGGAAGGGATGATGCATGCCAGTAGTTAGTAGTTACATACTCCTATTAAATATTTGAAAGTTTCAAACAACATATTTTATAGAAAAATAGAAATATAGAATTTCCAAACTAAAGCAAAATACATCTATCACTTGATCACAAAGATCCAAAGATGTTTCTAGGTATTGGGTTTTTTGGGTCCCTTCCTATGTGGAGAAACCCATTTTATGTATCCTCTTATTTTTTAACCCATGTGGGGTCAAGTTTTTAGCTTCCTTGAGAAGCTTAGGGCATTTAGATTTTTGTCTTCTATCATAAGACAAAGATCATCCTTTTTGAAAGAGTGAAAAGTGAGAGAAACACAAAAGAGAAGCCTTACCGTAATTCACCTGCACAGTCCCACGAAATTGCTATTTCCCGAAGTTTCAACCGTTGGATCGTCCTAATTTTATCTTGTTTGATTGTTAATGTTGTTGTGGTTCATTGGTGATATTTGAGTGTGTTGAATTGGTGTTTTGGTGAATTAATTTGTCCGGGTTATTTCCGCTATTTGTGTGTTATCAATTTGTGTAATTGGTAGCTATTGGAGGTGTTCTTACCTCGTCACTAGGTTCCCTTCCTCAGTTTTTGTGAAGAAATAGTTGAATAAATCATGATCCGCCATATACCCTTTACTCCGCATCTCATCAAAGACTTGTTTTGCTTACCCATACTTTTTCTTTTAGAGAAGGCCCCTGATAAAGTCATTATAAGAACTTCCAGCGAGATCAAAGCCTTTTGTAACCATTTCTTTGTGCAAATACCAATGCCATGCTTCGTTCATATTTCTTGCTTGATGATGCCCCTTAATTAATATATTATATGTGTTGTTGTCTGGCATCACATTCTGATGCTATGCTGCTTCATAAGAGAATTATAGGATGTGCAAATACCAGCATCCATTGCAATAGTTTCACACCCTCTTCCAGCAAACCTGACATGCAAAATATGCTCATCAACACATTATATGTAACAACAATACCAGTCCTTTATGAAGCATTCTATCAAGGAGTTCATGG
The DNA here is from genome assembly GCA_000753965.2 of Amaranthus hypochondriacus. Lineage (NCBI taxonomy): Eukaryota > Viridiplantae > Streptophyta > Magnoliopsida > Caryophyllales > Amaranthaceae > Amaranthus > Amaranthus hypochondriacus. The sequence continues at coordinate 19,495,411 of CM025917.1, forward strand.
GCTTTAGAGATTTCTCCTGACTTACAGTAGGCATCCATTAAAGTAGTATATAACTAACTAAAAACAAGAGAATTCTAAATTTTGAATTATATTCACATTAATTAAAATGAAGAAATAATGCTCTATTTATACAAAAAAAACCAACACAAAGAAAACCTAATACTATCCTAAAAATAACCAAACCAGAAACTATTATTAGTAATAAACTAAAAATAACTATTATTAGTAACAAACTAAAAATAACCATTATTTTCTACACTGCCCCTCAAGTTGAGTGGTCGGATCTTGAACACCCAACTTGCGAAGTGTCTCTTCAAAGAGTTCTATTCTAACTGCCTTCGTAAGAATATCTGCGATCTGGTCCTTGGACACTAATGACTTTATTTTCAAGTTTCTCTTTTATGAAGTGACGATCTACGTCTACATGCTTTGCACGATCATGTTAAACCGGGTTCTCGGAAATACTAATTGCAGACAATAAAGCTACATGGTTTAGTCTGATGAAAACCAATTTCTTCTAACAACATTCGAAGCCATAAAACTTCAGTTAACCCTTTGGCAATACCCTTGAATTCTGCTTCAGCACTAGATAAAGCTACAACCTTTTGCTTCTTACTTTTCCAGGTCACCAAATTACCTCCGAGAAAATTAAAATTCCAGAGGTTGACTTTCTTCTGTCCCTATCTCCTGCCCAATCTACATCAGTTTAGGCCAATAAATCAAGATTACCATTCTTTTTGAACAAAATACCTCGGCCACCCATTCCTTTTAGATATTTAATTATCCTCATGACAGCTTCGAGATGATCAGTTTGAGGAAGATGCATAAATCTACTAACAATTCCTACCGCATAAGCTATGTCTGGTCTAGTATAAGAGAGAGATATAAGTTTACCAACTAATCTCTGGTATTGCTCTTTATTAGTCTACATAGCTCCCTCAACAATTCGTAAACCATGATTAGCCATTATTGGAGTGTCCAATGGCTTGCAATCAATCATCCAAGTACTTGCAAGTAGATCAAGAATATATTTCATTTGATTAATGAATATTTCGAGCTTTGATCTGAGAACCTCAATTCCAAGGAAGTATTTAAGATTTCCAAGATATTTCATTTCAAACTCTTTAAATAGTTTTCCCTTCAAATTTGTTATCTCTTCCAAATCATCTCCTGTTATTATCA
>CM025917.1:19505528-19601673 GCA_000753965.2 Amaranthus hypochondriacus
AGAAGGCCTAGAATCATCAGCTGCAACATATTATCACAGTTTCTCAGATTTACTACTATTAAAAAATATAATTTGTAACACATAATGTACTTGTAAATGAGTGAATTGTAAAACAATATCTACAAGCACCGTTTAGCAACAAAATCAAATCAAATAAGGTAACCACCTTTTCATTGGTGTCTCTTTATGTGTATTTTAGAAGCGGAAACGTGTGAATTGATGCACTCCACCTTGTTAGGTTCATTCACGGGTGTGGATGGAACATAAGAACTGTGTACAATGCAATCATTCTCGCATTCAGAATTTATAGTTGTTTCCTACTTTTCTGACAACGGCAAAAGCATAAGTCGTTAATCCTAATGGATTTATCAGTGTCACAATTCCAAACCCTAAAGACGTGCAAACAGTGATTAAGGAATAATCCAAATCTATAAAGGCACACGCCTTTTTATTTACATTTCTTTAAGGGTATTTTAGAAGAAAAAGCCTGTGGAGAATTACAGTCGATCACAACAGTATCACCTACAGTGTAACACCCCGATATTTTTCCGATATATTTAATTATTTACTAGTAATATTATATTTTTATATAAATAGTATTTTTATTTATTTTGGGCTTAACCATGAAATTTCAGTCCTTTTTAACAATTTAGATGTTTCGGGCCAAACCTTCAACCCATTTCTTTATGTCAATTTAAAAAAATAAAATGGAGGGAAAATTGAGGGTTGGCGGCCCCCTATGGTCTCTTGGAATGGGATGTAACTCCCATTGGAATGGGATGTTAATTGGTTTTCACATGATCCAAATCCTATATAATATATATATATATATATTATATAATATAATATATATATATATATATATTATATAATATATATATATATATATGTGTGTGTGTGTGTGTGTGTGTGTGTGTATATATATATATATATATATATTATATATATATATATATATATATTATATATATATATATATATATATATGTATATGTATAGAGAGAAGTTCCAGTGCGAACTGTGCTTAAGTGTCAACCGTGCGAACCTTGTTACTTTTTAGCAAAAAGGTGTTACTATTTTCTGTGAAATTTCATTGGTAAAAAGTAACAATTTTTGATGTAAAGTAACACTTTCGAACACTTATTCGTTTTCGCTAAAACGTGTTACTTTTCAGCCATAAAAATCAAGGAAAAAAAATAGTAACACGATTTTGCCAAAAAATAACAAGGTTCACAAGGTTTACACTTAAGCACAGTTCGCACTGTAAGTCAACCCTATATATATATATATATATATATATATATAATATATATTATATATATATATATATATATATATATATAATATATATATATATATATATATATATATATATATATATATAAGATTTGGATCATGTGAAAACCAATTAAAATGGTGAAAACTGAAAACAGAGGTACATAACAGCTCAAACGGAGTACATATTTCGGTGGCAGTTTTGTAATTAATTAGACATTTGCTAAATAGTGTACATATATGATTAAAAGGGGTACATATTCGATTGGCATTTTTGTAAATAATATGAATTTTTTTCTTCACAAAAATATGTACACCCTAAAAGATAATATGTACCCCTTTTGCTACAATATGTATACCTCTGTCTGGTTTTCAGTTTTCACCACTTTAAGTGTTTTCACTCGATCCTACCCTATATATATATATATATATATATATATATATATATATAATATATATATAGGGGTAGGATCGAGTGAAAACACTTAAAGTGGTGAAAACTGAAAACCAGACAGAGGCATACATATTATAGCAAAAGTGGTACATATTATCTTATAGAGTGTACATATTTTTTGTGAATAAAAAAAGTTCATATTATTTACAAAAATATCAACCGAATATGTACCCCTTTTAAGCATATATGTACACTATTTAGCAAATGTCTAATTATTTACAAAACTGCCACCCATTATGTACTCCATTTGAGCTCTTATCACTAGTGGAAAAAACCTCATAGGCTGCGGTTTTTTGGCCAATATAGGCTGCGGTTTTGACTCGCAGCATTAGTAATAGCAGCAGATGAGGAAAGATTATTTGCTGCGGTCCTAAAAACCGCAGCCTATAGCCTTTTTTTAGAACAAAAAAAAAAGAGGGACTAAAGGCTGCAGTTTTTTGAAAAACCGCAGCCTTTAGTCCCTCTTTTAAATTTTTTTTTTATTTCGTTTTATATATTCATCGTTTTTTAAGTGCAGCATCAAGAGCAAGAAGAAAACGAAATTGAGAACATAAGCAAACAGATCTGAGAGTGTAACTTTACAACGAAATGAAGAAAACGAAATGAAGCACATAAGCAAACGAAATCGAAAAATTTCTTCTATTAATTTAATTTACATTGAATTAAGAACAATAAAACAAATACTAAAGAACAGACCTGAGTGTCTTGAATTATTTGCAACAGATCTGAGAGTGTCTTGAATTATTTACAAGAAGAAAACGAATCTGCAAATATTGAAAAAAGAACAAAGAAATTTTTTTAATTAAACTATCTTTTAAAAACAACAAAGAAACACAAGATTAATGATCAACATTAGATATGGAAAAAAGAAAAGGAAAAACATTACCTTGTTCAATCGGTTTTGTGGACGAAATGAAGCTGGAAAAATAATCTGGAAAAAAAAATCTGGAAAAAAAAATCTTTAGAAAATGGAAGAAGAAAAAAAAAATGATGACTATATTACCTTTAAGATCTGGAAAAAAAAATGATGCTGCATACTCTAAATGAAGCAAAAAATTGAAGAATTTCTTTAAGTATGGAAGAAGAAAGAATTAGGGTTTAGAGAATGGAAGAAGAAACAAGAAACAAGAGGCGAAAAAAATACCTTCACAATTTCTTTTAAATTTTGTATCATCTTTTTTTTGATGAAGTCGGAACTTGATTCACAATTTCTTTGAATCTGCTGAGAAAATGAACAAGAAAGAGGAAGAAATTGAGACTGCTAGTTAGGTTTAGGAAGAAAGAGGAAGAAAATAAGAGAGGCGGAAGGAATGCTTGTTAGGTATAGAAAAAAATACCTCTTTATAAATCAATTTTTTTTTTTTAAGATTATTTTGGCATGACCGCAGCCTTTGAAGGCTCCAAAAAAAAAATTTGATTATTGGTTGCGATTTTGGCATGACCGTAGCCTTTGAAGGCTCAAAAAAAAAATTTGATTATTGGCTGCGGTTTTGGCATGACTGCAGCATTTGAAGGCTCCAAAAAAAAAATTGATTATTGGCTGCGGTTTTGGCATGACCGCAGCCTTTAAGGCGCAGCAAATAACATTTTTTCTACTAGTGTATGTACCCCATTTTTCAGTTTTCACCATTATAATTGGTTTTCACATGATCCAAATCTTATATATATATATATATATATATATATATATATATATATATATATATATATATATATATATATATATATATATTTATATATATAGGATCAAATAAGAAGGATTTTAAAATGAGAAGGATGAGAAAGATTTTTGTTTGATTTTGTTTGGTTACTTTATATAAAAAAATGATACTATATAAAGTAAGGACATTTTAAAAATTTTGTTATAATTACTTTTCTATATAATATAGTTACTTTTAGAATTATGTGTTTTTGGCTTAATCGTGACCATAGATTTTTTTATTCTAATGAAATCAAGGGTGTAGAGTCATTCTTACCCTTCTCATTTTCAATACCTTCTCATTGGATCTCTCCCCTCTATCTATATATATATATATATATATATATATATATATATATATATATGTCATAAGCTCCACAAGACCTGGCTAAAAACCCTTACTCATCGTTCGACATCTTCGATCTTCAATTTCCCTCTTGATTTGCCAAATAGTTAAACTTCAAGTAGTCTGACCTCGACCACCGCGACACCATCGTTCCAACTTCAATCTCACACTAGTAAGTAGTCGCTACTCGCGGGTAGTTGTTTGTCATAACATCCAATTGTTTTCTTATTTTTCGATTCAATCTCTGTTTGTGGGTAATTGTTTGATAATTGATTCAGTATGTGTTTTTGCCTTTAATCTCTATTTGAGGATAAATGATAATTGTTTGATTCATAAGATAAACGTGAATAATTGGATGATTGTTTGATTCATTTTCGACTTGGTTGGTTTTTTAACATGAAATAATTGTTTGATTTAATATCTACTTGGAACAATTTGTTTTGATTCAAAATCTCAGCGTGGACAATTGACATATTTATAATGTTGAATTTAATCCTCTTATTTAAATTGTTGAGAATGATTGTTTTGTTTGTGTTTTGTTTATCTGCCATTGGCGTTTTTGTGGGTCTTGTGGCAATTTATTTGTGAAGATGAGACTCTTTGTTACTTTGAAGGAGGTAATCATCGACTCAAGAAATGATATGCTGTTTTTTGTTCGTGAGATGCGTTTTCGATGATACATGCTGGATGGAAATAGGTTTCTTGTTGTGCTTTAAGATGTCCTAGTTGAACTAAGAGTCATATGTTGAAGTGAGAGCTTTTTGATATTGAGGGTGTAGACTCAAGCGGGTAGAGGGAATACAATGTTTTGATTTCTTTAGTGGTCTTTTTGAAGGATTGATATTTGGGGAAGGAATGTAACTTGTTAGATAGTTTCTACTTGAAAAATAGATATTATCAGGGAGTAGAGAACCATATATCTAAGTACAATAAATTTATGGACTACCATGATTTAGATTAATATTTGGGGAAGTGTTTTTACTATATAACTGCTTCTGTTAATCATTGGGTCAATTGCACACACAACATAACGTTAGTATTGGAAAAATATGTTTGCAAATGTTTTTGGCCAGGAACTACCAAACTACAGAATTAGCTCGAATGAATTGACAAATAGCTCATCTTTGGAAACTCATATTTCTTAATACAAGAATAATAGGAAGGATATGACTTTCCAATGACTAGACTAGTGATACAATTAGTTGGAGATGTCAACTTCTTGTCCTAGACCATCACCAATTATCTTTTCCATGATTACTTTTTGTACCTTTATTATTGTTATTCATATTATTTACTTTATGTTATTAGTCTTAATACATGTGTTACCTTACCTTGTCTTGCTATTTGTTTTGCCTGTGGCATGTTCAGGGGTCTTTTGTTTTCATAATAGCTCTTTCTTGAGTCAAGGGTCTCACTAATTGCAACAACGGTTAAAATTTTAATCTGACCTGAAATTGCCCCGAGTGGGTCTTAATTCAAAATTTTGACCTCTAAACCGAAAATACCGAAAAATAACTAGGTCTTACCGATCGAAATGTGAACCCGACTGTTCTAACCTGTTCTTGTTCCACATCATCATTTTTAGTTGAAGCGCCCTATATTTGTAGTTAATTATTATATTTTGAGTCAATTTTGATTACCTTACCTGGATTTATAACCAATAATGTAAATTCCAGCATTTTTTATAATGACTATGATTTTTTTTTTACCTTAATATGATGTGGCAGATGTTAGTTGATATATAAATAAACATTGAGAATGCTGAGCTGATTTTCTTAATGCAGTTATCATTTCAAATGGGAAAGAAAAAATCGGATGATATTGGAACCTCAACAAAAGGTCATTCTTCTAAGGAGGGGAAGAAAGAGAAACTGTCTGTTTCAGCCATGCTTGCTAACATGGAACAAAAGACAGATAAACCAAAAAAGGCTGCTGCATCTAGCAAACCTAAGGCAAAACCAGTTTCATCTTATACAGATGATATAGATCTTCCTCCATCGGATGATGACTACTATGGCTCAGAAGGAGAGCTACAACAGGAAAACAATCATAGCCGAAAGGCAGAGTCCATGATACTCGAAACTTCAGTGACTGATAAAGAGTTGAAAAAACGGGAGAAGAAAGACGTGTTGGCCTCCCAGGCTGCTGCGTTGGCTAAAAAGGAGGCCTTGAAAGATGATCGAGATGCATTTACTGTTGTCATTGGAAGTCGTGCTTCTACGCTTGAGGGTGGAGATGATGCTGATGCTAATGTCAAAGATATAACTCTTGAGAACTTTTCTGTTTCTGCTCGCGGAAAAGAGCTCTTAAAGAATGCATCGTTGAAAATCTCTCATGGAAAGAGGTATGGTCTGGTTGGACCTAATGGGAAAGGGAAGTCTACCCTTTTGAAGCTTTTAGCTTGGAGAAAGGTTCCCGTGCCTAAGAATATTGATGTTTTACTGGTTGAACAAGAAATAGTTGGTGATGATAGAACAGCACTTGAAGCTGTTGTTTCTGCTAATGAAGAATTGGTGAGACTAAGGAAAGAGGCTGCATCCTTGCAGAATGCTGCATTTGCAGATGATATAGCAGATGATGAAGGGGATGACACAGGAGAGAGACTAGCTGAATTATACGAGCAGCTAAATGTTTTGGATGCAGATGCTGCTGAGGCCCAGGCATCTAAAATTCTGGCTGGTTTAGGGTTCACGAAAGATATGCAGGCACGAGCTACGAAATCATTCAGTGGAGGATGGAGAATGAGAATCTCACTAGCTAGAGCACTTTTTATGCAGCCTACTCTTTTGTTGCTTGATGAACCTACAAACCATCTAGATCTTAGGGCAGTCCTTTGGTTAGAAGAGTATTTATGTCGGTGGAAAAAAACTCTAATAGTTGTTTCTCATGACCGCGATTTCCTTAACTCTGTATGTAGTGAAATTATACATCTTCATGACATGAAGCTTCATTTATACAGGGGTAATTTCGATGATTTTGAGAGTGGATATGAACAGCGCCGAAAAGAAGTCAATAAAAAATATGAAGTTTATGAAAAGCAATTGAAGGCTGCAAAAAGGTCTGGAAATCAGGCTCAGCAGCAAAAGGTGAAGGAGAGAGCAAAATTTGCCGCATCAAAGGAAGCATCTAAGAAAAAGAATAAAGGAAAAGTGGATGAAGATGAATTAGTGCAAGAAGCCCCGAGCAAATGGAGAGATTATACCGTAGAGTTTCACTTCCCAGAACCCACTGAACTTACCCCTCCACTCCTCCAGCTCATTGAAGTCAGTTTTAGCTATCCTAATCGACCTGACTTCAAGCTTTCTAATGTTGACGTGGGTATTGATATGGGTACCCGTGTTGCTATTGTGGGACCTAATGGTGCAGGAAAATCTACCCTGCTCAACCTGTTGGCAGGTGATTTGTATCCAACTGAAGGTGAGTCGAGGAGGAGTCCGGCGTTGAGAATAGGAAGATATTCACAACACTTTGTTGATCTTTTGATAATGGATGAAACTCCTGTCCAGTATCTCCTTCGTTTACACCCACAGCAAGAAGGGATGAGCAAACAAGAAGCTGTTCGAGCTAAGCTTGGGAAATTCGGGCTTCCTAGTCATAATCACCTTACCCCAATTGCAAAATTATCAGGAGGTCAGAAAGCAAGGGTTGTGTTTACTTCCATATCAATGTCTAAACCCCATATTTTGCTGTTAGATGAACCCACAAATCACTTGGATATGCAAAGTATTGATGCTCTTGCAGATGCTCTAGATGAGTTTACTGGGGGCGTTGTGTTGGTTAGTCACGACTCACGGCTGATTTCACGTGTTTGTGAAGATGAAGAGAGGAGTCAATTATGGATAGTAGAAGATGGAAGCGTTAGAACATTTCCAGGATCATTTGAGGAGTACAAGGAGGATCTTCAGAAGGAGATCAAGGCTGAAGTGGATGCCTGAATGTCTCTCAGCTTTGCTTCATTTTTATTTTTAACTTATAATTTTGCTTTTCTATTTTTCATCTACCTTGTAATTTTCTATCTGCGACATGTATTTTTTTGAGTGAATGTATAAAGACGGCAGACGTATCAAACATGTACTTTAATTGAACATCTGATTTTCTCTTTTTCTCCGGCTGAGTGTTTAATGGACTACAACTTTTAATTATTTTCTTTGATAAGGAGGTTTAATAATAATAATTCAACCACTTTAAATCTGATAATTATGATGACAATTACTTTTTTCATCCCAAAACATTTAAATTCGATATTGTTGCGTTTAGAGTTGATTTAAGAGTTACTTTGTAACACCCCTGAATTTCCGACCCTCTGAACGGAACCAAAACCGAAAGAGAACGGAGGAAATTCGGGTGTTACATTTAAAATAAAATGAAATAAATAAAGATAATAAGTTTTAAGTTTGATTAAAGAGGTTATGGGAGATCTTCCAAACAAAATCCTACGAAAATTTCAGCAGCATCTGCCTTGAATTTTAACGCCCCAAAAGAATTAAACAAACATTAACCCATCATGAAGGAGAGGCATTAATAGCCTTGTAACAAATCGCGGCGGAAAGATCATCGCCAAAACCTCTGTCGACATGCTAAGCATGGATCGTGGTTCCCATGTAAACACTAAGGTTTTCCAAAAACATAACCAACTATACAAGTCATTCGAGATGCTATAACGAAATATAAAACGAAATAAATGTTTGCAGCGGAACGAATTACATCAAAGGAGGGCATGCGCCTCAAACCAAAGCATACTCAATTACAAATTAAAATCCACATGTATTGTCAAAAATTAGAACATGGCTCGCGTCAAGGTTCTCACTCAAAACCCCCCGTGTGCAAAGCAAAGAAACTCCAAAAACCTGCAGGTGCTATCTATGATACCCCCACTGCTCAACGTAAGGTCATAGACCAACGTGTCATAGCAGGGCCATCAAAGATAAGCCATCAACAAGGAAACAACAGTACACGTCAGTAACTAACAATGAATTATGCATATGTAACCAATAAACAATTTCGACAAAGCAAGGTGAAGAAGGCATCCCAACGTGTAAACCTCTACTCCATCTATTTCTCAATTCAATATACTTCTCAATATCTTCTTCGTCTTCTATCTCTTCAATTGCTTTTATATATATCCTCTTATGTGACTAGAGGCCACCATATTGGGGTTTGCAAGACCCACATGGCAACACCTCAGCCAAGGACGGTGACGGCTATGCCGGCGCCCAATGGCAAAGTATGATCATACCCCCGTACAGCGACCATATATAGATGGTCCATGCCTTCGGGAACTAATCCAGCTGGGTACCAATCCAGTGGAGTCACATTAATTATCCAAGTTAGTATCTCATCAATAAGGGACTCATTCCCATTCATCTCATATAATCCATCATTCTACTCTTGTGATATCACCACCCATTCTCTACTATTTCTATAACTGGCTCACACTTGTAACACTGACTTAATAATATTAAATAGCAAAATAAATCCAACGCAGCTCATATAATATTGGTACACAAAGAAAACATATTTATGATGCAAGAATTAGCTACTGCGTGTACTTACCTGTAGCTGCAAGATAACAAGTCGCAAAAATCACTTCGAAAGAGGTTCTTACGCCCCTCTTATGAACCGGGCACCTATACACGTTAAAAGTAAGACTAATAAGCCTACTTCACATCATTCAAGGAGCACTGACTCCATACAAACTACACTATTAGCCGAACAAGTTTCAATTCAAACTAATGCGCATTCTAAACACACTCATGTAATAAATTCAACCCATGTTCACACATGAACTATCATCAATTCCAATCAAACCATAACATTAGAGTCCAATGAATTCTACACAAAGATGTGTTCAAGTGAACTAACGCGACTCTATGCTTGTGCTTTAATCAAACTACTAATGGGAAAGTTTAGGGACGCATACTATATGATATTACACCAAATCATCAATCATATTACTTATGGTAGTGATGATTTATTACTTTTCCAAGGTTTTAGAATAAAACGATTAAGAATAAATTAAATTTGTAGCTTGACGAATAAACGACGATTCGTATAACTTGGGTCAAAGTCGTATAATTTAGCATCACAATTGAACATATCAATATAACAACCAAGCTCAAAACTAACCACCTCATCAAACGACTATAACCACGACAATACTTTCATTAATGACAATCGCGACCTTAATCTTTCTTAGTAATTATTATTATCTTTTATTCTACAACAATGGGTATCAACAATACTAGTCAAAACACCATGATAAATGTCATATAAACGATAACTAGCCACCATTCATCCACAATGTCACATATACAAGCTTATACAAGATTTTTAATTCATAAAACACAATCCAAGCCACAAAAGTAGTACATACTACTTTTAAATTCATCAATCCTAATTCATTCAAGTTCAATTCAAACTTGCTAATACTAACTCACTTCAAATTCTATCAAATTACAACTTAATCTAAGTTAAGATTCATGAATTTACCCAAAATACTACATTTGAATTCATCACAATATAAACCGTAACTTATTTATGTTCAACTTGACTCCTAACTCTACCCAAATCAATTTAGAGTATAATTTACAATTGAATTTATGAGTAACATCAACATTCATATAATAACTAAAAATTATAAGAAAAGAAGATAACATTAAGTAGAAGTTTAGATATCTCACAAAGAGGGGAAAGAGGAGTGAAGAATTTGCACAAGGAGGGTGTTCAGCCGGCAGCAGCGGCGGTAGTTGGCGTTGGGCGGCCTGGTCGCGCGTGGTCTGGGTTCCGGGCTGCCTAGTCGCGTGTGGTCTTGAATGTAAGTATGGTGGTTGTAAGAGTAGTGTTGGGTGAGTAAAAATGGTGGGTGTAGTATGAAGAAGATAATGGAGTAAGAAGGAGAACTCAAAGATGAAGAAGAAAGAGTGAATGACGGCTCACTCATCAAAACAAGGGTTTTTACTCAAAAAAAAAAAATAAAAATCCTAACCCACAATTACTTTGGGTTATTCTACTCACAAGGCCCATAAATTTTAACCCGAAAAGTTAAAATGAAACTTCGTTTGGGTCGAGTTTAAGAACGAAACTATTATGACTATTATTAACTTTACTCAATTTTATTTAACTAATAATCTTCCGTATAATTAGACGTGTTTAACGTTTAGTTAATAAATATTTATGGGTTCCAAATATTAAATTTCCGATATTTAATAATAATGTATAAAGAAATTATTTTTAATCGCCACTTAAATTATAATTAAACAACACTAAAATTTGCGGGGTGTTACAGACTACCCCCCTTAAAAGAAGTTTCGTCCCCGAAACTGGGGTAACGAGAGTACAAATCCTGAAAATTTATATTTCTAGTAACTCGGGAAGGTGTTTTATCTATCTCAAGCTCATGAATTGACTTAAGAATCGTGTCCTTATCGACACCATTGACAAAAGGATACTCAATCTATCAAATATATTTATTCATGTTTCATTTCGAGTGTTTGTAATCACCTACATTGACCCAACAACTAATCACAAGCATGTAAATATTGCACTGTTTAATTAAAACAATTAATCGAAAATATGTAGATATCACACAATTTGGTTCAAACAATCAATCAAAAGCATGAAAATTGCAATAGATTGTTATCATAGACGAGAAAATGCATGCAAACACGCGAAAATCTAACGTATTCTACCCCCCTTAAGAACTTAGTTACGACCCTGTAACTCACTAACATCAGGAAAAAGGTGTGGGTATTTCTCACGCATAGAATCCTCGGTTTCCCACGTTGCCTTCTGTGTGCGCTGGTTAGACCATAGAACTTTCACCATCTTTATATCTTTCCTCCTCGTACTGCGCACCTTAGAATCTAAGATCTCGATAGGCTTTTCTTCATAAGACAAATTCTCATCAAGGTCTAAGGGTTCGGGGTCTAGCACACGCGGCTTATAAAGTGTATTACTTGAGATCGTAACAACACGAAATGTCCTGTTATCTATATTCTTTAAAAAACTTTTCCACTTCTACACGACCACCTAAGGTCGTACTTTGTGATAATCTTGCGATGTACGAAAGGTTCAACTATCGTAACTTAGGCCATAAATGGGGGTAAAATATCAAAACAAAAAAGTCTCAAAAGTAAGGAATATAAAGTTGCTCAACACTTAACTCGTATTACCATTAAGCGCCCTTGACTTAAGGATACGTGATTCTTACAAAGCTGATTGGTTATCAACCCCAAATTGATTCACCATTAACTTTATTTATCATATCATAACCCTAACTTTTTACTTGACATGAAATGTGCTTTTCACTAATCATGTATGATCAAATTATTTTATAACATATTAAATTATACATCATGACTCGATTAGTAGATTAACAAATCAAATTAATAACTCTGAACATAATACATGTTTCAAGTGTATGATCCAATTATATGTACCACATTTTTGCAAGTTACCGTAGCTAATAATTATACGCTCACAACCATCATACTAATACACATATCATAATTGTTTAACAATACCCTCCTTTATCCATCATGATATCGCATTCTAATAACGATAATATGAGGATGATTTAGAATTAGGAATGGCAACATAGAGGTCACCAACATTTTTTTCAGTTGTTCATTTACCATACGACTAGATATGTTGAAAGTATAGGATTTATATCAAGATAAAATCGCGAACTAATGTATGACTAAAGTAATGCATCATGTACATATATAACAATAGTACTAAAGATGGCATTTTATGTATACATCACAAGAATTTCCAATATAAATAGCAAAGCAGTCATCCATCATACAAGTTTGATAAAGTTGCGATACCGATACTAATTTCACAATATCTAATCTACACCATAACATTTTCATCACGACACTACCTCTAACTAGTTATAACACCGTTATCTCAACCATATGACTGTTACATCAACAATCCTAACACTATACTAAAGTACAAACAACACAAAGCTAACAAAATAATGCAGCACTTGAAATTTTGCATCACAATTATTCCCTTGCAAATAAGTGAGATTCAATCACCCTTCAATCTAAGATGCGAACTTAGAAATGACAACTTTAACATAAATGTTCGTATCAAAACACGTTAAAATTTCAACACTCTTCTCATTACATGCTTATTACGATCCAATGAATTAGTAACATCAAATCAAAACACTTCTTGACACCAGTGCTAAAATTATCTAACTCTATTTATCGCATAACAATGATTTTGTATAATAATTGTTTAGGACATAATTCTTTATCTCGCTTCATCTCTCAAATTATAACTATTCACATATTCATTTTCATTTCTTCAATATTTAGATTTGAAACGATCCTGAGTTTTATTAGGACTACATTATCTTCATGAAGTCACTCTTCAAACTTAATTTACCACGTATCACACCAATCATTATTAAAACAGAAACATATGTAAAGTCGGCTTTATTTGGAGTCTCATATAAGTGTTATCATTTTAAAACACTAGCAGGATAAGTGGTGATCAATGAGATACTCTAAAGTACATAAAATATTTACTTGTATCTTATGTGTGCAAAGACGCTCATTTCACCTCATCATTAGATTATTCAATCCTTATGTCTTGTAACTGCCCAGAAGGTCATGAGAAGACAATTTTTTTTAATATCACTGAATCTATTCTTCTTTTTTTTTCTTTTTTTTTATAAAAAAAATTTCAATTATTATTCTATTTAGTTAACGCTTTAAAATCACCACGATTCTTCTTCACATAATCATCTGATTAAAAAACTTATCACGCATATAAGCATTTATTAAGACTAAATTATCATTCTTTACTCATTGTTGGCCCATTTGGTTTTGATGATGATTTAACTCTTATAAACAAACAAATTACTTTTGAGATTGTTTTGATAGGTCATATATCCGATTATAAAGATCGTCGATAGCACCTTGAGAAGTGGTGGAAGAACATTACAAGTCTACGTCAAACACTTAAGTCATGGAACAGTTCCAGATTTGTCAAAGTTGAAGAATGTCCAGACGGAGACAACACAGTGTTCCCACTGAAACCGGTCAGAGAAAAAGTCAACGAGAAATAAGGGAAATAAATTATTAATTTTTATTTTTCTTTTTATTGACTTGTACGGGTGAAAAATCTGATTAGCATAAGGTTATTAATTGGCAATTGAATAAATAACTACTTAAGAGAGTTAAAATTCAAGATCCTATTTTATCTCCTTAAAAATAGGATCTCCTTCGTTTTTGGTTAAAAGGCCTACGGGTACTTGGAGTAACCTCCAAGTCTTATACCCATTACTCCCATATTTCGCACCTACTACTCCCACATCTTGGGATCATGGGCTTATGGCTAAAAGGGTTCTCATGAGTTTATAAATAGAACCTTGCAACCGGCACACAATGGAGAGAGACATTCATACGAAAACTTTGTCTAGTGCCCATCAAAGATTTCGTGAGATCCAATTCAAGAAAGAAGAAAATTTAATTGTTCTTAATTGCCAATTAATCCATTTAACTTTTCTTTGTGCTTTTCATAGTTTTCATCCAATTTGAGAATTCTTTTTGTACGGGTTTTTATTGAGTGTGTAAACTTAGACTTAGGGAAGTCTAAGGGGGAATTTAGAGAATTTTATGTAAAGAGAGAAAAGAAACGAGAGAAGGAGAAGGAGAATTAGGCCTAGAGAAGAGAAGGAGAAATTTTATGTAATAGGGTTGTAAATTACATAAAATATTAATAAGAGAAGTTGAAATCCCAAGTGGTCGTGGCTTTCTTTCTTTGGCCAAGAAAGTTTCCACGTTAAATCTTTGAGTTCTTTAAAAAGTTTCTTTTATTGCTTAGAGTATTTTCAATTGAATATATTCCGCAAGAAAAACAGGGCGAAAATACTCCCAAGGGCAACACAACAATTCACCCCCCCTCTTGTTGCGTTCTTTATCTCTAAGTGTTTCTACAATTAGTATCAGAGCCCTGTTCCTCATTTGATCAGGAAACCCTAAGAGCCGTATCTTGGTGTATTAGAGATGTTGAAAATGAATGAACGCATGGAAGAAGGTTACTCTACTCAGAGACCACCAATGTTCGATGGTAAATTCTACACATATTGGAAGAATAGGATGGAGATCTTCATCAAGGCCGAGAATTATCAAGTTTGGAGAGTCATCGAAGTTGGAGATTTTGAGGTAACAACTACCAACTCCAATAACGAGACTGTTCCCAAATCGATAACAGAATATGAGAAGAAAGATTTTCAGAAAATGGAGATGAATGCTCTTGCTATCAAATTACTACACTGCGGGCTTGGTCTGAACGAACACAATCGCATCATGGGTTGCAAAACAGCAAAACAAATTTGGGATCTGCTGGAAGTTACCCACGAAGGAACGAGTGAAGTAAAGCGTTCCAAGATTGACTTGCTCATGTCAAAATACGAAAGATTTGTTATGGAACCTAGAGAAAGCATTCAAGAAATGTTTACTAGATTCACTAACATCACAAATGAGCTTGTCTCTCTTGGAAGGCTAATTCCCTCCGATGAACAGGTACGAAAAATCCTAAGAAGTCTTCCTCAAGATGATCGCTGGAGAGCCAAGGTCACAGCCATACAAGAATCCAAAGATTTCACAAAGTTCAATCTGGAAGAGTTGGCTGGTTCCCTTATGACTCATGAATTGCATCTGGGAACAGCTGACAGTTCCAGAAACAAAGGTTTGGCTCTGGCAGCGAATGAACAAGAAAAGTCAGATTGTGATGAGGAAGAGGAGCAATGTTGGTACGAAAATTCAAGAAGTTCTTCAGGAATAACAGATACAATAATCAAAGAAACAACAAAGAAAGAGGAACTTCAAACTCCAAAACCAACTTTGAATGCCACAAATGTGGAAGTACCGATCACTTCATCAAAGAATGCCCTCAATGGAAGAACGAGAAGGGTAAAGGGAAAGCAAGGGAAACAGGAAGACAACCAGTAAAAGGAAACTTCAATAAAGCGGATTTTCGCAAAGCCATGATAGCTGCATGGGGAGAATCCGAAAGCGAGGCCGAAACCGAAGCTCCCGATGAAGAAGAAACAGCCAATCTCTGTCTCATGGCTACACATGACGAGAAGTCCAAAGGAAAAGAGGTATTGTCTTCTAATTCATTTCCTGATTACTTATTCAAATTGGATAAATATAAATTGATTAAAATGATCTCAGAGACACAAGATAATCTAGAAAAAAGAACAGCCATCTGTCTCCAAATAGAAAAAGACCTTAAGGCTAGTAAAGACCAAATATCCTACCTAAATTCTTTTAGGTCCGATGTGCAAACTCGATTCTTTGATTTACTTGATAAAAACGTGATGTTAAAGGAAGCTATAGAAAAGGTTAAACAAGAAAACATCATGTTAAATATTGAATTAAATCAATATAAGTTGCTAGGAATAGAATTAAAGAACGAGTCCATTCAAGAGATTAAAATGATTTTAATAAAATGAAATTAGACCTAGAATCCGCCAAAAATGAAAATGAACGACTTAGGCTTGAATTAAATTCAAGAGAAAAAGGGAAAATCAAAGAGATTCCCAAATGGATTCTTAACGCTAAAACCAAAGGAACTGAAGGTTTAGGATACAATAAATATGATAAAAAGAAAAAGGTTTATGTCGATCTCCCAAGTAGTAAGATCTGTTCCTTTTGTGGCAAGACGGGGCACCTGAAACATCAGTGTTTAAAAAAGGAACAGCATAACAAAACGAACCAAATATATGTCGATAGAGTTTGGATTAAGAAGTATGATTCTTGTATAATCGACATGGAACCCAAGGATGGCTGGGTTCCACCCTCTAACAACTAAGTTCGTTTTGCAGGTTCTAGTGAGGGGGAACAACTCATGGTATCTCGACAGTGGCTGTTCCAAGCACATGACAGGCGATAGATCAAAGTTTCTCTCACTGGAAGCCTATGATGGAGGAACTGTGACCTTTGGCGACAACATGAAAGGAGCAATAATTGCGAAAGGAAAGATAGGAAGGTCAAGTTCCCATGCTATAGATAATGTATTTTTAGTCGAGAATTTAAAACACAATCTTTTAAGTATCTCTCAATTTTGCGACAAAGGTAACTCTGTAAACTTTACTTCTGAAAAGTGCATCATTTCTAGGAACGACACACAGGGGAACACCTACGTGGTGGACCTGCACACTGTTCCTAAAACCAGTCTAACGTGTCTGAGCGTTATAGAAGATGACCCTCTTCTTTGGCATAAACGATTAGGTCATGCTAGTTTTTCATTGCTTAATACTTTACGATCTAAAGACCTAGTAAGAGGATTACCGTCCCTTAAATTTCAAAAGGATGAGGTATGTGATCCATGTGCCAAAGGAAAACATGCAAGGTCATCCTTCAAACCTAAAAATGTCGTGACCACCTCAAGGCCACTTGAATTAATTCATATGGATCTTTGTGGACCAATGAGAATCCAAAGTCGCAGTGGTAAGCGATATGTATTTGTTATTGTTGATGATTACAGTAGATTTACATGGACTTTATTTTTATCTAGCAAAGATGAGGCTTTTGATGAATTTGTTGCATTTGCCACTAAAATTCAAAAATCTAGTAACAATCAACTTGTCCACATAAGATCGGATCATGGTAAGGAATTCGAAAATTCAAGATTTATGAACTATTGTAATGAGCATGGTTTAAGTCACAATTTTTCCGCACCTAGAACACCACAACAAAATGGTGTGGTAGAACGTAAAAATAGAACCTTAGAGGAAATGGCTAGAACCATGTTAATAGCTAGTGGTCTACCTAGGAATTTTTGGGCCGAAGCCGTTAATACTGCATGCTATATATTAAATCGTGTATTAATTAGACCGATCACTTCTAAAACCCCCTATGAACTATTTAAAGGAATTAAACCTAATATTTCATATTTTCGAATCTTTGGATGTCGATGTTTTGTGCATGTAAATGGAAAACGAAATATAGGTAAATTCGATGAAAGAAGTGATGAAGCAGTATTTCTTGGCTATTCATCCCACAGTAAAGCTTATAGAGTTTATAATAAGAAAACTATGTGTGTTGAGGAATCTGTTCACATTATCTTTGATGAAACAAATTTTATGACAAGTGAACAAGAAACAGGTGATTTTAAGATAGGTCTTGCTAATCTGGACGATGATGAAAACAAACAAAAGGAGCAAGATCAAGAAGAACAACAACAGGTCCAGAATGCTGAACCAAATCAAGAACAGGAACAACAGGCAGATTTGGAACAGCCTGACGTTCCTAATCCAGATATCCCTAGAGAAGTTCAAGAAGAAAGAATTGAAGCTGAACCAAATCAGAACCAAGTCAGTGAGCCTGCTTCCACATCTGTCTCCACAAGAGACTTTGTTCCTAAGCCGTGGAAACATCAAAAGTCACATCCACTAGACTTGATTCTAAGCGATATGGGAAAAGGCATACAAACAAGGTCCCAAATGAGAAACTTCTGTGCACACTTTGCATTTCTATCAACATTGGAACCCAAGAATCATGAAGAAGCACTACAAGATTCAGATTGGGTAGTTGCAATGCAAGATGAATTGAATGAGTTTGAAAGAAATAAAGTGTGGCACTTGGAATCAAAACCCAAGAACAAAAAGGTAATTGGATTAAAATGGGTATTTAGGAACAAGCTGGACGAGCATGGCACAATAGTCAGGAATAAAGCAAGGTTGGTGGTAAAAGGATACAATCAACAGGAAGGTATTGACTATACTGAAACTTTTGCTCCAGTAGCTAGATTAGAAGCTATTAGAATTCTTATTTCATTTGCTGCTTTTATGAATTTTAAATTATATCAAATGGACGTGAAATGTGCATTCTTAAATGGGTTTCTAGAAGAAGAAGTATTTGTGGAACAGCCGCCTGGCTTTGAAAACCCAATTTCTCCGGATCACGTCTACAAGCTTGATAAAGCTCTTTATGGGCTAAAACAAGCACCTAGACAATGGTACGAGAGATTATCTAAATTTTTGATTGAAAACAAGTTCATAAGAGGTAAAATTGACAAAACCTTATTCTTTAAGAATAAAGGTTCGGATATTTTAGTTGTTCAAATATATGTTGATGATATTATTTTTGGTGCTACTAATGAATCGTTATGTAAAGAATTTGCTGACCTAATGAGTGCTGAATTTGAAATGAGTATGATGGGAGAATTAAATTTCTTCCTTGGTTTGCAAATTAAACAAACTGCTAACGGTATTTTTATACATCAACAAAAATATATAAAAGAACTTCTAAAGAAATATGGACTAGATAATGCTAAGACAAACCATACACCCATGGCCACTAACATTAGATTAGATGAAGACTCTAACGGAATTAGTGTTGACCAAACAATGTATAGAGGCATGATAGGATCACTACTATACTTAACTGCTAGTAGACCCGATATATCCTTTAGTGTTGGTTTGTGTGCTAGATTTCAATCAAATCCTAAAGAATCACATCATACGGCAGTGAAAAGAATTCTAAGATATTTAAAGGGAACTGATGACTTGTCCCTATTTTATCCGAAAAGTGATGTCTATGACTTGAAAGGGTATAGTGATGCAGATTATGCAGGTGATCTTGTGAATAGAAAAAGTACATCAGGAATGGTACAGTTTCTTGGCTCTTGCTTGGTATCATGGTGTTCCAAGAAACAGAACACAGTAGCTTTATCCACTGCAGAAGCTGAATATGTGGCAGCAGCAGCTTGCTGTTCCCAAATGCTGTGGATAAAACAACAGCTAAGAGATTTCGGTATTAAACTTGAATGTGTTCCTATTTATTGTGATAATACTAGTGCCATTTGCATTTCTAAAGATCCGGTGCATCATTCTAGAGTTAAACATATTCATATTAGGCATCATTTTCTTAAGGACAATGTCGAGCATAAAAATATTATTGTTAAACATGTCAATACTAGTGATCAAGTTGCAGATATCATGACTAAACCGCTTCCAAGGGAACAATTCGAAAAGATGAGGTTGGAGCTAGGTATGATCAAGCTTCACTAAAGTTTAATGCTAGTATTCCTCCTCTAAACAACGTGAAAATTGGAAGGGTTAGATCAACCACAACAACCAAGATTGAACAATCAATCATTGCGAGATTTAGGTATGCATCTATTTAAGTATGTGCCATAAATATTGTCTTGATTGCTTGCAAAACTGAATAGACCAAGTAGCATAATTTACTTTATTTTATTAGTCTCATATTATAAATTTATTTTTCAAATAAACAAAAATCAGAAAAATTTATTTTATTTTTCCACAAATTCCAGCTTTTTATTTTATTTTAATTTATTACGGTGAGCCAACTTATTTTGAGATATGGAAGACGGATCATCAAGGTGTTTCGAAAAGCAGTTACTCAAATTGATATATTCAACGAACTAATCTTTAAAGAACCATTAATTACTCGTTACACCCTCTAAACCGTCAAAAAGGAAGTAGTACTACCTTTCCATTAACCGTCCCTTCACATCTTTAAAACCCCAACACTCCAACGTCACATCCATCACTCATAACCCACTTCAAAATTGTACTACTCCTTGCAAGAAACCGAAAACCATCTTCATTTCTCTCTTTCTAAATCCCTAATTCCTCTTCACTCCACATCATGAAAACACCAAAATCCTCATCATCCAGTAAAACTCCAATGAAGAAGACTCCCAAAACTTCACAACCCAAGCCTTTACAAGTCATCTACCCTTCAATTTCAGTAGATGCACCACCTTCATCATCCAAGAAACACCGAAAAACGACACCCCAAAATCGTCCATGCATGCCGGAATTAAGAGAACCCGTTCTTCCCTGAAAGGTGCCTCTTCATCCAAACCACCGAAAAGGATCAAGCGAGTGGACCCTGATAGCGCGGAGGAAGTTGCGAAGGAAATGTCAGTTGGGTTCGGACTTGACAAATATTGGTATGAATCTACTTCTTTTCCCCAATTACATGCTATTTTACAAAATCAGGGATGGGAAAAGCTAATGTACGATCACTCATGCAATCCGATTTATCCTAACCTAATACGTGAATTTGTTAAGAATTTCACTATTGAAAATGGGGTCTGCTCAAGTACTGTTAAAGAAATTAAAATTGAATTTAGTAGCTTGATGATAGGTGAATGGTTTGACGTTCCAGCAATTGGGTTTGATACTTATTATGTGGGTTCTAAAATCGTGTTTTCGGGTATCACAGAAAAGACAGTATTAATGATAAGAAACGCTTCAGTCACAAGTCATTGTCTCCGCTACATAAACTGCTTTACAATATTGCACGTCGATTTATTTTACCCCGCAATTCAAAGCGGAGTGAAGTTAATCTTCGTGACGCAACGTTAATTTATTGTATGGCTAATCATATAAAAATAAATTTTCCGTCGTTGATGATTTCACACTTGTCTGAATGCATTGAAAAAGTTTCATGGTTGGGTATGGAGGTTTGTTGACTAGTATTTTTAAGAAGTTTGGTGTACCTTTGGAGGGCCTTCACTTTCCTATGAGCGCCAATAATCAAATAGGCGCAAAGTGTCTCAAAAATCTACATTTAAATGTGAATGAAAAGGGAATTTTGGAGGACCTCATTGAAATTGCTGATATAAGTTCTGATGAGGAGAAGGAGGAGGTTGAAAAAGAAACTGAAGAAGAGGATAAAGAGGGAGAAAAAGAAAAAGAAGAAGAAGAGGTTGGAAAAGAAGAAGAAAAAGGAGATCAGGACACTATTCCTTCTGCCACCGCTAATGAGGCAGAAGTGAATGAGGAAGAGGTGCAAGCACCAATTGAGGGGGAAGGTTCTAAGGGGGAAGAAAAAGATGATCTGGAGGAGGAAGCATCCAGTGAAAACTTAGATGAAGAGGAGGTTGGAAGGCCATTCCATGAAAAACCTAGAAAAAGTCGAAGGCTAGCCTCCAAACGATTTGCTAACTTGGATGACATTGCTTCACCATCAGTTGAGCCTATACATGTCCATACCTCACCCAAACCAGCATCACCACCACTCTCACCCATCCATACATCACCACTCCATATTCCCTCACCCATTCCATCACCAAATCACACTTGTTTTGATAGGGCACCTTCACCTTTCCCACCTACAACAATGGACCCTCTCCTTACAAAGCTTGACAATCTGCAGTCCCTCTTTTGTGCTTTTCAAAGTGAATCCGTGTCTCACTTTCCTCCCTTGCTGATCAGCTTTCCCAGATGGAATCACGTCTTGGAGCCAAGCTTGATATGGTGGAAGTGCAGACGGAATATGTCGATGAGGAGCCTGCTGTCTAATCCCTTCTTCAAATTATAAGAATTTTAATAGTTTTTGTTGGCCGCACTGTTTGTAGTACTATTATTATTATTTTCTAAACAATCTTTTTGTGTTGTTCTTTTTGGTACCAGCAGGGGTACAACAACACTTGACTTATGCTTTCTTTAATATGATCTATTTTTCTATCGTTTAATCCCTATATCATTTGGTCTATGATGTTTATTGCTTGCTTTTCTGGGTTCATGTTTTGGCATTTGCTTATATAGTTTGCTGCTTACTTTCTCAATTTGTCTAACGCTTGCCTTAGTGCTATGGATTGATAAAAACCCCTACTTTTTGATTGATGTCAAAAGAGGGAAGAAAGGCAACTAAACTTACGTTGATTCTTGTGATTGCTTATGCTTTATACTTAGTCTTGTTGGTTAGTTCTCTGTTTGTTGTTGGTCACACTAAGTTGAATATTATGTTTTGGTTTAGTAGATTACTTACTGTCTTAATTGCTATTTGGATTAGTTGTTTGGATTAGATTCTTCAAACAGCATAATATGGAAGTCCTTAAATTATTGTGTTTATTAATTTATATGTTTTAATTAATTTTTTTTTAATTTTTAGCCAAGTTCTTCAATAACTTTTTAGAGTAATGTGCTTAACTAAGAGTTTAGTAAATTACTTGTCATGATTTAATTTACTAAATATGTTTGAATGTGTGTTAATCTCTAGCATGTTCAAGTAATATGTTTTACTCAATGTTTCACTTAAGTTTGTTTATAAAGTTTGCCATCATCAAAAAGGGGGAATTTGTTGGCCCATTTGGTTTTGATGATGATTTTACTTTTATAAACAAACAAATTATTTTTGAGATTGTTTTGATAGGTCATATATCCGGTTATAAGGATCGTCGATAGCACCTTGAGAAGTTGTGGAAGAACATTACAAGTCTACGTCAAACATGGAACAGTTCCAGATTTATCAAAGTTGAAAAATGTCCAGACGGAGACAACACAGTGTTCCCACTGAGACCAGTCAGAGAAAAAGTCAACGAGAATTAAGGGAAATAAATTATAAATTTTTATTTTTCTTCTTATTGACTTGTACGGGTGAAAAACTTGATTAGCATAAGGTTATTTATTGGCAATTGAATAAATAACAACTTAAGAGAGTTAAAATTCAACATCCTATTTTATCTCCTTAAAAATAAGATCTCCTTCTTTTTGGTTAAAAGAAAACCTACGGGTACTTGGAGTAACCTCCAAGTCTTATACCCATTACTCCCATATTCCGCAACTACTACTCCTACATCTTTGGATCATGGGCTTATGGCTAAAAGGGCTCTCATGAGTTTATAAATTTAACCTTGTAACCGGCACACAAGGTGAGAGAGACAAAATATACGAAAAAATCAGTCTAGTGCCCTAGAAGATTTCGTGAGATCAAAATCAAGAAAGAGGAACTTTTAATTATTCTTAATTGCCAATTAATCCATTTAATTTTTCCTCGTGCTTTTCATAGTTTTCATCCAATTTGAGAATTCTTTTGTACGGGTTTTTATTGAGTGTGTAAACTTAGACTTAGGGAAGTCTAAGGGGGAATTTAGAGAAGTTTATGTAAAGAGAGAAGAAACGAGAGAAGGAGAAGGAGAATTAGGCCTAGAGAAGAGAAAAAGAAATTTTATGTAATAGGGTTGTAAATTACATAAAAATTTTATAAGAGAAGTTTAAATCCCAAATGGTCGTGGCTTTCTTTCTTTGGCCAAGAAAGTTTCCACGTTAAATCTTTGAGTTCTTTAAAAGTTTCTTTTATTGTTTAGAGTATTTTAATTGAGAAAATTCCGCAAGAAAAACAGGGCGAAAATACTCATAAGGGCAACACAACAATTCACCCCCCCTCTTGTTGCGTTCTTAATCTCTAAGTGTTTCTACAACATGGAAACTTGGCACATGGACCTAGACACCAAGGGGCCAGGACTGCTTTGATCTTCCACGTGGAAACCCCAGGACTGGACTTAAGGTGGGTTGTTCAACAGATCTGAGCAGGAGTTCATTAGGCTAGTTTTAGGAGTTTATTTCTGTTTTAAAAGTGCACATGTATTGGCACGTGTTTTTTTTAGATTTCATAAAGCTTAGCAAGGCTTTATAGCCGTTAGTGTTGTATGGGAAGCCTAGATAAAGGCTCATGACTTGTATTTTGAGGCATCCAAAACTTCAGTTTCAGATTTCTTTCTTCAAAATTCTTCAAACTTTGTTTGAGTATTTGAGAGTGTGAGTGAAGCATTCTCTGCCTTTTTTTGGGTTCGTGAGTGAAGCAACCCCAAGGAAAGTTCCCTCCAAATTCAAGTGAGTGAAGCTTGAGTGTGTGAGGTGGTGTGATTGTACATTGACAGGCCACAGAAGGCATCTGAGTGCCACAAATCAGGCCCTGTAAACCAAGAATCAGGTTCTTGGTTCTCTTTTTGAATATTCATATCCCTGGATCCAGCCTTAATTGAAGGCCATTGTGTGCAGCATTGAGGGGCGTTTGTGAACCCCCTCACATGTTCCAAATTGGTATCAGAGCAAAGTTCGAATAGGGACATGAGGAGACACAGAACAAGAGTCAGCCAGGCGCAGGACAATCAAGAAGGATCTGATGGTTTAAACACAAAAACAGAAGCCCAGACCCACCAAAAGTCAGAAAGTCAAAATTCATCAAAACAGCGGGGAATTTTGACAAAAATCCTGCACCAAATCTTCACCAAAACTAGGGTGTGAGATCTAAGGNAACAATTCGAGATCTCAAGTCCAGGGAACAACAACAAACCCATTCAAAGTCCAAAACCGAAAATCAAAAGCAATACCCAAAATCAAACTATTCAAACTCAAACTGAATCAAACTCAAAAAAACCAAACACTGAATCCATGAATTCAAATCCACAAACCATGGGCAAATCCTATTACTCACAATCCCTTATACGAAATTCATGGCGAAAATTTAAAAACAAGATCTGGAAAAGACGACCACCAAAACCCACTTAAGGTGACCGCCACCAAGGCTCTGGTACATTCAGGCCGGCGGCCTGGCCACTACAAAGAGTGGAAACAGCCTTCATGGTTACAACTTTTTGTTTTTTTTTTTTGAAAATTAGGAATATATAGATATATAGAAAAAGAGAACACACTGCAACTTGGGCACCCCAAAACCACCTGCATAAAAAACCCCGGGAGGGGAAAAAGCCATTGGAAGAAAGGTCCAAGAGACAGGCCACCCAAAACAGCATAGGAGTGGACTATGCATCATCAAAAAACCGCCAAAGAAAGCCGAAAGAATTCGGCATACAGACCAAAACACCAAAAAACTCTCCCAAATTCTACACACGACCAAAAATTCACCTTACACACCAATACCTACACCTTACACACCAAGTTCTAAAAACTAGTAAAAGCAAAAATACCCAAAGCTCAGAGCAACCGCACAGTAAACAAGGCGCACTAGGAAATGACAGCTTCCAGTTTGTGGACCAAATCATGAGGAGAAATCACTTTAAGACCCAACAATTCTTGAGTCCAAGCTCCAATTCTGATTTTCAAGCTGTAGACAAAATGATTGAAGACAGGAGTATGCATCTTAAATTTTGTTTTGTTTCTCTCAAACCATAAAGACCAGATCACACACCCCAGAATCAAACGCCAAAGCTTCTTCCAATTCTTGGGTTTCAGAAGCCCACCCCATTCCACAATGAATTTCCCACAACTGTTCTGCAGTGCACCATTGATTCCCCACCATTTTAAGACTTCCATCCAAACGCACCAGGAGAACCTACAAGAAAAGAGAATGTGCAAAATCGATTCTATCTCTAAGCAACAAAAAGGGCAAAGAGCCTGCTGGGCATTCAGAATCCCCAAATTAGCCAGTTTATCACCTGTTTTCAGTTTTTCCAAAGATGTCAACCAAAGGGTAAGCTGGGCTCTAGGGGGGATACAACTTTTCCACACAATATCGATAATAGGTTTGGAAAGAATGGGTGGGTAGCGTTCATAAAACTTATCAGCAATACATTTGATAGGAAAAGATTGATAGCCCGAATTTCTCCAAGAAACACCATCAACTGCATCAGATTGTGGATGTATACGAGCAATGCAGTTATTCAGTCGCACAACCTCCTCCAATTCCCAATCAAAGAGTGTTCTGCGCCAAATAAGGTTCCAAGACCAAGAGCTACCAACCCAATCACCCATCTAATTAAGAAAACAATTTTTCTGAATAGACAACGCAAATAATCTAGGAAAAGAAGCAGATAAAGGACCATTTTCGCACCAAGTATCATGCCAAAAAAGAATTGTTTCCCCATTAGCAATTTTTTAGGTCATACCAGCTTCAACAATAGATCTGATTTTAGAGGTGACACCATTGTTTTCTATCAACTGGCGCCAAATACCACCTTTCACATTGTTAAAGGCCGCTGTAGAAGCTTTCAGACCTTTAATGTTGTGCACAGACAAAAGGATTCTTTTCCATAGAGAGTTATCAATTTCAGAGAAACGCCACTACCATTTAAACAAAAGTATCAAGGAAAACATAGGGAAGAGAGAGAAAACAAAGGAGGTGGGCGACATGAGAGAGAAGACAAAGAAAATTAGGGCAAGGGGGAGTGTGAACTTGCCAAATTTAGTCCTCTTTGTAGAGAAACTTTTCATAACCCTACTAATGTTAATGACACCCTGACCCACGTGCCCTTATATGAGTTACCAGCAATCCACGCACAAACTCCACACCAAAACACTAAAATCTTTTTAAGAAAACCTCCTAATAATCACCTAAGCCCAAAACTAAATAATTGGATTTTTTATGTTGGGTGTGAATTTGCCGGAAAAATTATCAAAATATCATGTGTAAAATCAAAGGATCAACTAGCGGATTTTATGATCAAGACAGTTGGTTCAAAAGTATTGAAGAACATTATTGACAAGTTTGATCTCGGTGATCACAAGACCAAACTTGAGGGGGAGTGTTGGAAATAATAATCAGAGAATATTTAGAAAATAATTATTAGAATATTTTGATTTTATTTTAGAATATTATTTTACGTATTTAGGAAGTTAAGTTATTTTGTAATATTTAGTTTCCTTATTTCATCGCATACCTTTTGTATTTATAGGGGTATTTTGCTCTCTTTGATAAATGAATAAGAATGAAAACTGAATGATTTTATTCTTAAACATATGCCAAATTATTCTATCCTGTTATTGTTATTAATTTCATCACTTCCCTCATGGAAGGGTTCGATTTGATTTTTCAAAATATTATACTCCCTCCGAATCTTTTTAGTTGTTGCATTTCCTTATTTGGCAAATTCATATTAATTGTCTCATTTGCTTTTTTATCTATTTTTTTTTACCTAAATACCCTCACTTTTACTACTCCCAATACCCAACTACCACCTTTACAATTAATTTAATCAATTAAAATACCCAACTACCACCTTTTTAATAGACCCCACATCACTCTTAATAACCGTGAAAATCCAAATGGGACATCTAAAATGATTCGGAGGGAGTAGTATCTTTCGACAATTTTTTTGTTATATCATTTCAATTTAATTCAGTTTAATTTATACTCCCTCTAATTCACTAGTAATGTCCTATTTGTTTTATTCACTCTATTCTATATATTTATTCAATTTTTATCTCTAATTGTGCATAATTAAAAATTATGAAAAGTTAATACGAATAATCATTGTAATGAGATGATCCAAATAAGATCTCACTTAATTATGTTTTAACATATAATAATAAAATACAAATTAATAGTTAGAGATTTCTCGAGCCGAGGGACTTCGTTTTTGGCCATGCTTTCCTTTATGGGTATGAGTCGTTGCCGCCGTCCTTCCCTCCCCAGATTCTGCCCATAGTTTTCTATGAACGGGATACACTAAGTAGGATGATGATGAAGAAATTAATAGTATTTGTTTGATATATAATCCTTCTTTCGGCGTATCAAGTACTCAATTAAAAATAGTAAAATTTAATTTAGTGGTGCTTAATGGAGTGGAATTTGGTAAGGAGGAAAAGCAATTTAGATTTAGTGCGTGGATAGTGTACTAGTAAAGTAGATATTGACAGATTTGACTAGCCTTGTGTACTTGTAAGTACAACAAATGACATAAGGAGACATGAGTAATGATGTCCTTTACGCGTTTTTTTGTAATTTTCCAGTTTTATTTTTATACCTTATCTATTTCATACTACCTCCGTTTCATTTTACTTGCAACACTTATCAATTTTGGAAGTTTCATATTACTTGCAACATTACTATTTTTGGCAAAATAATATACTTATTTCATCCTCACTTTATTCCTACCCCACTATCCCCATCAATCATACATCATACCATTAATTATTTAATATACCCACAAGTCACAACCACTATCTACTTATAATAATTTTTTTTTATTTCTACCCCACATATTACCATCAATCATACATCATCCCTACTTTTACCATACTGATTTGACGACCCTTAAAAAACGTGCTAAACCCAATGGTGCAACTAAAATGAAACGGAGGAAGTAATATTTGTTACATTAATTTTTTTACGCAATTTAATTTGTTATTTTTTCATTTTTATGTTGAATTATACACATTTAAAAATTATAAAAACTTTATATTATGAAAGTATGCGATTAGACGAATCAAACAAGATTCCACTTTACTGTATTATTACTTATATATTAGACGCAATATGTAAAATAAGCTTAAACGATAAATAATGCTCAAAACTAAAATGTAGTAAGTACTTCCTCCGTTCCAAAATACTCGCTACATTTCGATTTTGTGCACTATTCATCGTTCAAGCTTATTTTACATATTGCGACTAATGTGTAAGTAAAAATATAGTCAAGTGAGATCTTGTTTGAATCGTCTAATCGCATATTTTCATAATATTAAATATTTATAATTTTTAGATAAGTGTAGTTGAAGATATTAATGATCAATATTGTGTATTGGATTGCGTAAAAA
This sequence comes from Amaranthus hypochondriacus, assembly GCA_000753965.2. NCBI lineage: Eukaryota > Viridiplantae > Streptophyta > Magnoliopsida > Caryophyllales > Amaranthaceae > Amaranthus > Amaranthus hypochondriacus. The sequence goes on from CM025917.1 coordinate 19,534,582, forward strand.
AATAAAATGTGGAACGGAGGAAGTATTTGAAAACGGAGGAAGTATATACGTGGACCTATTGCTTATTTATTTTTACAACTCTATGAGTATTCCTCATGGGTCATGACATCATGATAGTATTAGATTTATTATTATTTTATTAATGTCATTGTCAAATTTCAAATGATTCACGGCATTGGTTTAGGAGTAATAACAATTTGGGACTACTTGATAGTAATTTGCAAAAACACCCAATATGAATTCTAGTTTACGTGAAGAGTGGGAATTTTTTAAATATTACGATTACGATTATGACCATTGACAACTAATCATGGCCGACAATTAAATGAGGTCCGAGATATTTTTATGTACTTGCAAAATTTGAAATTCGTACAGTTTAATTCACTAATAATGTATAATAATAAATTATAAAAATTAATAATTAATAATCTTTGTATTGTGACAAATCAAATACGATCTCACTTGAATATATTTTAATTTATAGATTAAAAAATAATTATAAATTAAAGGTGATAAATGAATAGTGTATTGTAAAAGTGCAAGATATTTTGAATGAAGGAGGTATTTTTTCAATGTTTTCATAAGAAATGTTATTTTATTAAATAATACTCCCTCCTATTCTACCCATTAGTCCTATTGATTTTTTTTTCACTATTCACTTATCACTCTTAATTTGTATTTTATTCTTAATCTATATTTTAAAATATAGTCATGTGGGATCTTGTTTGATTCGTCTTAATATAAAGATTATTAAGGGTTAAAATATTGTCTCGGCAAGTGTGAAAAAACCAAATGGGACTAATGAGTTGAATAGTAGGTAGTAAAATTAAGGAAAAATTATAAGAAAATACCTAATTTATAGGTCTATTAATTGCAAAAAACTACCTAATGTAATTTTTTTTCCAAAAAACTACCTAATCTAATATATTTCTCTGCAGATAACTATCACTTAACGGAAAACGTTAGTTGACCGTTAAGTTTTAGGGTTTGACCAATTTGAGAGGTTAAATTGTCTATGTGGCAGTATCTTATTAGTCCTCTTAATTTTAAATAATTTATAATTAAAACACATATCTAAAACAAAATAAAAATAAAAGATATTTAACGTAATTTTTACTCATCATAACGATTTTTTTCAAAGAAAAACGGACGTCGTGATTACCCTTATGGGGTAACTCTTTTGTAAATCTGGTCGAAACAAGTACTTATTTGTCTATTTTTCGATACGTAAACCAAAAAAGATATTTAAAACGTCATTTATAACCATGTCACGATGTCTGTTTTTTGAAATAAAATCGTTATAATGGGTAAAAATGACGTCTAATATCTTTTTCGGTTGACATATCAGAAAATAGGCGAATAAGTACTTGTGTCGACCGGATTTTCGAAAAAGTTATCCCATAAGGGTAATAACGACGTCCGTTTTTTTTAAAAAAAGTTGTTATGATAAGTAAAAATGACGTCAAATATCTTTTATTTTTATTTGTTACTTTATGTGTTTTGATTTAAAATTATTTAAAAATATGAGAACTAATAAGATACTGACACATAGACATTTAACGGTCAACTAACGTTTTCCGTTAAGTGGTAGTCATTTGCAAAGAAATATATTAGATTAGGTAGTTTTTTGGAAAAAAAATTACATTAGGTAGTTTTTTGCAAATAGACCTATAGATTAGGTAGTTTTTTATAATTATTCCTAAAATTAATGTAAATACTCCCTCCGTTTCTTTTTTATTGTCCACTTTCCTTATTTGGTCAGTTCACTCTAATTGTCCACTTTCAATTTTTGGCAAAGATTTTTTACCTAAATATTCCAACTACCCCAACTTATATTATTTAAAATACCCCACCTACCACTTTTTCAATTATTATAATCACTTAAATACCCCAACTATCACCTTTACAATTATTATAATCACTTAAAATACCCCACTACTATTTTTCTTAATTTGCGTGCCCACTAGAAAATGGACAATAAGAAGGGGGTGGAGGGAGTATTATTTTATTAAATAATAAAATTAATGAAAGAATTGTCTTTGAATTGTTTCTTCCTCTTATTTTTCTCTCAAAGTTTTCTCTCTTGGTTCAACCTAAACCAGCCACAACAAGGGGGAGGGGACAACTAAGAAAACAAGTGATTCAGAAATAATTGTCATATTCCTCTTCATTCAAAGATTCAACTATATTGATTTTGTTTCTGTTAAGAAACGGTCAAATTTGTAAAGAGGATTTTAAGAGGGATGCGCCTTCGAATTTAAGGAAGTGAAATGATCTGACTGCCGCAAGAAGTGTGCCTGCAACCACAAACAAAGACTATACCGGGGGCTGATGTCCCGGAAAAGCCCTTCGATGCCTAAGTCAGATTAAAAGGAGTTGGTATGAATACATGTAAGTTTTCAGAGTAGAATTGCGTAACCTTCTTTCGGTAGGAGGCCGTAATATTCATAAGAGATGCGCCTTTGGAAGTTGTAACTGCAAGGCAGTTACTTCTGTACCATTAACTCTTGGAAACTGAAAAGATGGAAGTGACATAGCAGAGACAGTTTTCCGAGAGAGTGGACTGTTATTAATTGAAGTGTATTCAGTTGGGAGATAACTGATTAACTGCTATATGGTTACATAATCAAATAGGCAGTTTGATAATGCTGACGTTGACTTATACATTTAACCTTTGACCCGTTGACTCGCTGACCGAGGATATTCTGGGTATTTCTAATAGGTGGGATTTATAATCTTCAACATTGGCCCCACGCATATAGGGCAAAATAAGATATCTCACCAAGAAGTCGTTTTTGGTCTGTATGCGGAAGGATGAAACTAAAAATGCTGGAATATTAATTAATCATATGTATATTTCAGACTTTTGATGTCTCGGACTTTTCTGATGTCTCGGACCTTATAGAGTATACTTAGCCAAATCTTGGCCCCAACACTTTGCAGGGCCAATAGGGGGTCCGACTTATAGAAGTCTCGGACCTTATATGGTATACTTAGGTATACTTATCCAAATCTTGGCCCAAACACTCTGTAGTTTTAGGTTTATGCTTTTTGTAGTTTAGTTTCATTTTTTTAGCTTTAGTTTCTTTTTGTATGCCCCGTGCTTTCATGTTATCCTACCTAGTCTCTTTACTTGTGACTACCAAAGGTTTAGCTTGGGGGAGTTGATGTGCTTGTTTTAGAGCACGTTTATCTCCTTGTTTTATTGTCGAGTCTTGCGTTTTTGATTGGCTTTTGCATACTTTACCCATGATTTTACCGTGCTCTTGTCTCCATGACGCTTTAAGGTACTTTCAGATGTTTTGAGAAGATTTTGAGGTATTTTCGTTGTGTACGAGACTTAGACATTTCAATCGAAGATGAGACGCGTGCTCTTGTCTCCATGACGCTTTCATTTAATGCTTTCCTAGAGTTGATTCATTGCTTTCTTTGTCTTTCAATTTCATTTAATGCTTTCTTTATTGTTTTCATGCCTTTCATTCCTTTAATTCTTTCCAGAGTAGATTTAATGCTTTCCTTCTTTATTGATTTCACTTTCCTCATGTTAGAGTAATTTGTTTTAGGGTTTTAGGTTAGAGAAACCCTAGGTTCTGGTCTAGTGTTTAATGTTTAGGACTAGGGTTGAGGTTGATGTTGGTTTTTGATTGATATTCGATTCGAATCTTGTCCTACCACTCCTAGTGAGACATAGGGCGATTATGGGTCGTTCGCATGGCTATAGGTCACCAACTTCCCCTCGATATCTAGAGTGTCTCAATAGACCTTCGTTCGATCTCCCTTGACCTAACCTATCTTTATTTTCAATGGACCTATGTAGGATGAACCTAGTCTAATCTCGCTTTCTTTCATTACTTTTTTCTCGTTCTTAGTATAGTTCACCCACCAACCTACCTACCATACAACTTTCCAACACCAAACCTTTTGTGCAGCTATCAAAATGGCGCCGTTGTCGGGGAAAAGGGGTTTGTTTAGATTTTAGTTTTGGTGTGGTTTGTGAATAGTTTTGCTTTTGTTATTTTTGTTTTTCTTCAAGGCTTGTTACATGTATCAACCCGAGTATGAATCTTTTTGGAGCTTCTTTCTTAGAAGTGGGAAATTCTTCCTTCATGGGCGTAATGTTGAAAGATGCCAAATGTGTCATTACCTTTATGGAGGATTGAATAGTGAGACTAGGGAATTCGTAGATAATTTTTACCATGATATGTTCCTTGACCAAACCCCAATTCTTTGTCTGATTTTCTTTAAGTGGTTTGCCAAGGAAAACTTTAGGAAAGAATATCCCGATCTCCCTTCCCTTGAGGTTCCATCAGCCTACCTTACCAGTTACCCCTGGGTTGAAGAGGGGACCAAGTTGGAGAAAACATGGAGTATTAACCAATTTAGAAGGGTGTTTGAGGAGAGACTAGAGACCCACGACCACTTTGTGCCCATGGCGTTAAACCATGACCTAGACTCCCCTCACCCTATCATTTACTCCCCTCCTTATCTTGATGACAACCTTCTTGTGTTGATGCACCACCCACCGGTGAGGTTCATGATGAGGTTCCTTGTGCACCTCACCATGATGAACCCTTCACATATGTGCATGATCATCAGGCTAGTGAACCCGATGACCTAAAGGTAGATGTGCCAATTAATGAAGAGTCTCAAGTGCATACTCTTAGTGTACCTTTTGTTGAGTCTCACCCTACACCTCTTTGTCATCATGAGAAGCTCCCGATCGTTCTTGTTCATGCTCATTTTGATGCTTGTGTTACTATGCCGCTTGTTTTCCTTCCCCTACCTTCGTTCATTCTTCTCTCGACTTTTCATCTCGTTATGACAAGTCGGTCTTTGTTGTGTTTCTGCGTCTTTTCTTTCTTCTCTCCCTCTTTCACTCCCCAACCTCTGCTGTTGCGGGGAGTGAATTTGATAAACTCCTTCGGAGTTTGACTCACTACCACATAGTGAGTTAGGTCTAGCTAAAGATCCTAAAGAAGCGCTTGTTGGAAGGCAACCCAACTATAGATATTGTTTTTGTTTTTCCTTTATTGCATTGCATTTTTGCTAGTCAGTGCTCACGTTTGGTTTGTAGTGTTGTTTGTTAGTACTTGTAGATGCAAACGACCTTTAGAATTGACCCTCCACAAGTTTCTCTTGTGTTTGATTTGATGACGTTGAGAGGGTCAATGCTGACGGTCCCGCGAGGGTGAGAAAGAGAAAGAAGGCTCAAAAGACCAATTGAGCCAAACATGAAGAATATAGCTTCACCCTAGCTTGGGGGGAGGCAATCACTCTAGCTTTGTGCTTCTTGCCTCAACTTCTTTCAAGGAGCGGAGAGTTCTTAGAGCACTTGATGGTGGTGATAGTAGTGCTAGGAGTGAGACCCGTCCTAACCTAGGTATGACCTTCTTCCCTCTTTATCATTGACTAGTATGTGTTTGTGTTGGGTGTCGTGACAATCTTGTTGACCATGATTTTTAATGTTTCATTTTTATCTTTTCTCTCCTTCTTTGCTAGAGGCCAGCAAAGGCTTGGCTGAGGGAGAGTTGGTCAACGCTATTGTCACTTTTACCTGTTTATTTTGTGCATTTAGCTTCATATAGTTCTAGCTTAGTTCATTGCATATATCATTTTGTAGATATTTTGTACATTCACCTTGCATTCATAAGCTTGTTGTACATATAGCATATTCATGTTTTGTTTTCAATAAAATGTTTGAGTTGTGAAACTAGCATGCTTGCTTCTGGTGTGTACATCTGTGGTCTTATGCAAACTCGTATTTCCTTAGCCTTGTGCCTGTTTTGGGACCTAGAGTTTAACTATTTTCCACATAGCTTGGGGGATCTGGGTTTGCTTGGTTGGTGGCTTGGATGACTACCTTTAGAGGCGCGTTTCGACTAGCCTGTGACGATTGAGCCTTCTTGGACTCCTTGCGAGTTCCATTCATTTTGAGTGCTAGTTAGGGGATCTAAGTATTGTGTCGATTCTTCTCCAGCGTAGTCGGCTTTTCTTGAGACTAGGGATGATAACATGTTTGCTAGACTTAAGCTACATAGCCAAATAGCCTACCCTGAACGTAATTTGACTTTAGGTTAAGCCAAGTTTTTGCCGTTTCCTATTGTTTTGTAGCCACATCGTGTAACCTCCAGATGAGCCAAATTGTTCCCTCTTCTTACCTAGAGGATAACTTAGTGATGGTGGGGTTGTTGTGTGCTACAGTGATTTTGTGGGCCTTTGGTTATGATAGTGGTTGTTGGTTTCATATGACTCTATTCATTCTTATCCAACTCATATTATTTCTCCATTTATCCTCTCGTGCTTATATAGTGATTATTCATACATATTCTTTGTTTGAGGAGACCTCTCTCTTGTTCTTCATCGAGTTTTATACACATACTTTTATATGAGTGAGGAGGTCAATATTTCATTGGGAGATGAGCTTGGGAACACATGTGTTTATGAGATTTCAGATTTTTGATGGTGCTTTATGATAGAGATCATTGTGCTTGTCTGAGATCATAGGGTTATTATGGCTGTTGGATATAGTGTTTATTGATTTATCATGAGATGTTTGTGGATGTTTTGTTTAGGGTCACTTTTTATCCTCTACTTAGTGCCACATTCCCCAAATGTATCCCACGTTAACCCTAAGCCAACGCTAGAACCCTTTGTTAACCTGTTCGACTTGGTCCGATTACTTTGTTCTGTGCTGGAGTTAGATATGATACAATCCCCCATGATTTTCCCCTATTAGGTGTTTGATTCCCCACTCGTCGTTAGTTGGAAGATTATACAAAATAACTTTGAAAAATATCAAACTCATATACAAAATACAAATAATAATGTAAAACTCCCTAAACCCTAAAAACATGAAAAAAAAATTAAAAATAAGTATCAAGAGAATTTACCTTGTGTATTTAGATGAAGAACAATTACAATGTGACCTACAATGAAATAAGAAAAACAAAATTACTAAACATAACCATTTTTTCCAAAGAAAAGTAAATATAAACTTAAAAAAATATCTTTAACTAAAAATGTACCTTGAAGAAAAAGGAATTCGTGGCTTATGAGGAATGAAGAACAAGAATTTAGTGGTCAGGGTCAGGGGAAGCAAGGTCGACGGCATCTCATACCCATAAGGAGAGGGCGGTCACAAGAGTCCTTCGGCTCAAGAGGAGTCTTCAAAGATACGAACCTGCAAATATCCGAAATCCTGCATCTTACACCCACGTTAGCCAAGCATAGGGATCATTTAACTGCAAGCAAAGTAAGTGGATAAGGCGCCACCATTTGGCTCTATCCCTGGTCAGGTCCTTAAAGAGGTGTAGTTCGTGCAGGTCGCTGTTAATCTGCTCCTCCCACGTCCTCCTAGGTCTTCCTCGGCTTCTCTTGCCCTCCACTATGATGCGTTCGACCCTTCTCACTGGGGCGTCATGGGTATTTCTCTGCACATGCCCAAACCATCTCAGCCTGCTCTCCCGCATCTTTGCAGAGAGTGGTGCAACCCTTAATTTCTCCCTAAACTCCTGATTTCTTATCCTGTCCATCATTATCTTACCACACTTCCATCTCAGCATGCACATCTCTGTTACATCCATCCTCTGCTCGAAAGACTTCTTTACAGGCCAACATTCTGTCCCGTACAACAAAGCCGGCCTAATTGCAACGCGGTAAAATTTACCCTTTAGTCTACTAGGAAATCTTTTATCACAAAGCACCCCAGTCGCTTCTCTCCACTTGAGCCATCCTGTCTGTATACGGTTAGTAACGTCACCCTCAATCTCCCCATTGTTCTGAATGACTGAACCCAGATATTTGAACTTGGACGTGCATGCAACAACTTCTCCCATGATGGACACCTTTGGCTCCCCTTACGATTATGTCCCACTGAAGTCACATCGCATGTATTCAGTCCTCGAGCGGTTTATGCGCATCCCCTTACCCTTCAAGGCTTCTCTCCATTCTTCAAATTTACTATTAGCCTCCTCCTTAGTTTCTGCGGCCAAGACTATATCATCGACGAAAAGCATACATCATGGTATGGTTTCCCTGATGGATTTTGAGATATCATCCATAATGACCGCAAAAATGAAAAGACTAAGTGCTGATCTCTGATGTAGGCCCACTTTAATACTAAAAGACTATGTTAGCCCAACCGGTGTCTGAATGTCAGTCGAAACTCCATCATACATGTCTTGTATAACCTCAATGTATCTTGATGAAATACCTCTATTCTTGAGGCTATCCCACAAGATGCTTCGTGGTATGCTATCATATGCTTTCTCCAGGTCGATGAACACGAGATGCAGATCCTTCTTTCGTTCCCTATACTTTTCCATCAAGCTCCTCAAAATATGAATCGCCTCGGTAGTTGATCTCCCCGGCATGAAACCAAACTAGTTCTCCCTAATCATCGTCTCCCGTCTAATTCTTTTCTCAATAACTCTTTCCCACAGTTTCATAGTGTGGCTTAGGAGTTTGATACCCCTATAGTTTCCGCATTCTTGTGCATCACCGTTGTTCTTGAACAGTGGGATAATTGTGCTAATCCTCCACTCCTCCGGCATCTTACTAGATCGCAAGATTGCTTTAAAGAGATTAGTAAGCCACTGAATGCCCTCATCTCCTAAGCCCCTCTACACCTCAATCGGAATATTATCCGGTCCAACTGCCTTAAATCTCCTCATCTTTTTGAGGGCTTCACTTACTTCTCCCTTGGTTATGTCACTAATCGACCCACAGACCTGTGTTCTTTGTGTGTTCGACGTCTGTCGACTTTCCTGTGTATGACCCCTTGACATATTGAGTAGTTGGGAGAAATACCAATGCCATCTTAATTTGATGTCCTCTTGTCTAATGAGAACTCGTCCACTCTCATCTTGGATATACTTCATTGCTCCTAAGTCTTCCCTCTGCCTAGCTCTGGCTTTAGCCAACTTGAAAATATATTTCTCCCCCTCTTTGGTATGAAGCTTTTGATAGAAGACTTCGAAAGCATGACTCTTTGCCTTTGCGACTGCTTTCTTCGCCTCCCGCTTTGCTTCTTTGCACCACTCTTTCATTTGTGTCCTAACTTCCTCCTCCGTATAGGTGATAAGCTCCTTGAATCTCCTGTTTTTGTTCTTTATCTTCTCTTGCACCTCCTCGTTCCACCACCACAATTCCCTGTACTCCCTTGACTTTCCTGTCGACACCCCTAATGTCTCCTTCGCCACCATACGAATGGTTGCCGCCATAGATTCCCATATTTGATTTGCATCGTTTGAGATACTAGGGTAACCTAACGTCTTGATCTTGCTTGAAAGGGTTGCGATCTTATTCCCTTTTAGACTACCCCACTTGATCTTTTCCTTTCCCTTAGACTTCCTCTCGACAATCTTCTTCCTCATGCGGAAATCTAGTACTAATAACCTATGTTGGGTAGGCATCTCTGTGCCAAGCACAACCTTACATTCCAAGCACGAGCTCCGATCGCTCCTACGTACTAAAAAGTAGTCTATTTTGGTAGCAAGCCCACCACTCTTCTACGTTATCAAGTGCTCATCCTTCTTTCTGAAGATCGAGTTTGCTATAATGTAACACCCCTGAATTTCCGACCCTCTGAACGGAACCAAAACCGAAAGAGAACGAAGGAAATTCGGGTGTTACATTAAAAATAAAATGAAATAAATAAAGATAATAAGTTTTAAGTTTGATTAAAGAGGTTATGGGAAATCTTCCAAACAAAATCCTACAAAAATTTCGGCAGCATCTACCTTGAATTTTAACGCCCCAAAAGAATTAAACAAACATTAACCCATCATGAAGGAGAGGCATTAATAGCCTTGTAACAAATCGCGGCGGAAAGATCATCGCCAAAACCTCTGTCGACATGCTAAGCATGGATCGTGGTTCCCATGTAAACACTAGGGTTTTCCAAAAACATAACCAACTATACAAGTCATTCGAGATGCTATAACGAAATATAAAACGAAATAAATGTTTGCAGCGGAACGAATTACATCAAAGGAGGGCACGCGCCTCAAACCAAAGCATACTCAATTACAATTTAAAATCCACATGTATCGTCAAAAATTAGAACATGGCTCGCGTCAAGGTTCTCACTCAAAACCCCCCGTATGCAAAGCAAAGAAACTCCAAAAACCTGCAGGTACTATCTATGATACCCCTACTGCTCAACGTAAGGTCATGGACCAACGTGTCATAGCAGGGCCATCAAAGATAAGCCATCAACAAGGAAACAACAGTACACGTCAGTAACTAACAATGAATTATGCATATGTAACCAATAAACAATTTCGACAAAGCAAGGTGAGGAAGGCATCCCAACGTGTAAGCCTCTACTCCATCTATTTCTCAATTCAATATACTTCTCAATATCTTCACCGTCTTCTATCTCTTCAATTGCTTTTATAAATCCTCTTATGTGACTAGAGGCCACCATATTGGGGTTTGCAAGACCCACATGGCAACACCTCAGCCAAGGACGGTGACGGCCATGCCGGCGCCCAATGGCAAAGTATGATCATACCCCCGTACAGCGACCATATATAGATGGTCCATGCCTTCGGGAACTAATCCAGCTGGGGTACAAATCCAGTGGAGTCACAGTAATTATCCTACTTAGTATCTCATCAATAAGGGACTCATTCCCATTCATCTCATATAATCCATCATTCTACTCTTGTGATATCACCACCCATTCTCTACTATTTCTATAACTGACTCACACTTGTAACACTGACTTAATAATATTAAATAGCAAAATAAATCCAACGCAGCTCATATAATATTGGTACACAAAGAAAACATATTTAAGATGCAAGAATTAGCTACTGCGTGTACTTACCTGCAACTGCAAGATAACAAGTCGCAAAAATCACTTCGAAAGAGGTTCTTACGCCCCTCTTATGAACCGGGCACCTATACACGTTAAAAGTAAGACTAATAAGCCTACTTCACATCATTCAAGGAGCACTGACTCCATACAAACTACACTATTAGCCGAACAAGTTTCAATTCAAACTAATGCGCATTCTAAACACACTCATATAATAAATTCAACCCATGTTCACACATGAACTATCATCAATTCCAATCAAACCATAACATTCGAGTCCAATGAATTCTACCCAAAGATGTGTTCAAGTGAACTAACGCGACTCTATGCTTGTGCTTTAATCAAACTACTAATGGGAAAGTTTAGGGACGCATAATATATGATATTACACCAAATCATCAATCATATTACTTATGGTAGTGATGATTTATTACTTTTCCAAGGTTTTAGAATAAAACGATTAAGAATAAATTAAATTTGTAGCTTGACGAATAAATGACGATTCGTATAACTTTGGTCAAAGTCGTATAATTTAGCATCACAATTGAACATATCAATATAACAACCAAGCTCAAAACTAACCACCTCATCAAACGACTATAACCACGACAATACTTTCATTAATGACAATCGCGACCTTAATCTTTCTTAGTAATTATTATTATCTTTTATTCTACAACAATGGGTATCAACAATACCAGTCAAAACACCATGATAAATGTCATATAAACGATAACTAGCCACCATTCATCCACAATGTCACATATACAACCTTATACAAGATTTTTAATTAATAAAACACAATCCAAGCCACAAAAGTAGTACATAATACTTTTAAATTCATCAATCCTAATTTATTCAAGTTCAATTCAAACTTGCTAATACTAACTCACTTCAAATTCTATCAAATTACAACTTAATCTAAGTTAAGATTCATGAATTTACCCAAAATACTACATTTGAATTCATCACAATATAAACCCTAACTTATTTATGTTCAACTTGACTCCTAACTCTACCCAAATCAATTTAGAGTATAATTTACAATTAAATTTATGAGTAACATCAACATTCATATAATAACTAAAAAGTTATAAGAAAAGAAGATAACATTAAGTAGAAGTTTAGATATCTCACAAAGAGGGGAAAGAGGAGTAAAGAATTTGCACAAGGAGGGTGTTCAGGCGGCAGCAGCGGCGGCAGGTGGCGCTGGGCGGCCTGGTCGCGCGTGGTCTAGGTTCCGGGCTGCCTAGTCGCGTGTGGTCTTGAATGTGAGTATGGTGGTTGTAAGAGTAGTGTTGGGTGAGTAAAAATGGTGGGTGTAGTGTGAAGAAGATAATGGAGTAAGAAGGAGAACTCAAAGATGAAGAAGAAAGAGTGAATGACGGCTCACTCATCAAAACAAGGGTTTTTACTTCAAAAAAAACAAAAACCGTAACCCACAATTACTTTGGATTATTCTACTCACAAGGCCCATAAATTTTAACCCGAAAAGTTAAAATGAAACTTCGTTTGGGTCAAGTTTAAGAACGAAACTATTATGACTATTATTAACTTTACTCAATTTTATTTAACTAATAATCTTCCGTATAATTAGACGTGTTTAACGTTTAGTTAATAAATATTTATGGGTTCCAAATATTAAATTTCCGATATTTAATAATAATGTATAAAGAAATTATTTTTAATCGCCACTTAAATTATAATTAAATAACATTAAATTTTGCGGGGTGTTACAGACTACCCCCCTTAAAAGAAGTTTCGTCCCCGAAACTGGGGTAACGAGAGTACAAATCCTGAAAATTTATATTTCTAGTAACTCGGGAAGGTGTTTTATCTATCTCAAGCTCATGAATTGACTTAAGAATCGTGTCCTTATCGACACCATTGACACAAAGATACTCAATCTATCAAATATATTTATTCATGTTTCATTTCGAGTGTTTGTAATCACCTACATTGACCCAACAACTAATCACAAGCATGTAAATATCGCACTGTTTAATTAAAACAATTAATCGCAAACATGTAGATATCACACAATTTGGTTCAAACAATCAATCAAAAGCATGAAAATTGCAATAGATTGTTATCATAGACGAGAAAACGCATTCAAACACGCGAAAATCTAACGTATTCTACCCCCCTTAAGAACTTAGTTACGACCCCGTAACTCACTAACCTCAGGAAAAAGGTGTGGGTATTTCTCACGCATAGAATCCTCGGTTTCCCACGTTGCCTTCTGTGTGCGCTGGTTAGCCCATAGAACTTTCACCATCTTTATATGTTTCCTCCTCGTACTGCACACCTTAGAATCTAAGATCTCGATAGGCTTTTCTTCATAAGACAAATTCTCATCAAGGTCTAAGGGTTCGGGGTCTAGCACACGCGGCTTATAAAGTGTATTACTTGAGATCGTAACAACACGAAATGTCCTGTTATCTATATTCTTTAAACAACTTTTCCACTTCTACACGACCACCTAAGGTCGTACTTTATGATAATCTTGCGATGTACGAAAGGTTCAACTATCGTAACTTAGGCCATAAATGGGGGTAAAATATCAAAACAACAAAGTGTCAAAAGTAAGGAATATAAAGTTGCTCAACACTTAACTCGTATTACCATTAAGCGCCCTTGACTTAAGGATACGTGATTCTTACAAAACTGATTGGTTATCAACCCCAAATTGATTCACCATTAACTTTACTTATCATATCATAACTCTAACTTTTTACTTGACATGAAATGTTCTTTTCACTAATCATGTATCATCAAATTATTTTATAACATATTAAATTATACATCATGACTCGATTAGTAGATTAACAAATCAAATTAATAACTCTGAACATAATACATGTTTCAACTGTATGATCCAATTATATGTACCACATTTTTGCAAGTTACCGTAGCTAATAATTATACGCTCACAACCATCATACTAATACACATATCATAATTGTTTAACAATACCCTCCTTTATCCATCATGATATCGCATTCTAATAACGATAATATGAGGATGATTTAGAATCAGGAATGGCAACATAGAGGTCACCAACATTTTTTTCAGTTGTTCATTTACCATACGACTAGATATGTTGAAAGTATAGGATTTATATCAAGATAAAATCGCGAACTAATGTATGACTAAAGTAATGCATCATGTACATATATAACAATAGTACTAAAGATGGCATTTTATGTATACATCACAAGAATTTCCAATATAAATAGCAAAGCAGTCATCAATCATACAAGTTTGATAAAGTTGCGATACCGATACTAATTTCACAATATCTAATCTACACCATAACATTTTCATCACGACACTACCTCTAACTAGTTATAACACCGTTATCTCAACCATATGACTGTTACATCAACAATCCTAACACTATACTAAAGTACAAACAACACAAAGCTAACAAAATAATGCAGCACTTGAAATTTTGCATCACAATTATTCCCTTGCAAATAAGTGAGATTCAATCACCCTTCAACCTAAGATGCGAACTTAGAAATGACAACTTTAACATAAATGTTTGTATCAAAACACGTTAAAATTTCAAAACTCTTTTTATTACATGCTTATTACGACCCAATGAATTAGTAACATCAAATCAAAACACTTCTTGACACCAGTGCTAAAATTATCTAACTCTATTTATCGCATAACAATGATTTTGTATAATAATTGTTTAGGACATAATTCTTTATCTCGCTTCATCTCTCAAACTATAACTATTCACATATTCATTTTCATTTCTTCAATATTTAGATTTGAAATGCTTCTGACTTTTATTAGGACTACATTATCTTAATGAAGTCACTCTTCAAACTTAGTTTACCACGTATCACACCAATCATTATTAAAACAGAAACATATGTAAAGTCGGCTTTATTTAAAGTCTCATATAAGTGTTATCATTTTAAAACACTAGCAGGATAAGTGGTGATCAATGAGATACTCTAAAGTACTTAAAATATTTACTTGTATCTTATGTGTGTAAAGACGCTCATTTCACCTCATTATTAGATTATTCAATCCTTATGTCTTGTAACTGCCCAGAAGGTCATGAGAAGACAATTTTTTTTTTAATATCACTGAATCTATTCTTCTTTTTTTTTTTATAAAAAAATTTCAATTATTATTCTATTTAGTTAACGCTTTAAAATCACCTCGATTCTTCTTCACATAATCATCTGATTAAAAAAATTATCACACATATAAGCATTTATTAAGACTAAATTATCACTCTTTACTCATCAATAGTGCTCTCTCGTATCAATCCATAGGCTCTTCACGTGCGATTTGTTTATGATGATTATTCTTTAACTATCCACCTTAAATAAAGTTACCAATTTATGTAAGAAAAGATATATTACGTATCTACGAAATACAATCTAAAACTAGAGGATTTGCGAATAACACGTTTCTCCTTTGATACTCAAACTCATGTGTCTTTAAGAAGGAAAAAAAAAACCCATATTTCGTTTGAAGAACCACATCAACTCGTTTTTGACAAAAGAGTAGTGATTTTAAAGTCGTTATCACATGACAAACATGAAATACTATATTAATTATGATGAGAGTTGGATGCTTACAAAATCAAAATCAATAACAGGGGACCCTTATAGTGTATAATTCATCAAAATATCTATAAACTAAATAACTCAGGCTAATAGGTTGACTATCGTTTTTACTCTCACCCGATTCTTAAGGTCTCACTACATACATAAGATGTTTAGGAAACGTTATATATTACATCAACCAATTTAAAGCATCAGTCTCAATCACCGTATGAGTTTGGAAAACGTTATTGGTAGACACGATTATGCCACACAAAAACTCAACACCAATACTCAAATGTTTTAACAAGGCATGTATGAAGTTGATGTAGTAATGGTAGTAAAATCATTCAACGTAGTGTTAAATGACCATAGCCTACTAGTAGATGGTCATATATTATAACTTTTACTAATAAATAATAACATGATATAAGTCAATTTCAAGACATTTTCATATAGAAAAGTTTTAGGAAATACTTGTATACTACTAAAACTCCTATTTAAAAGAGAAAAACCCCACTTTAATATTTAAACAACTCAATTGACTTTTGAAGTACTTATTTTAGCTTGACAATTATATCTCAGAAAAACAGTCAAAGACTCAACACTTTACCTTAAAACGTTAGTGAGTTTTATATATGTAGATGAGAACTTTAGTTCTGCAACTGAATCATTATTTAAGTTATACATTTAGGAACACATTCTACAATAAAATTTTGAACGAGAACAATAGAGTATTCATAATGATTCAATCACCACATTCATGACTATCCCATCTATAAAATCCTTCAACTCAATCGTGACAACCCATTAATACTATAATTGGATTATCAGCTTAACCAATGTTTTCAAAATGATCCATACTACGATAAACATGTAATTCTCTAAGTCTTTGCACTTAATCCAAGGAACACGACACAAGCCAATCCAATGTACTATACTAATATGATACTTAATACTATTGATAACTAAAAAAAAAATATACAACGAAAAGTTGGTGTGGTCGATGGTTGAACACACCATAGTGTAGAATGGTCATCATCACTTCCTGACTCTCACACTTGGGAGACATTTTCAAAATCTAACTGAAAATCATTTATATAACATATTAGGGTTGGTTAGACATTACTCCGAACTGTACTTGATACTTTCGTGCACTTGTATGAGTTAAATAATTAATCTTTCACGTTATCGGGTACATAATCTCTTTACTTAAACATACTCTAAGCTTTTACATCACTTCTTGATTATAATCCATGACTCGATGCATGACTAAAAAAAAAAAAAAAAAAACTCACACTCATGCTACCACTTTATTTACATAAATCACCAGCTTGACTTCAAAAACTATAATATTATCCTTAATATATGATCAAGACTTTATTTACAGGCTATCATATCAATTATCTAACTAATCAACTTCATTTACAATCACGTGTAAATATTATCCTATTATTTATTTATTTATTTATTTATTATTTTTTTAAATTCCTCATCCTTATTCGTGTTTACACTACTTACAATCATACTTGCGCAACCATTAACAATCTTCAAAAGAATTATGGTCACCACATTCTTTGTAATGACGAACGAATGTACTTGACAAATGAAATGTTCAAACAAACAAATAAACATTGGATTTATGTGTAAGATCAATATCGAACTCATAAACTTTGTGAAAACAATTAACATGAACAAATGTTCAAGCGCATAAGACAAAAGTTTATACTATCCTTACCATCAAAAGGAAATACCAGTTACAACCAACTTCTCTATAAGTCCATTATCCATACACTGTTTGCCGTAATTAATACCTATTATGCAACTCATGAATTGTCCAACATACGTAACAATTGTCATTAGTACTCGGATAACACAAAAATCACCTCTACTTAATTGATTAGCATCATATCATCATTCAAACCACAATCATAAATTTTAATTATAAAAAAAAAATAACATACATGAAAATAAGTCTTAAAATATGCTAAACAAACTGTTTATTTATCTATTCACGTGCAATGATAATCATTATGCATCACAATGTAATATGCACCTATCCCATATCTACCCAAACTCTCAAAGCAGGTTAACTTCGAAAACAAAACAATGATCAGCATTAGAGAAGACACGAAGCGTTTAGGAAAGATAGGAACCACTGGCTCTGGTAACCACCTGTAACACCCCTGAATTTTCGACCCTCTGAACGGAACCAAAATCGAAAGAGAACGGAGGAAATTCGGGTGTTACATTTAAAATAAAATGAAATAAATAAAGATAATAAGTTTTAAGTTTGATTAAAGAGGTTATGGGAGATCTTCCAAACAAAATCCTACAAAAATTTCGGCAGCATTTGCCTTGAATTTTAACGCCCCAAAAGAATTAAACGAACATTAACCCATCATGAAGGAGAGGCATTAATAGCCTTGTAACAAATCGCGGCGGAAAGATCATCGCCAAAACCTCTGTCGACATGCTAAGCATGGATCGTGGTTCCCATGTAAACACTAGGGTTTTCCAAAAACATAACCAACTATACAAGTCATTCGAGATGCTATAACGAAATATAAAACGAAATAAATGTTTGCAGCGGAACGAATTACATCAAAGGAGGGCACGCGCCTCAAACCAAAGCATACTCAATTACAAATTAAAATCCACATGTATTTTCAAAAATTAGAACATGGCTCGCGTCAAGGTTCTCACTCAAAACCCCCCGTATGCAAAGCAAAGAAACTCCAAAAACCTGCAGGTGCTATCTATGATACCCCCACTGCTCAACGTAAGGTCATAGACCAACGTGTCATAGCAGGGCCATCAAAGATAAGCCATCAACAAGGAAACAACAGTACACGTCAGTAACTAACAATGAATTATGCATATGTAACCAATAAACAATTTCGACAAAGCAAGGTGAGGAAGGCATCCCAACGTGTAAACCTCTACTCCATCTATTTCTCAATTCAATATACTTCTCAATATCTTCATCGTCTTCTATCTCTTCAATTGCTTTTATATATATCCTCTTATGTGACTAGAGGCCACCATATTGGGGTTTGCAAGACCCACATGGCAACACCTCAGCCAAGGACGGTGACGGCCATGCCGGCGCCCAATGGCAAAGTATGATCATACCCACGTACAGCGACCATATATAGATGGTCCATGCCTTCGGGAACTAATCCAGCTGGGGTACCAATCCAGTGGAGTCACAGTAATTATCCAACTTAGTATCTCATCAATAAGGGACTCATTCCCATTCATCTCATATAATCCATCATTCTACTCTTGTGATATCACCACCCATTCTCTACTATTTCTATAACTGGCTCACACTTGTAACACTGACTTAATAATATTAAATAGCAAAATAAATCCAATGCAGCTCATATAATATTGGTACACAAAGAAAACATATTTATGATGCAAGAATTAGCTACTGCGTGTACTTACCTGCAGCTGCAAGATAACAAGTCGCAAAAATCACTTCGAAAGAGGTTCTTACGCCCCTCTTATGAACCGGGCACCTATACACGTTAAAAGTAAGACTAATAAGCCTACTTCACATCATTCAAGGAGCACTGACTCCATACAAACTACACTATTAGCCGAACAAGTTTCAATTCAAACTAATGCGCATTCTAAACACACTCATGTAATAAATTCAACCCATGTTCACACATGAACTATCATCAATTCCAATCAAACCATAACATTAGAGTCCAATGAATTCTACTCAAAGATGTGTTCAAGTGAACTAACGCGACTCTATGCTTGTGCTTTAATCAAACTACTAATGGGAAAGTTTAGGGACGCATAATATATGATATTACACCAAATCATCAATCATATTACTTATGGTAGTGATGATTTATTACTTTTCCAAGGTTTTAGAATAAAACGATTAAGAATAAATTAAATTTGTAGCTTGACGAATAAATGACGATTCGTATAACTTGGGTCAAAGTCGTATAATTTAGCATCACAATTGAACATATCAATATAACAACCAAGCTCAAAACTAACCACCTCATCAAACGACTATAACCACGATAATACTTTCATTAATGACAATCGCGACCTTAATCTTTCTTAGTAATTATTATTATCTTTTATTCTACAACAATGGGTATCAACAATACTAGTCAAAACACCATGATAAATGTCATATAAACGATAGCTAGCCACCATTCATCCACAATGTCACATATACAAGCTTATACAAGATTTTTAATTAATAAAACACAATCCAAGCCACAAAAGTAGTACATACTACTTTTAAATTCATCAATCCTAATTTATTCAAGTTCAATTCAAACTTGCTAATACTAACTCACTTCAAATTCTATCAAATTACAACTTAATCTAAGTTAAGATTCATGAATTTACCCAGAATACTACATTTGAATTCATCACAATATAAACCCTAACTTATTTATGTACTTGACTCCTAACTCTACCCAAATCAATTTAGAGTATAATTTACAATTAAATTTATGAGTAACATCAACATTCATATAATAACTAAAAATTATAAGAAAAGAAGATAACATTAAGTAGAAGTTTAGATATCTCACAAAGAGGGGAAAGAGGAGTGAAGAATTTGCACAAAGAGGGTGTTCAGGCGGCAGCAGGGGCGGCGGCAGGTGGCGCTGGGCGGCCTGGTCGCGCGTGGTTTGGGTTCCGGGCTGCCTAGTCGCGTGTGGTCTTGAATGTAAGTATGGTGGTTGTAAGAGTAGTGTTGGGTGAGTAAAAATGGTGGGTGTAGTATGAAGAAGATAATGGAGTAAGAAGGAGAACTCAAAGATGAAGAAGAAAGAGTGAATGACGGCTCACTCATCAAAACAAGTGTTTTTACTTCAAAAAAAAACAAAAACCCTAACCCACAATTACTTTGGGTTATTCTACTCACAAGGCCCATAAATTTTAACCCGAAAAGTTAAAATGAAACTTCGTTTGGGTCGAGTTTAAGAACGAAACTATTATGACTATTATAAACTTTACTCAATTTTATTTAACTAATAATCTTCCGTATAATTAGACGTGTTTAACGTTTAGTTAATAAATATTTATGGGTTTCAAATATTAAATTTTCGATATTTAATAATAATGTATAAAGAAATTATTTTTAATCGCCACTTGCTATCATTGTATGAGCACAAAGATTAAGAAGTTACTGTGCAATGATGAGTAGTAGGTGGAAAGTTGCTTTTTTGGAATTTTTTAATATTATTTGTTGAAAAATGAAAAAGAAAAATAGGAGTAATTAGATACAGAGAAGGATAAAAATAGGAGTTGATATAACTTTAAATGATTGATTTTTTACTAAAAAAGAAAATGTAGCAAGTAATATGAAATTTCCCAAAATGGAAAATGTAGCGAGTATTATGAAACGGAGGAAGTAAAAGATAGAGTTGTGCAGTTCAACAGTAGTTTATCTTTTCTTTCCAAACCTTGACCATAATTTATCTATGAGCGGAGTTCAAAATATGAGTAAAACAGGTTGAATATTGGTAGCAAAATTACAACTTTATTCTTACTCTATTTTATCTTTGTTTCAGTAATAATAAATCTGTTTAGGACATGAAAACGAGGGATTTTGAGTCATGGCCGATTTTTCTTTTAAATGTAATGTTAACTATTTATATTTTAAAAATAATATGGAACAACGTTATAATTAAATTAATTGTCCTTGTAGAATTTCCATTTTAAACTATATAAACAAATATTATTTTTCTATTAGCCTATTAGTCTCAT
The DNA here is from genome assembly GCA_000753965.2 of Amaranthus hypochondriacus. Classification (NCBI taxonomy): domain Eukaryota; kingdom Viridiplantae; phylum Streptophyta; class Magnoliopsida; order Caryophyllales; family Amaranthaceae; genus Amaranthus; species Amaranthus hypochondriacus. Next base: position 19,555,738 of record CM025917.1, read on the forward strand.
TTATTTTTTCATCACTATTACTTTATTACTGTTGATTATTTTATTCCAATCTTTAAGTTAAGTCATAGTCAAATACGGTCTTACGTGTTTTATATCAAAGCATAGATTATTGATAACAACTCAATAATTTTAATTTACGCACAGTTAAAATTGTTAAAGGTTAAAAAATATTATTTTAGTAAATATTTGAAAAAAGTAAATAGGACTAATAGGCTGAATAGGAGGGACTATTAAATTATCGAACTTAATCAAAATTTACCAATAACTATAAAGTACTATGAAACAAAGCATGTTCTTCCATGTGTTGAGTTAATCAAAATAAACCCAATATAAATACTAATGTACTATGAAACTTAATTAGAATTCAACACTAATCGACAAGTTAAAATAAACTTAATAAAAAAAACTAATGAATGAAAACTAAATAAAAAAAATACTGATCAAAAGCAAATATAAATCCTATTAATCAAAATACTACTAATCAAAATCAAACAATTATATATGGGTTAGACATTTCAATAAACACTTTAGTTGCTTCAACAAAACAAGAAACTCCATTGTTGGGAATGAGCTATAATAATGGTGAAGAACAAACAAGAATAAAATGCACAAAGAAACCAACCAAAATAGAGCACAACAACAATGGACAACAAACACAAGATATATTAGGCATCTATGGATAGCTAGCCCTCAAAACAAGTTTCTTATTTTTAATATATCAACATACATCAATCAATCAACTCACACAAGCCTTGAGAATACTCTCTCAAGATAAAGATTGAACCTCTAATGTCAATCTCACACAAACATGCAAATACAAGATGAAGGACTCTTATTGTTGAAACCCTAGTTGTCTCGCTTGTGTTTGCCTTCCTCAATACCCTAATGATGCTCTAACACCCTCTTTTATAGTCCCATAACATATTAGGAAGCTTTAGGACAAAACCCCAAAAGCCCACTACAAACTGAGAACAAAATAAAAACTTGCGTTTTTGGGGTGCTGTAGTCTACTTGACCTGAACGGATCCGTTCGACCTGGTCGAGCGAGGGTTCAGAGCCTTCCGTTCTTCGTGTAGGCAGTTGCTGTGATGGTGCATTGCTTCCCTTATGTCTTCTCTTGTTCAATGCACATCCAAGAGCCATCCTCAAGTACTCCCTTGCCTTCATTGATGCACACTTAGTCATCCACTTTGATCACTTCATTAAGTGATCCAAACTTCCACTAGTGGAAAAAATCGTATCTGTTGTGTGACAATTGCTGCGGTTTTTAGACCCATTGCAATCCGTGGAATACTGCCAAAACATGTGAGATATGCTATTACCGAGCTATGTTCGTTCTTCAACACAATTTGTAGTTAAGTTGTTGATCCCTTTAAACTTAATGCTCTTCAAGTCGACATGTTTGTAAATTTATATAAGTTTGAGATCTATTTTCCACCTTTTTTTGACATAATGGTTCATCTTATTGTCCATCTCTTTCATGAAATCAAGCTTTTAGGTCCAGTTTTTATACGGTGGTGTTATCCTTTTGAAAGACACATGGGAGTTTTACAAAACAAAGTGAGGAATCCAGCACAACCCGAGGGGAGTATGATTCAAGGCACTGTGAGCGATGAGATTGGTAACTTCATAGACGAGTATATGGCCATGGCTTAGCCTATTGGACTTCCCACATCACGACATAAAGGAAGGCTTGAAGGAAAAGTAACGATTGATGCCAAATCGATCACACCTCCTCGAGACAGTCTTCTACAAGCACACTTGTATGTGTTGCATCATATTCCAGAAGTCCATCCTTTTCTGAATGAGCATTTTGATATATTGCACGCCAAATATCCTTCTAAAGGGGATAGGGCATTGATGCAGTTGCAAAATCAGATGTTTAATTATTGGTTTCATTATCGAGTAATATGTGAAGAACTGAAGGGTGTATCTGAAACTGTTAAGTGGTTAGCTTTTGATCCTCGTGATGTCAATGGGTTCACATTTTGGACTGAGGGTCAAGATGAGGGTTATGATGTCAATGGGTTTCACATTTTGGACTGAGGGTCAAGATGAGAAGTCATCTTATCTGCAGAATAGTGGGGTTTCTGTTTTGGCATCATCTACATTTTACGCGAGTGCCATTGATCAATCGCCAGTTGATGCCAAATTGGTATACTACGGGAGGGTACATAAAATATGGGAGTTTGACTACTCTAGTTTCACTATTGGTCTTTTCAAATGCAAGTGGGTAGATAGTAATCGACGATGCCTAAAAAATGATGACCCTTGTGGATTCACACTTGAATACTTAACTCGTTTCAGTGATAGTCATGAGCCATTTATACTAGCCACACAGGCCAAGCACGTTCTCTGCATTGTTGACTTATCTGATAAAAGATGGTCTATGGTTGTACAAGGAAAAATAAGTATCCTAGGTAATGGTGATTTTGAGGATAAGGAAGAATATGATGCTTTTGAAAACTCCCCGCCCTTTATCACTCCAAAATCCGTGATTAAGATGATGTAGATGTTGGCTATACGCGTGTAGATCACACAGAAGGAATACATTTGAAATAAGTGATTCACTGCATATGAAGTATTTATGCTTTTTTGGCACTTTCTCGCATAAAATAGTTCAAACTTGGTTTCTTTTGCATGAAACTCGGCACACAACACTATTTGATATATATTATTGTGTTGAAATCATTAGAATCAAAAATAATAGTCATATGCTTGATATTACGTGCTAAGTTGCGTTTTTACGGTTTTTAAAGCATTTTTGCCACTTTCTCGCTTAAAGTAGTTCAAACTTAATCTGTATGGCACGAAACTTGGCACACAACACTATTTGAAATATATTATTGTGCTGAAATGTTCAGAATCAAAAAAAATAGTCATATGCTTAATATTACGTGCTAAGTTGTGTTTTAAGGGTTTTTACACGTTTTTGGCACTTTATCGCATATAGTGGTTCAACCTTGGCTTGTTTTGCACGAAACTTGGCACACAACAATATTTTATATATATTATTGTGTTAAAATAGTTGGAATTGAAAACAGTAGTCATATACTTGAAATCACGTGCTATATTACTTATTAACGGTTTTTAAGCGTTTCTTGCACTTTCTCGCATATAATGGTTCAAACTTAGTTTGTTTGGCACCAAACTTGGCAAACTACACTATTTGGTATATATTACTTTGTTGAAATGGTTAGAATTGAAAACAATGATCATATGCTTGAAATTACTTGCTAAGTTGTGTTTTACGGTTTATTTAAATGTTTTTGGCACTTTCTCGCATAAAGTTGTTCAAGTTTGTTTGGCACGAAACTTGGCATACAACACTATTTGGTATATATTATTGAGTTAAATTAGTTAGAATAAAAAAATTGTCATATGCTTGAAATTACGTGCTAAGTTGCGTTTTTGAGGTTTTTTTAAGTGGTTTTGGCACTTTCTTGCATAAAGTGGTTACAACGTGGATTCTTTGGCATGAAACTTGGAACACAACACTATTTAGTATATATTATTGTGTTGAAATTGTTAGAATTGAAAACAATAGTCGCATGCACAAAACTTGGCACACAACACTATTTGGTATATATTATTGTGTTATAAATTTGTTAGAATCGAAAAAAAGTCATATGCTTGAAATTTCGTGCTAAGTTGCATTAATGATGTTTTTTGAGCGTTTTTGCCACTTTCTCGCATAAAGTGGTTCAAACTCTGATTGTTTGGCACAAAACTTGGCACACAACACTATTTGGTATATATTATGATGCCGAAATGTTGAAAATCGAAAACAAGAATCATATGCTTGATATTACGTGTTATGTTTTTATGGTTTTTTAGGTGTTTAGTAGCACTTTCTCGCAAAAAGTAGTTCAAAATTGGTTTGTTTTGCACGAAACTTAGCACACAACACTATTCGTACATATTATTGTGTTAAGTTTGCGCTTTTGAGTTTTTTTAAGCGTTTTAGGCACTTTCTCGGATAAAGTGGTTCAAACTTGGTTTGTTTGGCATGAAACTCGGCACAGAACACTATTTGGTATATATTATTGTGTTGTAATGGTTAGAATTAAAAACAATAGTCATATGCTTGATATTACGTGCTAAGTTGTGTTCTTATGGTTTTTTTAAGTGTTTTTGGCACTTTCTCGCATAGAGTGGTTCAAACTTGGTTTGTTTGGTACGAAACCAAGCGCACAACACCACTTGGTATATATTACTGTGGTGAGATGGTTATAATTGAAAAAAGTAGTCATATGCTTGAAAATACGTGCTAAGTTGTATTTTTGAGGTTTTATAAGCGTTTTTGGCACTTTCTCATATAAAGTGGTTCAAACTTGGTTTGTTTGGTACAAAAGTTTGCACACAACACTTTTTGGTAAATATTATTTTGTTGAACCGGTTAGAATCGAATACAATAGTCATATGCTTGAAATTATGTGCTAAGTTGTGTTTTTATGGTTTTTAAAGCGTTTTTGTCACTAACATCTATTTTCTCTTAGTGCTTTCGACAAGATAATGGTACAGATTGCGGCTACTACACTCTAAAATATATGGATGATCTCTTACAAGCCGAGAAAAACGTTGGAGTCGAAAATATTGAAGTCGTATGTATATGTTACGTTCTTAAATTATTTTATTATATAATTAATATTGGTAAACTTTAACGTAAATGCATAATATACATTTTTTAATTATTACATATAATTTATAGGCCTTATACGACACACCAAGGGAAATACATACTTTGACTGAAGGGGAAATGCCCGAATTGATAGACAAGGTGGTTGAGTATCTATCGAATTTATGTATTTGGTAGCGTATTTAGATATTGGACTTTATATACATAAAATTAAATTATTTTTAGATTTTAGTATACGTTTACTTTTGCCGTGGTATATATATATAGGGAGAAGTTCCAGTGCGAACTGTGCTTAAGTGTGAACCGTGCGAACCTTGTTATTTTTTAGCATAAAGGTGTTACTATTTTATGTGAAATTTTGGTGGTTGAAAAGTAACAGTTTTTGATATAAAAGTAACACTTTTGAACACTATTTCTTTTTGGCATAAACGTGTTACTTTCCAAACATAAAAATCAAGGAAAAAAATAGTAACATGATTTTGCCAAAAAATAACAAGGTTCGCACGGTTCATACTTAAGCACAGTTCGCACTGGAACTCGACCCTATATATATATATATATATATATATATATATATATATATATATATATATATATATATATATATATATACATATATATATATATATATATATACATATATATATATATATATATATATATATATATATATATATATATATATATATATATATATATATATATATATATAATATATATATATATATATATATATATAATATATATATATATATATATTATATATATATACATATATATATATATATATATATATATATATATACATATATATATAATATATATATTATATATATATATATATATATATATATATATATATATATATATATATATTTATATATATTGAAAATTAGGAAATAAGATATATGAAGAAAGAAAGCCACACCGTAACTTGGGAACCCAATAACCGCCGGCATAAAAAACCCCACGAGGGGAAAAAGCCATTGGAAAAAGGGGCCAAGAGACAGGCCACCCAAAACAGCATAGGGGTGGACTATGCAACACCAAAAGGAAATCAAAAAACAACTTACACACCGACTGAAAAAGCAAAACTACACCTTACACACCACCTAAGATCAAGATCCTCTAGAAGGCAACAAAATCTCCCATTGAAGCATAACTTGTGTACACTGATAATGCAAGACACCAACAACGCCCCACCAATTAAGAATCGCCATCCATACATCGCACCCCAAGAAAATTTGCAGGTGAACAAAATATGCGAATTTGTTTCAAGTTCGGAATTACGCAACGGACATAGGGCATGCTGAATATCAATAATCCCCTTACCTGCAAGAAAATCACCAGTTTTTAAGTTTTCCAAGCAAGCCAACCAAAGAGTAAGCTGGGCTCTTGGAGGAAGGAATTTATGCCAGATGGCATTAACAACAAGTTTAGACAAGATAGGCATGGAGGATTCATAGGCCTTTTCCGCTATGAGTTTTGTTGGGTACTGACCAATTCCACAGTTTCTCCAAGAAACACTATCAGTTGCTCCTGTTTTTGCGAATGCTTAGAGATGGCGAATGCACGGGGGGCGTGTGAATTGTTGTATTGTACTTTTAAGTATTTTAGCCCTGTTTTTGCGAAATATAAAATGAACAACAAATACTTAAATTAAAGCAAGAAAGATAAATTGAGACAACGATTTTACATGGAAACCTTTTAGGCCTAATAGAAGGAAAAACAACGACCACTCGAGATTTTAATAAGTTTTAGCCAAGTAATTATAATTACATAAAACACTTCTTTTCTCTTCTCAACTAGGCCACTTCTCTTCTCTTCTCTTTCTCTTTCTCACGCTTTCCCTAGACTTCCCTTAAGTCTAGTTACAACAAACTCTCAATAACCTATAGAAAAATAATTTCTCTAGAAAAGATAAAAACTAAGATATTGCATAACAAAAATATTCTATATTAATTGGCAAATGAAAGAATAAGTATTTTTCTTACTTTGGTGATCTCTATTGATTTTTTCGATTTGGCACACCACACTAATAACCGATTGAAAAAGACTCTCTTTTATATGAGACAAACCGTGGCTTCTACAAAACTCTAACTTCCCATATTTGGCTTATTCTTAAATATGGGAAAGTGGAAAATAAGATAAGGAAGTTACATAATATCTCACGGTTGGTTTTAGGTGAGTTTAGCTAAAAATAGTTAATTAAGATTGATTAGATTAAAACCTAATTATCTTCCTATTTTCATGGAGAGATATAAGAAGACTTATTCTCATCCTTTTAATTAGGTTATTTTTAGGTGGTTATTTAATTTTTGCCAATTAATTACTTATGCAATAGCTTAATTTCTAACCGTACATATCAACTAAAAAATAGAAAAAATAATTCCTATGCAATTTAGCTGACGCACTTCTCTAGACCTGTGTCTTGAGAACACTGTACTGTCTCCATCAATGATTTTTCATCAGATCATCAAACTTGGAATAGTAGATAATCTATCTACCTTAGATGTCCTAAGTGATCTTCTATATCTGACTCTTTTGACAACTTTGACTCGTACAATATTCTTTGACAAAGTCCTTTTTAGGTTCCATCAACGATTTATCAAACCGGATCTATAACCTACAAAACAATCTCTAAAACATATTTGTTTATTTAAAGTGAAGTCATCATCAAAACCTAATAGGGCCAATAAATTCCCCCTTTTTGAAGATGACAAACTTTTTTTTTTTTTGAAAATTAGGAAAATATATATGAAAATGAAGAAATAAACCAACACTGAAACTCGGGGAGCCCCAAAACCAAACTTAAGTAAAATAGAGTTAAACGAAAGTCATAGAGCATGCTAGAGATTAAAACAACTGTATCTATTAACTTAGCAAATCAACTCGTAACATTATAATTTACCAAGTATTCAAGACAAATCAATTTACTCATACATTAATATTAAAAACATAAAATATAATTCGCCAAGTATTCAAATCAACTATGTTTTTAAATAATAAAAAGTTGTTAACATAAACTGCTTGCAATTTCCATAGATCAATTACTGTGTGTCAAACTTAAGTTTACATGAGAATAATGGAACTAATCAAAAACAGTAATTGTATTATTAGAGCTTAAAAAAAATTAAATACCTTAGTAAAACATAAACCTGCTCGAGTAAACAAAAAGATCATACTTAAAACAAATATTTAAAAAAAATCATAAATCAGAGCACGAAAAATGTGCATATGTTTAAACATTGTCAGGGCAACTTAAGCATTAGAAACTATGGTATTCACAAGTTCTCTTAAGTTTGTTGCATTTTTCTCCCCCCTTTTGACATCAATCAAAAAGGATAGACTTAATAAAACCACAACGCTAATAAGATTAGCCAAAGAAGGATAATAAGAAGCAGCAAACATCAAAGCAAATACCATAGAATGATCAAGATATGCAATGAGTAATCATCATAGACCAAACGCAACATAAGATAGAAATGGAAACAGTAGCATAATTGTTCAACAAAAGAAAATTACATCAATGCGTACCCCAGCTGGTACATATCCAAAAGACAAAGAAAATATTGTTTGAATAGTTAGAAAGACAGACGGTATGGCCAACAAACATAGATAAATTAGTGGAGCAGAAGGAGGGATCAAGCAACAGTCTCTTCATCAACAAACTCGGTCTGCACTTCAACAATATCAAGCTTGGCTCCAAGACGGGACTCCATCTAAGACAACTGATTAGTGAGGGACGCAACTGAGACACGAATTTCATCTTGAAAAGCAAAGAACTGAGACTGAAAATTATTAAACTTGGAGAAAACAAGGTCTAGGGTGGCAGTAGGAACAGTAGAGGGGTTAGCAGATGCATCAAAGCCAGGTGAAGTGCGTGGAGGTGAAACCTGTGTAGTGAATGGTGGTGGAGTAGTAGGTATCGGTAATGGTGGTAGTGATGGAATGTGGTGTGGTGGAGGAGTGGTTGGTTTTGGTAAAGGAGGTGCATTGGTAGGCTCTTTGGTGGAGTGTGAGGTTATCTTTTCATCCATTCCAACTAGACGCTTAGAAACCAACCTACTGCTCTTCCTTGGAGTGAGCACTGGTTCCTTCTTTACTGGCATAAGAACCTCCTCATCACTTGAACTATCATCGGATTCATTATCCTCAAGTTCCTCACCTTCCCCCTCTCCTGAGGCTTCCCCCTCACTCATAGCTTCCCCCTGTTCCTGTGCCTCTTCTGCCTTTTCAACATGGGCAGAAGGAACAATCTCCTGAACCATATTCTCCTTTTCCTCCCTTTCCTCTCCTTTTTCTTCTTGTACCCCTTCTCCCTTTTCTCCCTCGCCCATCTCCTTATCAGAATTAACTTCTTCAACCTGCTCAACAAAAGTCCTCCAGTATCCCCTTTTCATTTAATTTTAGGTGCAAATTATTAAGACATTTTGCACCTATTTTATTGTTACCGCTCATGGGGAACTGTAGACCATCCAAAGGAACACCAAATTTCTTAAAGACATGAAATAACAAACCTCCATACCCAACCATACATCCTTTTCCCTATGTAGTCAGACAAATGCGATATCATTAAAGAAGGAAAATTTATCTTTATGTGATTAGCCAGACAATGAATTAAAGTGGCATCAAGAAGATTCACTTCGCTTCGCTTGGAATTGTGAGGCAAAATAAATCTACGAGCAATGTTGTATAATAGTTTGTGGAGAGGTGACAAGGAATTCTGGCCAAACCTTCTTTTATCATTTATACCCAGAAATTTTTAAACGGTTTTCTCATTTATTCCCCGAAAAAAAAATCTTGGACCCAACGTAGTATGTATCACACCCTACTGTAGGAACACTAAACCAATCGCCCAACATTAAGCTATTAAACTCAATTTTAATTTCCTTGACCATACTTGAACAAACACCATTCTCGATTGTGAAATTTTTGATGAACTCACACATCAAATTTGGGTGAATCGGGTTGCAAGAAAAATCAAACATCAAAAATTTCAAACCCTGATCATGTAAAATAGCGTGTAATTGAGGGAATGGAGTAGATTCATACCAGTACTTGTCTAGATCGAACCCTATCGACATTTCTTTGGCAATCTCTTCGGCACTGTCAGGATCAGCTTGCTTGGTCTGTTTTGTTGGTCTGGACGAAGAAACACCTTTTGGGGGTAGAAATGGTTCTTTTGGTTCCGGCATGCATGGTGGTGGGTGTGCTTGATTTCTTTTGTTCTTGGGATGAGGATGGTGGTGCATCAGTTGAAAGATAGATCACTTGCAATGGTTTGGGTTGTGAAGCTTTTGGGTTCTTCTTCCTTGCGGTTTTGCTTGAGGATGAAGATTTTGAAGGAATCATGGTGGGTTTTAGAAAGTGAAGAAGGAGAAATGAGGTTGACGGTTTGGTTTGAGGAGTAATGATTAGAGAGTACTTCAATTGAGTGAGTGATGTGACGTGAGGGAGTAGGTTTTTAAAATAGTGGATGGACGGTTACTCAAGAGGTTGTACCACTCCCTTTGATCAGTTTATTACGTGTGAACAAGGAGTGTAACGAAAAGTTCGCAGGTACATTCGTTGAATTAAACGATTAATAACGGTTTTTCGAAATACCACGATGATTCGACTCCCACTATAATTTAAGTTGACCATCCGAAAAGAAAGAAAAAAAATAGAATGCTGGAATTTTTGGAAAGAAAAAAATAAACAAAATATAAAAATAAACATGTCCTCGTTTTTTTTCGTTTTCCTTTTTAATATGAGGACAATAACACATAAGACGAACACATGCTATTTTGGTCTAATCAGTTTAAAGATGCAATCAAGAAAGCATTCATGGCACGTACTTAAGATAGTTGCGTGTCTGTACCTTGTAATAAATGATTTCTCAATCAGGATTTTTGTGGATGATTTAACCCTTCCAATTTTTCATTTTGTTTCGAGGTGGAGTGCTTGCATTAAACTTTAGTGGAGCTTGATCATTCCAAGTTCCAACCTTAACTTTTCATATTGTTCCCTTGGAAGTGGTTTAGTCATAATATCTGCAACTTGCTCATTTGTATTGACATGCTTAACAATTATATTTTTATATATGCTCAAAATTATCCTCAAGAAAATGATGTCGTATATGTATATGCTTAACCCTAGAATGATGCACGGGATCCTTTGATATGCATATCACAATAAAGAGGAACACATTCAAATTTAATACCAAAATCTCTTAGCTGTTATTTTATCCAAAGCATTTGGGAACAACAAGTTGTTGCTGCCACATATTCTGCTTCAGCGGTGGATAGTGCAACGGTGTTCTGTTTCTTGGAACACCAAATACTAAACATGAGCCAAGACATTGTACCATAAATGAAGTAATTTTCCTGTTAACAAGATCTCCTACATAATATGTATCACTATAACCTTTCAAATCATAGACATCACTTTTAGGATAAAATAGGGACAAGTCATTTATTCCCTACAAGTATCTCAGAATTCTTTTCACTGCGGTGTGATGTGATTCCTTGGGGTTTGATTGAAATCTAGCACATAAACCAACACTAAATGAAATATCTGGCCTACTAGCAGTTAAATATAATAAAGATCCTATCATGCATCTATACATAGTTTGGTCAACCTTAATACCATTCGAATCTTTATGTAGTCGTACATTAGTAGCCATAGGTGAGTGGTTTGTTTTAGTATTATTTAAACATATTTCTTTAGAAGTTGTTTAATATATTTTTGTTGATGGATAAAAATAACATTAGCCGTTTGTTTAATTTGCAAACCATGGAAGAAATTTAATTCTCCCATCATACTCATTTCAAATTCAGCACTCATAAGGTTAGCAAATTCTTTACATAGTGATTCGTTAGTGGCTCCAAAAATAATATCATCAACATAAATTTGCACAACTAAAATATCAGAACCTATATTCTTAAAGAATAAGGTTTTATCAATTTTACCTTTAATAAAATCATTTTCAATCAAAAATTTAGACAATCTTTCATACCATTGCCTAGAAGCTTGTTTGTGGTCCATAAAGAGCTTTATCAAGCTTATAGACATGATCAAGAAAAGATGGATTTTCGATGCCAGGTGACTGTTCCACAAAGACTTCTTCATCTAGAAAACCATTCAAGAAAGCACATTTCACATCCATTTGGTACAACTTAAAATTCATAAAAGCAGCAAAGGAAATTAGAATTCTGATAGCCTCTAACCTTGCTACGAGAGCAAATGTCTCTGTATAATCAATCCCTTCTTGTTGATTGTATCCTTTAACCACGAGCCTTGCTTTTTTCTAACTATGGTTCCATGCTCGTCCAGCTTGTTCCTAAAAACCCACTTTAGACCAATTATCTTTTTGTTCTTGGGTTTCGGTTCTAAGTGCCACACTTTATTTCTTTCGAATTCATACAATTCATCTTGCATAGCAACAACCCAATCTGAATCTTGTAAAGCTTCTTTGTGATTCTTGGGTCCCAATGTTGAGAGAAATGCAAAGTGTGCACCCTTATTTATGTCACTTATGATCAAGTTAAGTGGATGTGACTTTTAATGTTTCCACGGCTTTGGCACAAATTCTCTTGTAGGAACATTTGTGGAAACAGGCTCATTTACTTGATTGACATTTAGTTCTACTTCAGTTTGCTCATTCTGTTCATTTCTGGGAATAACTGGATTGGGGACACCTTGCTGGTCCTGGTTACCTGGCGGTTCCTGTTCTTGATTAGGCTCTTCTGTTTCTTCTTGAACCTGTTGTTCTCCTATGTTTCTAGGATCTTGCTCTCTATGTATATCTTCAACATCTTCCCAGTTAGCAAGACCTATTTTAAAATTACCTGTATATTGTTTACTTGTCATAAAGTTAGTTTAATCAAAAATAATGTGAACATATTCTTCAACACACATAGTTCTCTTATTATATACTCTGTAAGCTTTACCTTGAGATGAATAGCCAAGAAATACTTTTTCATCACTTCTTTCATCAAACATTCCTATATTACATTTTCCATTTACATGAACAAAACATCTACATCCAAACACACGAAATTAGGAAATATTCGGTTTAACACCTTTAAACAGTTCATAAGGTGTCTTAGAAGTGATAGGTCTAATCAACACACGATTTAAAATATAGCATGCAGTATTAACAGCTTCGGCCCAAAAATTTCTAAAGAGACCACTAGCAATCAACATGGTTCTAGCCATTTTCTCTAATGTTCTATTTTTGCGTTCTACTACCCATTTTATTGTGGTGTCCTTGGTGCGGAAAAATTATGACTTATACTATGCTCATTACAATAATTCATAAAACTTGAATTTTCAAATTCTTTACCATGATCTGATTGAATGTGGACAAGTTGATAATTACTAGATTTTTGTATTTTATTAGCAAATAAACAAACTCATTGAAAGCCTCATCTTTGCTAACTAAAAATATAGTCCATGTAAATCTACTGTAATCATCAACAATAACAAATACATAATGTTTGCCACTACGGCTTTGGATTCTCATAGGTCCACAAAGATTCATATGAATTAATTCAAGTGGCTTTGAGGTGGTCACAATATTCTTTGGTTTAAAGGACGACCTAACATGTGTTCCTTTGGCACAAGGATCACAAACTTCATCTTTTTGGAATTTAGGAACGACAATCCTCTTACTAGGTCTACAACATAAGTGTTCCCTTTACGGACGATAATCACCTTCTATAACACTGAGACAAGTCAGACTTGTTTTGGGAACAGTGTGGAGGTCCACAACATAAGTGTTCCCTTTACGGACTCCTTCCAGAACAGTGTCTCCTGTGTCATACCCAGAATTAATACAATTTTCAGAAGTAAAGTTTACAGAGTAACCTTTGTCACAGAACCGTGAAATACTTAGTAAATTATGTTTTAAATTCTCGACTAAAAATACATTATCAATTGCGTGGGAACTTGACCTTCCTACTTTTCCTTTGGCAACGATTTTGCCTTTCATATTGTCACCAAAGGTCACAGTTCCTCCATCATAGGCTTCTAGTGAGAGAAATTTTGATCTATCACCTGTCATGTGCTTGGAACACCCACTGTCGAGATACCATGAATTGTTCCCCCTCACTAGAACCTGCAAAACGAACTAATTGTTTGAAGGTGGAACCCAGTCATCCTTGGGTTCCATGTCGATTATGCATGAATCATATTTCTTAATCCAAATCCTATCGACATAAATTTGGTTCGCTTTGTGGTGCTGTTCCTTTTTTATACATTGATATTTCAGGTGCTCTGTTTTTCCACAAAAGGAACAGACTTTACTACTAGGGAGATCAATATAGACCTTTTTCTTTTTATTATTCTTATTGTTACCTAAGCCTTCAATACTCTTAGTTTTGGCTTCAAGAATCCATTTGGGAACTTCTTTGATTTTCCTTTTTTTCTTGAATTTATTTCAAGTTTCAATTTCTCATTTTCAATTTTAATGGATTCTAGGTCTAATTTTATCTTTTGGAGTTCGGTACTAAAGTCACGAATAGATAAATCATTTATGTCCTTGTTTAAGCCTAGCAATTTATATTGATTCAATTCAACATTATGAATAATATTTTCTTCTTTTACTTTTTCTAATGCTTCCTTTAACATGACATTATTATCTATTAAATTAAAGAACCTATTTTGTACGTCGGACCTAAAAGAGTTTAGGTAGGAAACATGGTCGTTACTCGTTTTAAGGTCTTTTTCAATTTGGAGACAGGTGGTGGTTTTTTGATCTAGTTTTTCTTGTGTCTCCATAATCAATTCAATTAGTTTATATTTATCCCATTTGAATAGGTGGTTAGGAAATGAGTTAGAAGACAATACCTCTTTTTCTTTGGACTTTTCGTCATGAGTGGCCATGAGACACAGGTTAGCAATTTCTTCTTCTACGGGGGCTTCTTTCTCTGCTTCGCTCTCAGATTCTCCCCATGCAGCAATCATGGCTTTGTGAAACCCCGTCCTGTTGAAATTTCCTTTCATCAGTTGTCTTCCCGTTTCCCTTGCCTTCCCTTTGCCCTTCTCGTTCTTCCATTGAGGGCACTCCTTGATGAAGTGATGAATACTTCCACACTTATGGCCTTCGTAGTTGGTTTTTGTATTTGCATATCCTCTTTCTTTGTTGTTTCTTTGTTTGGCGTATCTGCTGTTCCTGAAGAACTTTTTGAATTTTCGAACCAACATGGTAGCCTCCTCTTCATCACATTTTGACTCTTCTTGATCATTCGCTGCCAGCGCCAAGCCTTTGTTTCGAGAACTGTCAGCTGTTCCCAGATGCAATTCGTGGGTCATAAGGGAACCATCCAACTCTTCCAGATTGAATTTAGTGAAATCCTTGGATTCTTGTATGGCTGTGACTTTGGCTCGCCAGCGTTGATCTTGAGGGAGACTCCTTAGAATTTTCATGACCTGTTCATCTGCGGGAATAAGCCTTCCAAGAGAGACGAGTTCATTTGTAATATTGGTAAACCTAGTGAACATCTCTTGGATGCTTTCTCTAGGTTCCATAACAAACCTTTCGTATTTGCACGTCAACAAGTCAATCTTGGAGCGCTTTACTTCACTTGTTCCTTCGTGGGTAACTTCCAGCAGATCCCAAATCTGCTTGGCAGTTTTGCATCCCATAACTCGGTTATGCTCGTTTGGACCAAGACCACAGTAAAGTAATTTGATGGCAAGAGCGTTCATCTCCATTTTCTGGAATTCTTCTTTCTCATATTCAGTGGCAGGTTTTGGAACAGTTTCGTTATTTGAGTTGGTTGTTGTTACCTCAAAGTCTCCAATTTCGATAACTCTCCAAAGTTGATAATTTTCGGCTTTAATGAAGATCTCCATCCTATTCTTCCAATATGTATAGAACTTACCATCGAACATGGGCGGTCTTTGAGTAGATTACCCTTCTTCCATACGTTCATTCATTTTCAACATCTCTAAAACACTAGGATATTGCTTTCAGGGTTTCCTGATCAAACGAGGAATAGGGCTCTAATACCAATTATAGAAATACTTAGAGATGATGAATGCAACAACAGGGGGGGTGAATTGTTGTATTGTACTTTTAAGTATTTTAGCCCTGTTTTTGCAGAATATAAAATGAACAACAAATACTTAAACTAAAGCAAGAAAGATAAATAGAGACAAGGATATTACGTGGAAACCTTCTAGGCCTAATAGAAGGAAAAAGCACGACCAATCGTGATTTTAAACTTCTTTTAATAAGTTTTAGGCAATTAATTACAATTACATAAAATACTTCTCTTCTCTTCTCAACTAGGCCACTTCTTTTCTCTTATCTTTCTCCTTCTCTTTCTCACGCTACCTCTAGACTTCCCTTAAGTCTAGTTACAACAAACTCTCAAAAACCCGTACAAAAATAATTTCTCTAAAAAGGATAAAACTAAAATATTGCATATGAAAAATATTCTAAATTAATTGGCAAATGAAAGAATAAGTATTTTTTTTACTTTGGTGATCTCTCTTGATTTTATCGATTTGACACACCACACTAATAACCGGTTGAAAAAGTCTGTCTTTTATATGAGACAAACCGCGGGTTCTACAAAACCTTAACTTCCCATATTTCCCTTATTCTTAAATGTGGAAAAGTGGAAATTAAGATAAGGAAGTTACATAATATGTAACACCCCACCTAATATCTATCAGATTAAGCAAAGGTGCTACTACATGTATTCCAAATTTACACTTTAACAAATCTTTTAAAATGCACTATAAATGTGAAACTAAACTTGAATAATAATTTAATGTAAACTTAAAATAAAATATAATAAACTCAAAGGTACCTACAACCTCCTTGCATAATGGGTCTCAAATACTAAACCTTATTCATTGTCTTAAAATCCATTAATCGGTCAACTATTAATAAAATTCAATCATAAACTAAAGCTAATACGAATTGATAAAACAAATACTAAGATATATTACGTCACTCCGTGATATCTCCGCTTATCAATCGTCAGCTCTCGTAATTCACCTGCAATCTCAAATCAAAACAAAAAGGTGTCAACCACGGAAGGTTGAGCGAGCAGACATACCTCATGTAAAATATTTGTATATTTTCATTAAAATATGCTTTCACAAACAGGGGAGAAGAGAATAACACATGATATTAAAACAAAAATCCTAGACCTTTGTGCGCACTAAGTATCTAGTTCAGAGGATACTCCATAGCACTAGGACTATGTCTCTCTCGGGTGAAGCTAGCCAATTTCTCAATGGCAATTCGCGTCAAAATATAGCAGAGACCCAAATGTCTCCTGCTCACAATATCATATCAAGGAGGATAGACCCATGGTCTTTTAAGTATCACTCCATATAACAAATCCACAATATCAAATATATAATTTTCATGTCAAAAATTCCAGTATTAATTATATTGCACGTAATTAGAAAGATTAGACAGGCCAGTCTCTTTTTGAAAGAGAGAAACTATCTACTCACCTGTAACTCAATTGTCGGGTGCCGGTCACCAACAGCTACTAAGATTAACAAAAGGGTTCTTCTACGAAGTCGTCTCCTGAACAAAATAATAATATCGATTACTAAAAGTAACCGTGTCGATATATACTATGTGATATAAGACTTAGACTCAATTAAATTTATCCTATTACATCTCCCAAAAAAAATTCAAATACTCCAATCCCAAATACTAAATCACAACCTAACGTACCTCAAATGTCCCTAACTCCTCTCGTTATTATAATTAGAAGCTTTAAACTATAAGTAAATTCAATTAATTGAGGAAAAGAAAAAAATGGGTCAAAGAATGATAAAGTAATCAAAAGAAAATAAAAAAAAACATCCTGATTATGATTAATTACCAAAAAGAATAAAAAAAAAAACAAAAGAAGGGCGGTGGGTTTCTCATTAGATCAACTAAATAGTAATTTGCACAAGGACATACGAAATCAAACCATAGTAAAAATGATGAAGCTTACAAATTGCAATTATTCTGACAGTGTAGCCGCAAACAGATAAATGCAAAGTTCTTTTTTTCTCTTCGTTAGCTTTTAATAACCGTCAATTAGAGGTTTACCTTTAGAGTAACACAAATTGTCAGGGAAGTCCGTCTATCCTATAGACGAACTAAAATGGGCCGGCCCATCTACTATTAAAATGAAACTGTTTAGTTTTTTAAATTTAAAAAAAAAAAAGAAAATGAAATTGGAATTCGCGCGTTACACTGTGTAGTCTATTCAACTTACACAATCATTACACCAACAGTTACAAAACATACACTCAACCTCTCCATCTCCCTTAACCTTCGAACATCATCATTCAATTCTCCCTCAACCTTCATCTTCTTCCTCAACCTTCATCTTGTCCTGAGATTTCGATTTCATTTTCTTTGAATTCCGCTTTCATTTTCTCTGAGATTTCGGTCTAATATTCTCCCTCAACCTTCGACAGTTGCTATTTATTCTACTTTGTGGTTTCGGTTTCTTCCTCAACATTCATATTGTTCAAAATCTTAAATTCTAGGTATGATTTTCGACATTTTAATGTGTTTTTTAATGGGTATTTCGAAATTTAAATGGGTTTTATAATGGGTTTTGTTTTTTGGTATATAATGGTGTTTGAACTTGCTTAATGGTTATGTTTTTGAAATTTCTGAGATTTTTGATTGTGATTGCTTAATGGGTATATTTTGGTTTTACATTTGTCGAAATTTCTTAGATTTATTTTTTGATTTTGATATTGTATATTAAAGGTATATTGTTCCAAATTCTAGGTTATGTTCTTGCAATTTCTGGGTTTTTTTGATATTGTATATTAATGGTTATTTCTTTTTATATTGTATATTAATGGGTATATTGTTCCAGATTTCTTCCTTGAGAACTTTTAAACTTGCTTAATGGGTATATTGTTCCAGATTCTAGGTTATATTTTTGAAATTTCTTAGATTTTTATTGGGTATTATAATGATTTTGGTATTCATTGATTCTATGCTTAATGGGTATATTATTCCAATATCTGTGATTTTTGTATTTTAGTTTAGGTGATGATGAAGTTTAAGTTGATAATTTTTAATTTTTGGAATATCGATTTAATTTAGTGTTTTAAAATTGATTGTTGGGTAAGAATTAAGATGTGGATACTATTTACATTCTTCTTCATCCATTGGTTTTTTAATTTTGAAACAGGTCTTGAAAATGTCGCCATTCAACAAAGGAGGTGCTGCTAAGCAATCTAAATCAACGAATCCCTTGAAACAACGGGCTCCTAGGCCGCAGCCATCGTTGGTGAAGATAGAGACGGAGGCTGGAATGTAAGTCCATTTTTAATCTGAATTTACATATACTTGGAATCATAAAGGCGTACTTTTGGAATCATAAATACATAGATTTGGTGTTATATATTGTTATATGGTATTTTGATGAAGACAGACATTTTTGATTATTATATTGTACATTTGGTGTTCTAGTTGAATAGTTCTGGAATCATAAAGGCATGTTTTTGGAAACATAAAGTCATAGTTTTGGAATCATAAAGTCATAGTTTTGTAATCATAAAGGCATATTTTTGGTGCTATAGTTTAACGGTTGTGGTGTTATATGTGCTGTTATAGTAATTTTGATATGTAACCATGTTGGAATTCTATACATTTGGTGTTATCTTTTTGGTGTTTTCTGTTTGAGATTATATTTTGGAATCATAAAGACATGGTTTGGCATTATGTTTTCTGTTTTGGCATTTTGATATCTTTTTGGTGCTATAGTTTAATAGTTTTGGAATCATAAAGTCATAATTTTGGAATCATAAAGGCATAGTTTTGGTGCTATAGTTTAATAGTTGTGGTGTTATATGTGCTAAATATGGTAAATTTTGATATGTAACCAGGTTGGTATTCTATACAATTGGTGTTATCTGTTTGGTCTTATATGTGATATTTGGCATTATATTTTTTGTTTTCTGTTTGGCATTATGTTTTGGAATCATGTAAAGCTGCTGGTTTGTTATTATGTTCTCTGTTTTTGCATTTTTATATCTTTTTGGTGCTATAGTTTAATAGTTTTGGAATCATAAAGACATGGTTTGACATTATGTTTTCTGTTTTGTGTTGGGATGTATAATATGAATAATCTTTTGTTTTCTTATCAGTGTTAATAAAAACATCTACCCAACTGCAAACCCCCATCTGTTCTTGATGCTGGAAAAAGAACGCATACAATTGACAAAGCGTCAAGTCGAGGACGTGTATGCGATTGGGTTTGGGGCCCCTGTTGAAGATGAGTCCATTCAAATTTCCACTATGCATCGTTCCATTCTTGGTAGCGCATTTTGACCCCGTTTCTCGCATCCAGAAGCTACCAAACCAACCATCGTACATCATTACGCCTGATGATGTACACGATATTTTTGGGTGGCCTTGTAACCCTTCCAAGCGTGTCATCACCCGTTCGAAAAGAGCGGAAAACGAGGTTGGTGAATGGCTCGGTGGATTGGGATTCCACAAGCCGGAAAGGGTCACCGCGAAAGACTTACTTGTAAAGATGGGTTGTTATCCCTTAGGTGGGGACGACTTCAAAAAGATGTTTGTACTGTATGTGTTGGCTATTTTTCTAACCCCCCTACCCCGATTTCAGATTGAAGTTGTCGGTATTTCCTTGCATCAATGATGCTTCTTCTATTCATACGTATGATTGGTGTTCATACGTATTAGATCATTTGTGTGACGCTGTTCAACGATCAGCGAAGTATCGGAATGGGTGTGTTGCTGTGCTGTTTGTTTGCTATTGTTACCCGTTCCCTCACCAAGGGAAGCCGCTACCGCAATCCTTGCCTTTAATAAGGCATATGGTAGATGACGAGATTAAGCTGCGTTTTGACCAAGAGAGGGTCATTGGTTTCTGAAAAGGGATTTTTATGTCTGGGTTTCCGTTGACCACCAAATATTTGGATTGGTGTACAAACCGCTCAAGCGGTGTTCAAGAGGACGATGATAAAAAGGATGACGAGAAGGATGAAAAGGATGAAGCTGCTAACTTGTCGGATGACAAGGAAACTTTTAAGGATGATCAAAAGGATACAAGTCGAGCTGACGATAGGTCGTTCACTTATACTTTTGATCATCGGTGGGAGACTGACATGGAGATGGCCAACAGAAATTACAATGTAAGTTCATTATCTTATATTTTGTATTTTACAATATAATATTTTGGTATTATACAAATACATATTTGGTGCTATAGTTGAATAATTTTGGTATTATACTGATGCATATTTGGTGTTATACTAATACATATTTGTGATCACGCACACTTACTGCGAAAGAGTGGCTGCGTTTAACTTACGACAATCTAAGGGCACCGATGAGGTGTCAACTGAAGAAGTTATTTCGGAGACCCAACAAATTTGGGGTAATGCGGATTGGTTAGCCCATATTGACGCATTTTGTACGATGATGATCAATAAGAACAAGGCAGGTGCACAACCACCCCCTTCAAGTCCTAACATTACACCCCCTCCGAGCCCAACCGCTGACATTCCACCCCCAACTGCAGCCCCTCAAGAACGCAGTCCACCTTCTACCCCAACAACATCCACTCCCACCCTTAACAAGCCCGTTGCTGAAACCCCAATCCCCTCAGCTCTGAAGGAGTTGTGTAGTTTGGATTTAGGGAAGACTATTCCTGTTTTTTTCCTGCATCGGCTTTTGTTGCAACGAATCTCAAGTACTTGAGGTCGTTGAAGGGGTTAGAGATAAAGGTCCTTGATTACGCCATATCCAAAGAGACCATGGATCCGGCGTACGTGATTATCTAACACTTTACACTTACAAAGTTCTTTATTCATAAAAAAAATGCAATGTACTAATAGTTTTTTGAAATTCTTAGGGAGATTTTGTGCACATTCAAGTCGTTGATCTTTATGGACCGGAGGGATGTCTTGACTATGTTTAATAAGACTGAGATTGCCACAACAATCCTTGATTGTTGGGCAATGTATTTGAATGCCGTAGAGGCAAACCAAGTGGCTGCTAACCCCAAGAAAGCGTGTTCGGGTTTACGTATTTAGATCAAACCATTGCGTAAGTGACTTTTGATTTTTTCCCCACTTGTTTTTTGGTGATATACATGTTATTTGAATATATGTACAAGTTTATTTGTTATTATAATTGAGTAGTTGACATATGTTCGTAAATACATTATGTGATTCAGCATTGGTTGAACTTACTGATTAACGGCAACAACAAGTATACATCCCAGGAGGAAAAGAAGGGAGATGTAATCGGAGCTTGGAAGCTATGGGTTGAGAGTTTTTGCCTAACGGACTTGAAAAAATGTAACATGGTATGTGCCCTTCTTTTGTCACAAACATTTAAAGTAACGACATATTTACCCTCTTGTTTTGGTTTAACTTTTTTTACATTTTCTATTTATTGACCCCAAAATATACTGGTTTTGATTTTTTGGGGCTGTAATTTACGTGTTTGGGTCTATAATGTTATCTTTTTGGGACTATAATGTCTATATTTGGGGGTATAATGGTTTATGTTTGGTGCTGTAATGATTTGTGTTTGGGACTTTAATGTCTATGTTTGGGGCTATAATGGTATATGTTTGGTGCTATAATGGTTTGTGTTTGGGACTATTCATTCACCCCAAAATATACTGGTTTTGATTTTTTGGGGCTGTAATTTATGTGTTTGGGTCTATAATGTTATCTTTTTTGGACTATAATGTCTGTGTTTGGGGGGGGTATAATGGTTTATGTTTGGTGCTGTAATGATTTGTGTTTGGGACTGTAATGTCTATGTTTGGGGCTATAATGGTATATGTTTGGTTGTAACACCCCGAGATTTAATGACGTAATTAATTAACATTTTAATAACTTTTAAAGATTTATGCAAATATATTTAATTATTTTGAATAAGTTTAATACATTTCTTTCTTATACGAATTTAAATGTTATATATATACATATATTAAAAATGTAAGTACGATCTCTAAGATAAAGAGGTCCGTTTCATATGACTATAATCATATTAAAAATATATGAACAAAACGAATGTGAGTTGCCTTAGTTAGGTCTTGTGAGAATATAAATAAACAAATAAATAAATAAATAAGATAATTAAATAAATTAGGGTTTTATTCTTGAGTGAGACCAAAACCCTTAGTTTTGGTCATTAGAGCCGTCATTCCCATTCCTCACTTCCCTCTCTTCTTCTCTAGCTTTCTCCCTCACACTCCCACTCAAGGCTCACTCAAGAACTCGCCTGCCAAGCTGCCACCGTGCGCACCACCAGCAACAGCCGGCACAACCGGTCGTTTCTTCCTCCCCACGACAGCAACCAGCGAGCCGGCCCTCCACGAGCAGCTGCTGCCGCTTTTCTTCGCCTCTGACCGGCAGCTGCTGCTGTTTTTTTCGCCCCACCGCACCGTGCTCCACCTACGCCAACACCACCACAAGAACCACCAACTTCTTAAGCCTTTTCTTAGTCTCCATTGTGAGCCATCTCTTATTCTCTCTAAATTATTTTCTAGTTTTTTTTAATTGGAGTTTTATTAAATGTTTTGAGTTGGATGTTGATTGTGTAAATTTTATTGAATCTTTTGTGGGTATTAGTTTGATTGATGAATTGAGCATGTTTATGAATTGGGGTTGAAGTGATTTGAAATTTTAGTTTGAATGTTAATTTTTGTATTAATTTCTTTGAATCTTAGTATGGTTAGTACTTAAAGGTGTTATCTTTGAACATGAAATGATTTGGGTTAGATTTAGAGATGAATTACCAATGATGTGTATTTTATGCTATATTTTGATTATGATCGACTAAATAATCTTATAAAGTTGTTTTAAGACTTTGTCGATTGGTTGTTATTGTGATGATTAGTAATGGTGATGATTTAGTTTTTACTATGGAAGTGAATTTCTTTTTGGTGGATTAAACTTAGAATAATAATTGCTAATTGTTGTGGTTTGATTGGTGTGAACTACTAGTACTCTTATTAGGTTGTTATGGGAGTCATAATGCATAACGTTAGTAAGCCAAGAGCCTAATGTTAACTTATCGTCGATGGTTGCTAAAGTTACTTGTCGTGTTGTTTTGATTATAGTTCCCTTTAGCTTGGAGAAGGTAACAAATGATAACGTGGATCGATATACCCCAAATTTAGTTGATGAAAAGAAACGATTCACATATACTGTTACTCTTAAATTGGTGAAAAGACTCACGTAGTGTTGAATTGATGATTTTGACTTATATTGAATGAGTTGTGTGTGTGCTAGAGTAATTGAAAACTTGTCGTGACTGGATGATAATGGTTGCTTAGCTTTAGCTGGTATGACAAAGTAGTTAAGGGGCCTTATTAGCTCTACTTATGAGTTGTATAGGTTCCCAGTTCATAAGAGGAAAGTAGAACCTTAGTTGGGTGCTTTTTGTAACTTTTGGTCGTGCAGTGACGCTTGCAGGTACGTACACGCAGTAATTAAATTATTATTTTCATCGTTTCAAGTATTATCGATATTTCGTGATTATATGCATCATAATAGAATTTTTAGTTACCAACAAGTAGACTATGCTATCGAATAGCCTAATAGTGATATAGGCAAGTAGGATGGAGGTATAAGGAGACTAGGAGAACAAGTTTCTAAGTAGTAGAGAATGCACGATGGTTGTGTATGGTATCGAAGTGATTCCTAATTATGGAGCCTTGATTATGATTAGTTGGCGTGACTCAGCTGGATTATATCCGGTTGATTTAATAGTCCCCTAGGTGAGGTTCGACGGGACCACCGTAAGGGGGGTATGAGCATACTTTTGTCATTGGGCGCCGGGTGGCCGATAACGCCCCTTGACCGAGGTGTCACCATGCGGGCCTTGCAAACCCCAATATGGTTGCCTCTTCACTGGATTGATACCCCAACGTGTTAATTTCCCGAAGGTAGGACCTGAGAGGGTTAGCTGGAGGGGGTATGAGCTCGTACTTTGCCATGGACGCCGGGTGGCCGATAACGTCCTTGGCCATGTCACCATGCCATGAATAGAGAAGATCCACTATATTTAAGTATACTTCGAGAGATTAGTAGTTTGAAAGAGAAATCATGAGCAAATAGAAGTGTTTAGACAGAGGAGTAGGTTCGTTATTGCTGTGTTATACCGTTGTCTATCCCTATTCTATGATCATGATTGTTATAAGTTCATTAATTACTGACGTGTATGCGTTGTTGTTGCTTCGTGACTTTCTATGATGTTTCTTCTATGATACATGTGGCTATGGTCATGATGTTGAGCAGCAGGAGGATCATAGTTAGACATAACAGGTGTAGGAGCTTCTTTGCATTGCAGTGGGGGGGAAAGAGCGGAGTACGATGATAGCACTCATTTCCTTAGCGGCCATTGCTTTGTAGATTTTACATAACTTGTAAAGCTTCTTTTTGGGTTGTATATGTCTTTTGTATAGAGCCACGTGACTACTTGCATGACTCATAGTTCCGCTGCGTAGTTTTGTATGTATGTCTACAAATTTACTTCTTTTGTAGCCGTTAAAACCGATGCGTCAACACTGGAACCACGGTCCGTAATGGAGTTGATGTTTCGATGAGCCGACGATGATTCTTCCGTCGTGACATACTCTGGAAAGGCGTTGAATGCTGTAGAATAGTTTAAGTTGTTAATCCTCTGTTTATATTTGTCACATGCTCAGTTTTTAGCAGAAATGCTGCCGAAACTTTCACTCACCTTCTTTTAAAGTAATCTTTCATGTTTATCGAATTCATTTCTTTTCTTTTTATGTAACACCCGAATTCCCTCCCGTCTTTTACGATTTTGGTTTCGTTTAAGGGGTCGGAAATTCAGGGTTGTTACATTGGTGATATAATGGTTTGTGTTTGGGACTATTCATTCACCCCAAAATATACTGGTTTTGATTTTTTGGGGCTGTAATTTATGTGTTTGGGTCTATAATGTTATCTTTTTGGGACTATAATGTCTGTGTTTGTGGGGGGGGGGGGTATAATGGTTTATGTTTGGTGCTGTAATGATTTGTGTTTGGGACTGTAATGTCTATGTTTGGGGCTATAATGGTATATGTTTTACTAGAAACTCTCAATATTCTACCGAACCTACTAAGGTTAAGAGTATTAACAAACTTATTGCAAAGAGAAAAGAGGAAAAGCGGAGGAAAAAAAGAGCAAAAATGGATGAAGGGACGAGTAATGCTTCAAAGAACACGTCTACAAGTCATCAACAATTATCTCATGGTGGACATGAAGATTTTTTATTTTATTATTTTTCATGTTATTATTTGTTCATTTATTATTATTTTCTAATATATTAATTTTTATGTTTTTTGGAATCATTGAAGGCAAAAACATCATCATCCAAACGTCATAAATCGATTGATGTTGATATAGGTATTGAAAAGCAATTTAGACAAACTCAATCGTTGCCTTTATGTTCTACTCCAACATCAAAATGTAGAAAAGGGAATAATGGAAGTAAAGGTACTATGATTTATTGCTTAATTAACTATTAGGTTTATTAGTTTTGTATGTCAATTTTAATTTTTATATTTATAATTACTATAACAGAAAAGACTGTAGTTTTTGTAAACAAAATCAGTGATATTAGTGACGTGCAAGATGAAGAGCTTGAGAATAAAGGTACACAATTGAATTCATTTCTGTAATTTTTCATGTTACTTTACATTGTTTTTACGTTATTTTGCATAGAGTTTTATGTGATTTCAATATAATCTTGAATCCATTGCAGAGCAAGTTTCATGATTGAAAATTCCTAATACCACTGAAAATCTTGTAGACAATGTGGATGTATCAATGAGTCGTGCTGTTGTGAAAAGAGGTATAAGGATGAAATCTAGTCCTTCGAAGAAAAAGTCTAAGAGTCGTGCTGTTGAAAATGAAGTTTGTTATATATTTACTTATTATTTGTACTTCTTTATTTTAACATATTTTATTTTATTATTTGATCATTTATTGTTACTTTTCTTATGTATTATTTTATATGTATTTTAGAGTCATTGATGCAAAATATATCAACATCATCCAAACCACAAAACACTGTTGATTTTGATAAAAGTGTTTTTTTTTATATTTGCATTAAATGTCTGTGTTTCTTATTCGATAACGTATTTCCTTTAATATGCATGCCTTCAAGGTATTTAACTTTTTATACAACTGCAATTAAATTATGATTTTTTTTTCTTTTTGTCACTCCTTTCATATGTTCTAATGTTGGGATTTTTTTTCTTGAGCTTATTTGGGAAAATATATAAAGTAATGAGTGTTACGTAAAAATATTTACAAAAATAAGTTTCTTGCAAAACGTTGTCTGAGATAGCGATTCAAAACTCAAATGGACTGTAAAGCTGAGTTTGGGGTCAATAAGACATAAAAGCATTATCTAAGACAAATTTTTCACTAGAATACCAATAACTGCATTGTGACTTGTAGTTTATATTATTATCACCTTCATTATTACTTGCCATGCTCACCAACATTAAGAAGAAAAAAGGTTGATTGTTCAAACGTTGAAGTGTAGGTTATTAGTAGCTACTAGCTAGTAGGTCTTGGAATCATAGTTTGCATGGAAAAGTGAAATGTTGTTTAAACAAAAAATTTAAAAATCATATGTACATTGTTTATGTCAAAATGAGATTTCCTAGTTTCGAACCCTTTTTCCCTTGCTAAAAGAATTAACTCTTTACTAACTGTGTTACAGAGTATAACATATGTATATTGCAGCGTGAAATATATGAGGCCCCTAGGCGGTTGAGCACCCTGAATCGTTCCAGAACCGCCCTTGCTCTTGTGCCGTCCTCACTGTTGCCTTCCTACGATCGTCACCATTAACCACCACCGACAGCCGCCAGAGAAACAGCACTCACAGCCACTACGTATAGCCGCACGCAAGCCTCAATTTACTGTTTATGCAAGTGCTCATTGTTACACACACTAGCTATTTCAATTCATGACAGTTGACACTACAAAAAAAACATAGCAAAAAATATGTCTCCGTGTTTATTAGTGAAAACATTTTTTTCCCTTGCGTCCAAAACCTAGCTTTCCTGCCCATATGCTTATGAAATTGTTATCTTAAACAACGTTTTTGTTATAAGCATATTTTTGCAAATATATTAACCTTGCACTCACCTTTCTATATATTTTCAAAAAAAAAAAAAACTCAAAAAAGTTTCCTCACATGGTCTGTTCCCATTTATTGAAATTTAGTGCATTATCAAATGACTCACATGGTCTCTTCCCATTTATTGAAAATTAGTACATTATCAAATGAGACAATTAATTAATTTGGAGCGAATATGATGAGAAAAATATCTATCACGATTTATGATATTATATGATGAGAAAAATAAATAAATAGAGTATTTTTTTCGTAATTGCTCAATAGCTATCATGTTAGAAAGTGTTCTAAATGAAGGTTCAGAATAAGTAAGTGTTAATGCAATTAAAATAATAAAATGGATCTGTGGCGCAATGGTAGCGCGTCTGACTCCAGATTAGAAGGTTGCGTGTTCGATTCACGTCAGGTTCACTAATATTTTTATCTCTCCATATTCTCTGCATTTCATCTTCTCGTTGCTGCTGTTACTCGATTTTCGCTTTCGGTATGGAATTTTTTCTTTTCTTTTCTTTTTTTTTGTGTTTCTCTTGCATTTCACTACATTTTACTTTGTTACGATTTCGATTTCTCTTTCGATTTAGTTTTTTTTGTTCGGGTTTCAATTGGTGCCTACTTTGTTCAATCGCAACTACATTTTGTGATTTTCAAGTTTTTCTAGTACTTTTTGATTTCAAGTTTTTTGATTTGTCTATTATTTTCATTTTTTCTTTCATTTTGATTTCTCTTTCGATTTCTCTTGCATTGTTGTGTTTTCATTTGTGTCTACTTTCTTTTTTACTGCATTTTAGAAATTAGGTTTTCAATTTGTTTTTAAATGCGATTTTTGTTATTGTAGTGTTTTATTTTTGATCTTTTGCTTTCGATTTCTGTGTTTTATGTTTTACATTATCATTTGATGTTTTTGTTTATGATTTATGTGTTTTTTTTGTAATTTTCGTGGTTTTTTGATTTTATTGGTTGTATTTTTGAATTTGAAAAATGCGTTTCTCTGTTTTATTTATGTGTTGTTTTTTTGTTCTATTCTGTTTTTTATGTTTTCATCATCATCATCATCATCATCAACCCAATATTCCGCACGAAAATAGGGTTTGGGTGAGGGAATGTGACGGACAATTTATACCCGTACTCCCTTGGGAGGTAATAGTGGAGGAAAGCAGTCAATTTTACCCCTAGAAAGAGAGCCCTGCATAAAGAGGAAAAGGTTTGTTTTTTATGTTTTACATTTCATAAATTAGGTTTTAAATCTGTTTTTTAATGTGCTTTTGTCCCTGTTGTGTTTTATGTTTTACATTAGCATTTGATGTTTTTGTTTATGATTTATGTGTGTTTTTATGTAATTTTTGTATTTTTTTTATTTGTTCTACTTTTAATTTTTACAATGTGTTTCCTTTTTTTCTTTATGTGTTGCTTTTTATTTGTTCTATTTTGTGTTTTATGTTTTTTGTTGTTTTCTATGGTTTATGTGTTATTTTTCCTCTTTTTTATATTGTTATATGTGTTTGTCATCATTTTCAGAATCTATAAGATTGTTGTTGCTAGAAACTCTCAATATTCTACCGAACCTACTAAGGTTAAGAGTATTAACAAACTTATTGCAAAGAGAAAAGAGGAAAAGCGCAGGAAAAAAAGAACAAAGATGGATGAAGGGAAGAGTAATGCTTCAAAGAACACGTCTACAAGTCATCAACAATTAGCTCATGGTGGACATGAAGATTTCTCTTATATAATTATTTATTTTATTATTTTTCATGTTATTATTTGTTCATTTATTATTATTTTCTAATATATTAATTTTTATGTTTTTTAGAATCATTGAAGGCAAAAACATCATCATCCAAACGTCATAAATCGATTGATGTTGATATAGGTATTGAAAAGCAATTTAGACAAACTCAATCGTTGCCTTTTTGTTCTACTCCATCATCAAAACGTAGAAAAGGGAATGATGGAAGTAAAGGTACTATGTTTTATTGCTTAATTAACTATTAGGTTTATTAGTTTTGTATGTCAATTTAAATTTTTATATTTATAATTACTATAACAGAAAAGACTGTAGTTTTTGTAAACAAAATCACTGATATTGGTGAAGTGCAAGATGAAGAGCTTGAAAAAAAACGTACACAATTGAATTCAATTCTGTAATTTTTCATGTTACTTTACATTGTTTTTATGTTATTTTGCATAGAGTTTATGTGATTTCAATATAATCTTGAATCCATTGCAGAGCAAGTTCCAGGATTGAAAATTCCTAATACCACTAAAAAGCTTGTAGACAATGTGGATGTATCAATAATAACTGCATTGTGACTTGTAGTTTATATTATTATCACCTTCATTATTACTTGCCATGCTCACTAACATTATGAAAAAAAAAAGTTGATTGTTCAAAAGTTAAAGTGTAGGTTATTCGTAGCTACTAGCTAGTAGGTCTTGGAATCATAGTTTGCATGGAAAAGTGAAATGTTGTTTAAACAAAAAATTTAAAAATCATATGTACATTGTTTATGTCAAAATGAGATTTCCTAGTTTAGAACCCGTTTTCCCTTGCTAAAAGAATTAACTCTTTACCAACTGCGTTACAGAGTATAACATATGTATATTGCAGCGTGAAATATATGAGGCCCCTAGGCAGTTGAACACCTTGAATCGTTCCAGAACCGCCGTTGCTCTTGTGCCGTCCTCACTGTTGCCTTCCTACGGTCGTCACCACTCACCACCATCGACAGTCGCCTGAGAAGCAGCTCTCCAAGCCACTACGTATAGCCGCATGCAAGCCTCAATTTACTATTTATGCAAATGCTCATTGTTACACACACTAGCAATTTCAATGCATGACAGTTGACACTATAAAAAAAACATAGCAAAAAATACAACTTGTGAAAACGATGTCTCCGTGTTTATTACTGAAAATGTTTTTTTCCCTTGCTAACCCAAAACCTAGTTTTCTGCACATATGCTTATGAAATTGTTATCTTAAACAACGTTTCTGTTATAAGCATATTTTTGCAAATATTTTAACCTTGCACCCACGTTTCTATATATTTTCAACAGAAAAAAGGTCAAAAAGGTTCCTCACATGGTCTCTACCCATTTATTGAAAATTAGTGCATTATCAAATGAGACAATTAATTAATTTGGAACGAATATTGTATGTGGTTGTTCGAATTAACATCTATCTCGATTTATGGTATTATATGATGAGAAAAATAAATAAATAAATAAATAAATAGAGTATTTTTTTCGTAATTGCTCAATAGTTATGATGTCAGAAAGTGTTCAAAATGCTGGTTTAGAATAAGTAAATGTTAGTGAAATTAAAGTAATAGAATGGATCTGTGGCGCAATGGTAGCGTCGTCTGTTTCCAGAACAGAAGGTTGTGTGCTCGATTCACGTTAGGTTCACTAATATTGTTTTTGCTTTTTTTTTTTGTATGCTCGGTTTTGTTGGGTATACAATTCCTGTGTCAAATATGCATCCATTCGGCTAATTTATACTTCTAATTCTTATCAAAATCTGAAGTCATCTATTTTAAATGCAACTTTATTGCCTGTGGAGTATGAACTACATACATTGCTATTCGTTTGAAAAAAAAAAGCAAAATTAACATCAACAAATAATTCCAATTACAGTATAAGTAGTTGTATTGTTAGGCTTTTAAGTTATAAGATCACAGATTTTTATCCTTAAAGATGTACAATTCAATTATAATGATGTAAAATAGTATCATCTCGATCATATATGAGATCTTGATGTTTTACGATTGGACACCTTAATACTATATCTGTATAGCAAATCACAACAGAAAAAAAAAAGAAAGGGAAGGAGAAGGATGGTCTAAAAATGCGCTCACGCTTTGCGAATTCGGTCGCGAACACCGAAATTGAGAACGAAAAAATGCCTTTAACCGGATCACAATATTATTATATTTTTAAATATAACTTTCATATAAATGAAATACAAAATAATTAAAATTGCGTGATTATAAAAATAATAAATAAAATTTTTTAATGATATATTTGAAGAATCAATAAATATAAAGGTAGATGGGTAGATTTAATTGATCCATCAATAATCTTAGTTAGACACTTAAACTTAAATTAATTAACGGGAGTGTATAAGACTTGATTCTGGCCGTTGAGTCAATCATAAATACTTGATAGTTTTATTTATAGATTTTCATTTTAAGCATGAAAGTAAATATATTTTAATTAATTTAGTTAGACTATTTAGTCCAATTATTTAAAGTTATTTTGTGATGCAAGAACGTCTTAAATGAGAATTTGTGAATCCTAATATTGATCTATTGTAACAGGCAGGGCCCTGGTAATACAAGGAGTGTCGCCGCTCAAGGCCCCGACATTCAAAGGGCCTAATTTTTAAATTCACCATGAATCTGTAAACCTATAAGTGATAAGTAGCAGGAAGTTATTGTTGGGTAGAGAAAGAAGATGAAAATAGATCTGACTTTTTAGGATTTAGAAATATTTTTAAAATTGAATTGATTAAAATAAACATGATATATAATTATTGATGGTTTACTCTAAAAAGTAAGGGTATAAATGGAAAAAAGTGGATGGAGTAGTGGATGGTTTACTCTTAAAATTGAATTGATTAAAATAACCATGATAATTTTTGGTAGCTTCTAGACTTCTAGTATACTAACTAGTGTAAAATAAGACCATTTTTCGTGCATTGTGTCTTGCATTTATTTTTAATTTCATACTCTATCCAATATGGTATTTTATTTGGTAATATTTCTAATTATGCACCTTTATTTCTTTATTAATGTCCTATTTTTATTTAGGGGAATTTCATTATAAATGTCTTATTTTTTTAGAAGATATTTTTTAGCCAATTTAATAGTGGTCCATCAAACTAGTCAACTTTAATCTTTTATTCTTTAAGCTTACATTTTTCCAACATGACTTAACAAGTCATGCGTGAGACCGTCTCATTGTGAGACGGAACTATACAAGCAGTCCATTTAATGGTTTTTTAGGAAAATTAATCATGTAAATTAGAATTTGTCAGCCCATATTAAGTCGTATCACAATGATACGGTCCCAATAAAGAATTTGTCTTTTTCAAATTAGTGCAAAAACAAAAGGGACATCTATTAAGAAGCGAAGGAAGTATAATGAAAATTATCAAATATATCAATATTAATAACTTTTTTATTTGACAAATCAAATAAGATCACACTTATTTATTGTCTATTTTATTTTTGATGATAATGTAATATACTCTGCATGTCTTTGTATTTCAGTTATTTTGACATGACAAACAAAGACAAATTGCATCAAAAATGTCGATTTCTTTAGTAAAATATTTTTCAAAATGGTAAAAATTTTAGGGCCCCCAATTTAATATTTTTCCTAGGGTCCACTAAAGTTCAGGACCGAACCTGGTAACAGGAGCATAGGACTAACATTCAGCATGATATTTGAGTTGGCACAAATTATTTTATGAGAGTCTCAATGTGAGACATGCTCCCTACATTGATTAAATTTCTCGATTAAAATAATTTCGTAAATATATGAGCTTTTTAACAAGATTAGTGGTTATGGTAATCAAAGTCTCTAATATAGATGAAGAATGGATTACATTTTATTGATTCAGAATTCTCACTTACAAGGAAGGAAAAACGATCATCTACTTATACAAGTGTTAGCCCTTACTACCGCTGATAGACCAATAACATTTCGACACGTTAGTAGATATTCTAATCCACACAAGGTGGTATTTCTAGGATTGCTGAAGACATTTGCTAAGATATTTGGGACATTCCATGACATCTCAATGATGAGCCACAAATACTCCATTTTACGCCATAAATAAGGTAATAACTAATGTTCTACAAAAAAGATGATTTTACTCAAGCATAAGAACAACATATTTATTACTTGTGCATTGAATTAGAATCGATTAATTAAATTTCATTGAACTTCAAAAAATAATTGTTAAGTGCTAATATAAATTAGTATATATTTAATTTTTGAGTTAATATCTACACTTATATAATTTTATTATGATTTTTGTAGGATTTTTGATTAAAAATAAAGTTGGACGAAATGATCATGAGAAAATTTATATTGAACAGAAGAAATGTATTTCACGAACTATATTTACATTTTTGTAGTAATTTGAGCATGTCTTACTCATATTTACTCCACATTGAGGCTACAGATATCTACTCAAAATGTTCTACAACTTTTATTTTCAATACATGATGTGTTCATATATAAGCACGATTATGCCCTTGTAATGTGCCAAGTTTCATGCTCGTCAATCGTTTTTAAGCACATTACACGTGATTTCACATTTGGACTCGGGTTGTTTTATGGTTGTTTCAGGTGTTTTTTGAAGCATCAAGGTCAATATCCATGTGTTTGAAGCTTTTGCATGCATATCTAGACTCTCCCGAAAGATCTTGCGTTATTGGAAGCCCCTTTATGCCTCAAAAGACTCAAGCAGAAGTGAAATGGCCCTGATTCGACCAAATGCATCAACCATTTGGGTGAATGAAGCTGCTGGAGGCTAATGATAGATATTAAACATCACTGGAGATGGCAAATGCAAGGAGATTCGACCAAATGGTATAGATTAGACCAAATGTTCTATCCGTTCGACCGAATAAAAATGTGTCCAAAATTTCACAAACTTTCGGTTTTGGGCGAATGGGACCTTTGTTTTACAGGCTAATATCGGGATTTCAAGGCACCTTTGTTTTACAGGATTTATACCCAATTCTCGTAGAAATACCCATCAACCACTTCTCTTAGCCCTAATACATTCCCTAGTGTACATTTACTCTTGTTCTTAAGCTTTATTTAGTTCACCAAACCCTAATTTCCATAGTTTTTGCTGTGAAACATTGTCGCTTCAAGTTTTCTACTATCTAGGTTTGGATTTCAACTTTGGTTCATGAATCTTCATCACATCTTATTCTAGTTTCAACATTGGTTTGTGATTATTAATCTTTCATTTACTTTTGATTTCATTTATTGCTCCAATGTCTTATTTGCATTCGTTGCTTCTTTAAACTAGTCTTTATATAACCTCTTACTCTTGCTGGTTTCATTAATTGTTGATCATGTTAAAGGTTGTTGGTTTATTGATTATGCTTGCCTCGTGTTCATCCATCATGTGTGAGTAGTTCTGTTTAGGGGTTTTATTAGTATTGAAATTCTTGGAATGGTTATATTATTATTGTTCAGGATTAGAGAAAAGATTACAATACCTGTCCATGAAACCCAATACGAATCTTTTCCATCAACTCCTTTGGACACATAGGGCGATTATAGGTCATTTGTTGTGATATGTGGGATGACCTACTTCCTCTATTACTTTTGGGTATATAGACTAGTTATTGTTTGTTTCCTTTATCTAACATACCTTGTTTTGAAATCACTTTCCTAGGGTGGAACTAATCTTATCCTCGTTTTATTTCCTTTGATTTATATCGTCATTCAACCTTGCTAGTTATAAATGTATTTATTTTTAAAAAAATTTCACTCACAAAACCCTTGCTATACTGAAATTACAACACCTAAACCTTGAAAGCCAATACAGATCTTGTCTTGTACAAAAAGGCAAAATCAAACGACGAGCTAAGTTT
Organism: Amaranthus hypochondriacus; assembly: GCA_000753965.2. NCBI lineage: Eukaryota > Viridiplantae > Streptophyta > Magnoliopsida > Caryophyllales > Amaranthaceae > Amaranthus > Amaranthus hypochondriacus. Next base: position 19,591,130 of record CM025917.1, read on the forward strand.
AACCTTGTTGGTTTCATTTAATGTTGATTATGTTTATGGTTGTTGGTTTTTTATTATCCTTGCCTTGTGTTCACCCATCATGTATGAGTAGTTCTCTTTGGAGGTTTGATTAGTGAGACCCTAGGAATGACTATATTGTTTACTATTTAGGATTAGAGAAAAGATTACAACACCTAAATCTTGAAAGCCAATACGAATCTTGTCGTGCAACTCCTTTGGAGATATAGGGCGATTATAGGTCGTTCGTTGTGATTTGTGGAATCGATCATCAACTTCCTCTCGTATCCTTGGGTATCTAGACTAGTTATTGTTTGATTTCCTTTACCTATCATACCTTGTTTTGAAATCACTTTCCTTCGATGGAACTAATGTCGACCCCGCTTTATTTCCTTTGATTTATATCGCCATTCAACCTTGCTAATTATTGATGTCTTTAGATTTAAAACTTCTTCAATCACAAAATCATTGCTATATTGAAACATAAAGTCTATTGTTATGCTTTTCCTCGAATTTCGATCCCCTATCCCACTATACTTGTCTAGGCTCTAAGGAGTTATAAATATCGTTTCATTTGGGTCTAGTATACACGACGTGCAAAAACCCTTTATCAATACAATACCTTCAGATTGGAACTATGACAAAACTGCAGCAAATGTGCCTGAAACAAATGCAAGATAACTCAACTACATAAGTTATATTAAATGTCAAGAAGCAAATTCAAACTCAACTTCTTTTGTTAAGTAGTTGAAGTTTCCTTTATTTCTAGAGTTCACATGTTCAATTCTCCACGATAAAATTTTGCTAGAGTTGAGTTGTATATTTTTCTCTTTTTCTTATTTGCACCTCTATAAATAGAGGCTCTTTGATCCAACAAATATATTGTAATACACTCACATATAAGATTAAGAAGAGAGAAAAGATAGATTGAAAAATATTTTCAAGTCTCTTATTTTGTATTTAAGTTACCAGCTCGTCTTGTTTGAAACCGTCTCACAATTAGACCGATGCATATAATAGGCCATTTCTTCAATTGATTACTTTAAGATCATAAGTAATTTTTTATGTGAACTTGTATGTTTTTATGATGATTGAAATTAGTGACCAAAAATAAAATCAAAACTAATATACAGCAAAAATACAAATTAAAACCAAAAAATTCATAAAGCAAATTACAGCAAATAACTCAAAATCTATTAAACAAACGAATTTACAAACAAGTATATCTAAAACAAACGAAATTACACAAAGCAAATTACAAATTATAACAAAAATTACACAAAGCAAATTACAAAGAATATTTTGATCTAGGGTTACATGAAACAACTATTAAATAGGCGAATTTATAAACATCAATTAAACAGAAAACATAAAGGCGAAATTACAACAAAAAATGCATAAAAAAATAAATAAATCAAAAATAGAGACAAAGACAAGTACATACAAAAAAGAAATAACAAATATATCTTAAATAACAAATTGCAACAAATAAATCTAAATCCAAAATGAAAGAGATAAAAATAAATGAACAATAACAACAAAAAATCAAAAATAGAGATGGATTCCATCAAATAGACAAATTCAAACGGAAAAAATAACAAATACATCTAAAATAATAAATAACAACAAGTAAATCTAAATCTAAAATAAACGACAGAAAAATAAACAAAAAAATAACAAATAAATCTAAACAAGTAAACGAAAAATAACAAATAAATCTAAATCTAAAACCTAATAAACGAAAGCAAATAAAGAATATTACCTTTGGTCTTCCATTAAGTAGATGAGTAAATGACTGCTGGAAATAGGGGAATGAAAGAGATGAGAGAACTCAGAAGAAGAAGGTATCAGGAATAGTCGAATGGAAGAAGGCGATTGAAGGTATCAGGAATGTAAGAGGGAGCGCCGTCAACTTTAAATTAGCTGTGTACGCCTAGGGTTTTAATTGAACTCTAATTTCTAATGTCTTATTTATATTTTGGATGCCTGCTGCTATGGTTTTATTCCTTTTGGGCTTGGGCCTACCCTCTAATATTTCAGTCTAGTTCAGTTTTTCGATTTTCTAGGACCCAAAATCAAAATCAAACAAAACCAAAACTCTTAAGATTTTATTCCAAACCAAAGTTGGTGTTCAGTTTTTCACCAGATTAGTTACACCCTATTGAGAAGCTGACACACCAAAATTACTGCAGATCTAATAAAATGATACACATCGCAATTAGTGGTAGGGAATGTCTCAAACATCACACAGACAACACCCCTCCCCCCCCCCCCCCCAACAACAACAAACTTACCCCGAGTATTAAAAACGGGCATATAGAGACTTGGTTGTTATATCGTGGATTATCGAGAATATCCACCTCGATCTGGTATCACATTTTGTGGACTACTCCACCGCGAAGTAACTCTGGATTGACATTTCCATCTTGCTAAGTAGTGGCCAAGATGAGCTTCAAATTTATTACCTTACCAACAAGCTGTAACATTGAAACAAAACAACGATTTTATTTATGTATATTATGGAAAATTTCTTACCTTATGGAATGAGATCGATTGTGGGTTACCAAACCCCATTAAGTTTGCTACGGCCATAACCATATTCATGGCTATATCCAGCGCCAAAAGTTATATCAATTTCTCGTTGGTCTCGATGAATCACTTGATCGAGATCGACGAAATCTAATGAACCATAAGCCCTTAACTTTGGGCGACAGGGCTTTCGCAACCATACAGTGAGAAATCACGAGTATTAAGAACTTAATAATGCAAATACAAATTACAAACAGGAATTGAATTTATCTTTTTGTTGATGACAAAAATAAAATTACAAATTACACTTAAATAAACTTGAAGATTATTTTGTAACGACAATTGTTACCTGGAAACTTGATACTTGTTGTAGGCGTGTGATCACTTTCCTTTTGTGATATTTCCCCCACAAAGGTACAAAGGTTTGAACTTAGAAATTTACAACAAGATACAAACAATACAACACACCCTTAGTACTTACTACTCCCTTCGTTCCCTATTGATGTTCCCATAGGGAATATTTACGGGAATTAAGAATAGTGGAATCTTTTAGATGGTGGAGGTATTATTTTATTGAATAATAAATTTGATGGATGAAAACTGGGGACCATAAATATTAAAAAAGTATTTAAAGAAAGTTAGTGGAAAAAATATATGGACCACAACTAATTAAAAAAATGTTTTTATGAAGTTATTGGGAAACATGTGGGGACCATAAGGAATATAAAAATCTTAAAATGGAGTTAGTGGAAGATATGTGGGCCCATAATAATTATTAAAATATTATAATGAGGATAGGTGAGGTTATTTTTGTCCAAAATTTGTGATATAAATAGAAAGATTCCTTATGGGAACAACAATTGAAACACCCCAAAATGGAAAGTGGGAACTTCTTTAAGGAACGGAGAGAGTATTACTTAGGGTATGTCACTTAACAACAATGTGTTTTAGAGAAATATAAGATTTGGGAGCTCTTAAAACAGTTAATTACTCTCTTGAAAAGAACATAAACAGATTAGAAATATAAGGATGAGAATTCAGAATGAAGGTGTGGTTTTCACTCATCGCCAAGCTCTATTTATATAACAAAGAGTACAACTAAGAGTCATGGCTTAATAAATCACCATTGATGACCAATATTGATGATCACACAATCGATACCATTATACCATGGTATTCATGAGCATTATTCTCCTCCATTAAGGCTTTGTAACTCCAGAAATGAAGAGGCATAACTAAGAGAATCCAACGCAATAAACATAAAGGAAACGTAATGACTCAACGGTCATAAAAGAGGAAAAAGTAGAGTCAGCTTTTGCCCCAAAGACCATAAAAGCTAACTCAACTTTAGCTGCTGGACAAAATCACATTTCCAGTACCTAAAGTCGAGTTGGCTTTGGGCCTAAAAACAAGACAATAGAGTCGGCTTTTGTTGCTGACTCGGTTTTCTAATTGTTTTCTTTATCCTTTCTTTTGAACCCCTTTTGGACCTTGTATTATAATACATATTGTCCCACTTGTTTAGTAGTAAATAGTGATTATAAACCTAGGATTGTTATACACTATATGTTCAACAATCCTCCCCAATTCATGCATCAACACTAATATCCCTACGGATTGAATTAATGCCTAGTTTAACACACTTCACAAGTGATCGAGCTAGAATTGATTTCCATTCGGATTTGAATCAAATCAATAACACAAACTCATGAACCTGACACATTATAAGGCTGTGTCCGTATCTTATTCATAAGTTTGTCATAGTCGGTATGCCAATCTTAACTAAAATAAGCGTCCACACTTCAAACTTATATAGGTAGCTTCTCACTACGTATAAAACATATCCCCGACAAACTGATACAACATTAAGATCTTTCAACCCTTGATCTTCAGAACTTTCAATAGACGACTACCTCGTTCATCACGGTCCAAAGCAACGATGAGTTATTAGAACTTGTTGCTTGACAACAATCAAAAGGACTTTACCACATTGAATTCAAGACACAATGTTACTCATGTGTGAATTGGGCTTTTTTAAAAGACTTTATTAACATAATTCGATTAGAATTGATGCTTGTTCAATTGAACCCTACTCATGGCTTTCGTAAATGAATCAACCACATTTAACTTAGTGTTCACATAGTCAAACGTTATGATCCCATTAGTGATAAGTCTTTGCACCACGTTGTGCCTGAGAACAATATAATGAGACTTACCATTATACACTTGACTATAAGCACTTCCTAAAGCCGTCATACGATCCGCATGAATCGCCACCGGGGAAATTGGCTTAGTTAATAAATGTATCTCAAACATGAGATTCCTTAACCACTCAGCTTCACTAGATGCTGAAGCACGAGCTACGAACTCCGCTAACATAGTAGATTAGCTATACATGTTTGTTTCTTAACAGACCATAAGATAGCACCTCCCCCATAAACAAACACCCAACCATTTTTAGATTGATTATCCTCTTGATTAGTGATCCAACTAGCATCGGAGTAACCTTCTAGAATAGGAGGTTCATCGCTATACGCTATACAATAATCGTTGGTACGCAACAAGTATCTTAATACTCTCCTTATCGCCATCCAATGATAAATTAGATTGATATACAATAATTATTCTTAGATTGATATACAATAATTATTCATAGAAAAATATTTTCGAGCATCTAGAGTTGCTTCTATAAGGAGAGAAATTTTTGGAATAAAACTTTACGTGAATACTGGTATCGTTTTAAAAGACTATGTGCTAGTGTCCTAATCATCAAATTCTAGAATAACTCTTAATTCATTATTTATATGATGAACTTATTCCGTAGTGGTGTTACTCTAGTGGATTAAACCCCTCAAGAAGCAATAAAGTTAAGGAAAATTTGTTGTGAATAATCCAACCTATTTTCAATTGCCTACCAATGGACACTTTTAAGAAACGACCTACTATATCAGGTTACTCTTATTTTCTTCCGTCTTTATAATAACCCAATCTATTTTCCATTACCTACAAATAATCCCAGCTTTAAAATTTTGTTCAATACTCCATCCTTTACTTTTTGTTTGTTGCTAATGGACCTTATAAGGAACTAAATGAAATTGCTATTACTTCCAAAGTTTATGAAATTAATATGCACAAATATTAATTGTCTTTACATACATATGCCATCAAATAAAGCCGTTCAAAAAATCCGTCCCGCTTGAACAGACCCGCTGACCCACAGCCTACCCGTTATATATCATATTTATCAAGTTGAAATTTACACGTTAAAATATTTTATAAAATTAATAATAGTCGTAAGTTTTTCACTTCCCTTCAAAGTAAAATACCCCTTTTAATCAGTACCAAAAAGAAATTGAGTATTTTGAAAATTGTGGATCTTTTTATAGTGATTTAAGTGAAAATGTGTTAAAGAAATTAAAAGAGATTAAACATTGCATATATGCATGAGATATGTTGGATTATTATAAACTAGTGGCAAAGAGAAATTGAGTACTTAGCTTCTTGAAGGGTCCACGGGAACAAAATGCAAACAAAGGTTGAATTATTAAAAAAAATCAAAAGGTGGGATTATTGGCAGGTAATGGGAAATAGATTGGATTATTATAAAGAAGGAGAAGCTGAGAGTTAACCTGTAATAGCGGGTCATTTTCTAAAGGGTCCATTGGCAACAAAACTGAAAGCAAAGGTTGGATTATTACAAAATTTTCAAAAGGTGAGGTTATTGGCAAGTAATTGAAAAAAGGTTAGATTATTCACAACAAATTTTCCTAAATTTAATGGCTAATATGGCTGGTAATACTCAATTATTTTTCATAACATAAGAAAATGTTAAAAAAATTGATATGCGTAATTGTAGTTCTGTTGAAAAATAACTATCTACATTAACAAACTTAATTGACAAAATTGTTCATAATAATTTGAAGGCATTGTGTAAAATCGTGTGGTATATGTTTCGATTATAGGCATGTGACTGATGCAAGTCCAACATAAAAAGATGAGCATGTTAATGTTGTTGGTGGAGTTCTAGAACAACCACAAAGAAAATATAATCTATGTTAAAACACATGTTATAAAGGATGGAAAGATTACCCTAACTTTAGATGGGGGAACCAAAGTGTAAAACCGTTTAGTCAAAACAACCCTCTAACTTTTGGTTAAGCTTAAAAGCCACAACAACATACACAATCAATCTCAACACACGACCTTAGAAGATATGCTAAAATCTCTTGTTTCTAGTTCTTTTGATTTTCAAAAAGAGACTAAGTCTAGTATACAATATTTAGAAAATCAAGTAAGACAATTAGCTAAAGATATGAATAATTTACATGTACAAATTAGTAATAAGTTACCCTTCCAACCATTAAACCCTACAGAAAATGTCAGTGCTATAACTTTAAGAAGTGGGAAGGAACTTTCTGATATTCCTCTAAAGTCCTAAGTTTTTGAAAAGAAATTAACTGTTGGTCATAGTAATAAGGATGAAAAAATTAATTTGGATACTACTAAGGATAACAAAAAGAGTAAAAATGAATTTGATGATAATTCTAAAGATATTAGACATTCTAAAAAAAGTCACCTATTTTTAATCAAAGAAAATGAAAGAATTAAAAATTTATAGGACATTCCACATGGTAGCATCTAGTTTTCATGAAATGTCAGTGGTAGCACTTTTTAAAGAAAATTTCACATGGTAGCATCCAGTTTATGCACTTTCTAATTGACGTAACATTTTTTGTTTAATTCATGTTAAATTCCGTTTAATTCATCATTTTGTAAGTTTTTCCATATGATAGCATTCAGATTTTTGTTCTCAAATGTTTAATTCACCATTTTAAAGTTTAATTCACCGTGTAATTCATTAACGCCTCTAAATGTTGTAATTATTTAGTTTTCATTCAAATTGTTGGCATTATAAAGTTCAAAAGATGCATCTCAAGCACTAAAGAAATTGTTGGCATTATAAAGTTCAAAAGCTGGATGCTACGATGTGGAAAAAACTTACAAACTGATGAATTAAACGGAATTTGGCAAAAACTTAACGGAAGATACTATGGCAATAGATAGTGCATAAACTGGAAGCTACAATGTGGAATTTTCTTAAGAAAGTGCTACCACTGGCATTTCATGAAAACTGAATGCTACCATATGGAATATCCAAAATTTTATAAAACTCTTTGATTGATGCTATTGAAATTAGACTTCCTCTTCCTAAAAATTTGAGAAAAGTTGATAAATGGGTAGAACTAGACAAAGAGATATTGGATATTTTGTAGAAAGTAGATAAAATCTTCCTTTATTAAATGCAATTAAAAAAGTACCTCGATACGCTAAACATTTGAAAGACATATTCACTAATAAAATAAAATTAAAAGGTAACTAGGATTATTCATGTGTCATGCACGGTGTAGGATTACTTTGTGTAGGACCTTTGACAATTTCAGGAAAGTACTTATATAGAACCTTTCACCACTTTGTGATAATGCATGATAATTATCAATTAATCATTAGCAAATTTATACTAAGTTTAATCATAATACATAGTAATACTTAATTAAAAAGCTATGATGTTATTATAGTGATACACTTAAATAGTAGTACAATTCGATCTCTTAAATCGGATGCTAGAATTATATCTTAGAAAGAAATAATTAAATTTGTGAACTTGTATGTTTGTATGATGATTGAAAGTAGTAGTAGTTGAAGAATCTTCAATCATACCATATGATGTTGCTACATGTGCGTTTTGTTTGCGTATTATATACTAACTTTTTTTTTATGACTCCTTTGTTTTGAATTTATAAACTAAAATAAGATTGCAAAAGTTACCTCCATTGTATACTACTTTAACTATATGTCTCAAACTTTTAGCCTTCTTTTATAAACTCTCAGTTAATAGTGCATTGCATTAGGGAATGTGAATGCAGTGGTAAAAATATATTACCTAACATTAATTCGCCTTACCTTAATTTATAAGTTATATTCTGCTATAAAGCTAAAAAAAGATATTATTAATATTAATATTAATATGAATTTATAGAGTCTGTGTCAATGCCAAATTATTCTATTACAATTAAAACCACTTTAATAAAATTCTTCATTGATAATTTGCATTACATAAGGGAAAATGAAAGGATGGGTTTCAAAACAACAACTAACCTAACATTATATATGTGACACTTCGCATAAAATGCTTGCAAAATGCATTGTAAAAGTGATACTTGCTACAAAGTGTTTTTGAATTAGTATATTATATGATATGATGATGAAAGAATTATATGTGGTGAAAATGAATTTGTTGTGATTCAAAGAAAACTCCCACCAAAACATAATGACATTGGAAGTTTTGCAATTCCATGTACTATAGAAATTCGATGATTGATGAGTGCATGTTAGATTTAGGATCATCAATTAATGTCATGCCTAAGTCCATATACACCTCTTTAGATCTAGGAACTTTAAAACCTACTGGAATTATAGTTGAATTAACTAATAGGTCTGTTGTTTCTCCTGAAAATGTAATAGAAGATATATTTATCAAAGTTAAAGATTTGGTGTTTCCAACAATTTTTATGTACTTAAAATGGAAGATGATTATATTTAATTATCTAATTTATATCTTATAATTTTAGGAAGACCTTTTATGAGAACTGCTGGAACCATAATAGATGTACACAACGGTACACTTTCCTTGTTGTTTGATGGTGATAAAATATTCTTTATCATGTATGAGGCTATGAAACACCCATATAATGAAATTTCTTCTATTTGTACTATTGATGTTATCGGCTCATGCATTGAAGATATGAGTGGGTATGATACATATGATGGTTTTTATGCATCATTATGTTATGGGTTAAAAGAGACAAATACTTAATTTATAACTCTTGCTTGTAATAAGGAATATCATGACAACCTTTCTTGGTTAAAATCTTAAATTACTAGTACTCATCCACTATTAAATCAAGTTAAACCATCTCTTGAATTATCTACTAAGTTAGAATTGAAACCATTACCGAAAAATCTTAAATATGTATATGTGGAGAAACGTGAACAATTACTAGTCATAATTGAAAATAAACTAAATGTGTCTCAAGAAGAAAGATTAATTAATGTTTTAAAAGAAAATAAAATGGCAATAGGATGGACGTTATCTGATATTAGAGGCATTAGCCCTTGTATTCAGAACTGATCACTTGCTTACTTCTAGTACGTCCAATTTTAGTGCAAATGCTGCAATATTTTTCGCACAATCTAGTTAGAGAATTTTTCTACTCCTTTGAATTAAATCATTCAAACTTTCAATCATTTTTTGAATCTTTTCCTTTCTTAATTTATTGAATTAATTGTGAATTATAGTTCTGATGTGTATGGGTTTTGCGAATTGTAGCTTTAATGTTTTTTTTTACGAATTACAACCACCATGTTTTAAAATTTACCAGTGTTTAGGCCAGGTGACCGGTTCCATACAGAAATTACCGTTAACCACCAATTTTATCTTTGACTTCCTTTTGTTTTTTTTTTTTTTTTTTTTTTCTGATTTTACTTTTTTTTAGTTTTCTTTTTTCTTTTTTCATTTAATTTTTTCTTTCTTATTCTCTCTCCTCCTTCTTCCCCAATCACCTCCAATGTCTCCTTCTTCTCCTTCTTCTTCATCTTCTTTATCCTTATTCTTGATTAAAGTCTCCATTATTTTCTTTAATTAATTTTATTTTATTTCCTCTTTTAATTCCTCCCAAAATTCTCAACTTTTTTATGGGTCTTTGAAGATTTAATAGAGTTTTTGATCTAATTCTATCATCACAGTTTTTGATCTCTCCTGAATTAGCTTTAGTATTTAGTATAAACCAAGAAAATATTTTTCGTTCTTGAATTGATCTCAATTATGGTTTGTACAATTACTGTTCGACGATATTCCCCAAAGAAGAAAGTTTTGATTCTTTGAATTTTAGATTGTTTTCTAGTAGAAGTGATTCCAGTAAGTTGAGAAAGGGTGATTATTTTTCATCCGATGAGATAAA
>CM025917.1:19603172-19617333 GCA_000753965.2 Amaranthus hypochondriacus
ACACTGGTCAATTTTAAAACACGGTGTCTATAATTCGCAAAAAAAAAACATTAATACTGTAATTCGCAAAACCCATAAACATTAAGGCTGTAATTCCCAATTAATTCTATTTTTTTTAACTTTGATTTTTATTGTGACACCTAATTTTCACTTGTTCCTAATGATATTTGTTTTATATAGAGGGTCTAAATTCTAGGGTGTTACAACTTTATCACAGGCTTTACTTATTATACATTAGTATACTTAGTATACTAATAACTTTTATCTATATACTCTAAATTTCCAACATCATTTAAAATAAATTGTGCAACTTTGTTACTTAATATGGTATAAATTACAAAATTAATTATGTCAAGACATATTTTTTATGCATCTAGTTAAAAAATTGGTTAAACTTGTTTTCTATAAATTCAGAAGTAATTGGATGAAAAACATTTTTTGGTTATTAAAAATGTATCTAGTTCATTTTGTTTTTGTTGTTTTTATTTATTTAATGGGTACAAATAAATATAATTTGAAGATATTTTTTCTCCTAATATTACTTCTAGTAGTATATAACTTAAGAAAATAAACTATGATTTAACATTGGAATATATTATTTAGTAAGTAGCACTTTTGGAAACTTTGGTTTTAAAAAAATGAGAAAGTATTATTATTCAAAGAAAGACACTAATATCTGTAGAACCAAGATTGTAGGTATAAAAAACCTCGGAGGGGAAAAAGCCATTAGACTTTGGTTTCTGAAGACATGCCACCCAGAAAAAGCGCATTGCAATCACAAACATCAATTCATTTTCAAGATCTTCAACGAGCTAATCAAGCCTTGCAAGGCGCATTACAACACTAACGGAGAATTAAGAAAAATGCAGATACAAGGGTCGTAATTACCGCATATATTAGGTATACACCATTTTTGGACATTAGTTTACACATGATTTACAGTTGAAAGTAGTGTTTTCTTTTGTTTGTCTGCAATTTTACATGAACACTGTATTTTCAAATTTGTTCTTCGCTGCAGCAGATTCACACAACCCATAACTGCATTAGTCTATTTAGTACAGAAATCAGCCCACATTCATATTCTATTGCAGCTATCACATTAAGTCACTTTTGGCCTTATCTTAACATTATAAAAATTAAAAATTAAAAATTAAAAGTTAGTGAGAGGTGCATCAACAAAGGTGAAAGTTAATGAGAAGTGCATGAAAGAAGAAAAAATAACTCGATGATGAGAAAGAAACAATGTCACAAATGGTTATGATGGAAAATTTGTTATAGAATATTAGGTAATAAAGTGCACCATAAAATTGGGGGGTTTCTTGACTGCGCGCATCTCTCTTTACTCCCTCCTTGGGGATACTGGTATGATTTGTCCGCATCTTTCAAGAAAAAGAAAAACCCCCCAATCGGACCTTGCATTGTGCGGGATACTGGGAAGGTCTGTTACCTTTACTTTTAATGTGCACCATAAAGAGAAGTACTCTAAAGAATCTATAGTTGTACTGTGCATCATTATAATTATGAGGATGACGAGAACTGTGACATGGTATGAAGAGAAATGCTTCACAAGTAAACAGTAACATAAAAACGAAATAACACAAGTAAATATAGCAATAATATTATTAAAAAATAAAAGCATGAAAAAAAATCAAAAACGATAATATAAAATAAAAATAAAATAAGAAAACACAAAATAGTTAAAAAAAAAAAAAAAGAAGATAGTAAAATAATTTTTTTAAAAAGATAGCTCTAATGTTTGAAAACAATACTCAAGACTTTACCTTTGAAAAAAATTACAAATGTCAAAAAAATAAAAACAAAAAATATAAACCATACTACTTAAATAACCCAACATAAAAACATGAAATAATATAAAAACGTTTAAAACAAAAATCTGTATCTAATAAAAATTACATGGACAAAAAAATACTTATTATTGAAAATACTTAAAAGAAAAAAATTATAACTAGCTCTTTCAAAAACAAAGTACCAAAATAACATAATAATGACAAAATGTCAAAAAAAAAACTAAGAATCAAATAAAAAACATGACGAACAAAATAAAAAATAATTATTTAAACATCCCAAATTCTAAAAAAATTAAAAACGAAATACAATACAAATTATACAAAAAGAAAAAAAAAATTAAAAACAACTCAATATATCTATCACATAAAAAACATAACAAAATTAACATAATATCTATGTATATATAAAAGTGGCTTAGCTTACAACACTATTCATCATTGTTCACTCCCTCATTATTCATTACTGCTCATAAATGTTGTTGATTAATAGTGTTATTGCTTCGTTGGCACCTTCGCCTATTGTGTCTGGGAGCATTCATTGTGGTCACTCATTAATGCAATGTGTACTTTGTTTGTGCTCCATGTTTTGTGGGCGGCTGTTCATGATGTAGTTCCTGAGTCATTGATTTAGAGATCATATTTAAGCTAATATACGCATTTTGCTTTCCATATGCCAGATTGCATTTTATCTGAATTTTTGGGGGGTTTCACAGCAGTTTCAAGATTGTTTCCCATCATTGATTGTGCTCAATATTCCTAGTATTTTCTTTGTAGCTTTTGCAGTTCTTTTGGTTTGTGTTCGTTCATCTGTCTTTGAAGCGGGTTATTTTCTTCCTTCATCTCTGTTTTATCGTTTGCTTTGGTTTTATTTGCTTAGATATTCCATTACATTGCTTGGATCATGCTTACATTGGTTATAATGCTTTGTTTTGTTTGGAGATTCGCTAGCGGGTTTTAGGATGTGGTTTTCCTAATCGTCTTCATCTTTTGGGAACAAGTAATTTGTTTTAATGCCGTTTAGTGCTGATAAATTTTTAGGCTTTTTTATGTTGTATGTTTTGTTGATCTTTTACTTGTTTAGATATTCCATTGCATTGCTTGGATCATGCTTGGAAAACAGGTCATTTCTTTTTACCGTCTAATATTGCGTTAGATTATTTCTTTAGATGTGTGTATGGAATTCCAGTGACTGGAGTGTTGTTTTAATGTCGTTTAATGCTTTTTAGTATTTACGCTTTTTTATGTTGTATGTTTTGTTGATCTTTAGGAAAGTTCAAGGTTTTAATTAATTAGTTGGTTCATTGAGTGATAGGTGATGGACATTTTGGTACAAAAACAAAGCTGTTACAAGGAATTAGTTAGAGAAGTAACGCTGCTTTTGGGGTTTGTAGAGCCTCTATATGGTACATTGAATGCCACCTCTAATGTAGTTTGCGTTGTTATTCTGGCAAGCAAGGGATCCAATCCTTATTTTAGAGTTGGTAAGGCTTGTGTGGATTTGCTTGAATCAGAAGAGTCGGCGGCAAGTGATTGTTTACAGATTCTTGTAACAACTTTTCGCCTTTGTATTCCACATATGGCTAGGGCCAAGTGTGAGCAATGTGATATATGGGATACCAATATGCCGTTTTTTTTGACAAGTGATCCTGTTGCAGAAAGGGGAGGTCTTGAGGATGAGAGGGAAACTTGTATACATGCATGTGAAGGCAAGTGCACAACACCAACTGATCTTGCATATGTCAGTCTTTCTATACCTCCTCCTCTAAAAAAAAGTAGAGTTCCTCAGAATAATCCATTACATCCGCCTACTGCAAAGTTAATTCAGCTTCCTCCTGACTTTCCTTCTCTTTTCCGTAAAAGGAAGCCCGACTGCTAAATATTATCATCTTGGTTCTTTTCCGTGTGGTTGTCGTATGGGTCTTTGCTCATTTGCATTGATATTCCACGAAAGACTTTTTTTGTAAATAAGATTGACAATGATAAGGGTGTATTTACGTTTTTTTTCTACAGTACATGAAAGTGTATTTCTAATGTTATTCTTCGGAGAAACTATCTCCTAGCTTTCAGCTACCTTGTTTAGGTTGTTCCTTCTGTTTCCAGATAATAGTTCCAGACAGTACTAAAAAAAATCAGATAATTAAATGATATTTGAAATACGTTATAATAAAAGCCCGTGTTATTTTACGTCCAGAGCAAGGCAACGTTCACACTGCCATAAATCAATGTTTACGCAATTCGTGTTCTTGTGAATGCATTATTATGAATTTACTAATAATGTATATGCTGCCAGATAGACGTTTTCCTTAAAGCGTTGGTCTATAGGCAATGTTCTTACAGAGGAAAATTTGTATGCATGCATGTGAAGGTAAGTGCACAACACCATCAATCCAGCATATCAGCTTGTCTGTCCTTCTATACTTCCTCCTCTAAACAAAAGTAGAGTTCTGTGTTTCTACTGTGAATCTTACTAGAAACTATCTCCTTCCTCATACTAGCTTTCAGCTACCTTGTTTTAGGTTGTTCCTTCTGTTTCTAGATAATAGTACCAAGCAGTACAAACAAAACTCAAATAATTAAATGATATTAGAAATACGTTATAATAGAAGCCCCTGTTATTTTATGTTCGGAGCAAGAAAGCGTTCACATTGCCAGAAAATAATGTTTACGTAAATCATGTTCTTGTGAATGCATTATTATGAATTTACATATTAATGTATATGGTGCCAGATACACACTTTCCTTAAAGCGTTGGTTTATAGGTAAAGTTCTTACACATGTAATTTGGAAGGGGTAATATATGTTTCCATGGACTTGTGTATATCAGAAAAGGTGTAAATAAACGGGAAAACACTCGATCATGATTCTGACAGCATACACATGTGAATGCAAGTTGAATCCTATATAGAACTAAAGACTTTTATAGAAAAAGGGGGAGTAAGATAAATACCTAGGAAAACTGATGGTAGATTAAAGCCGTATACAAGAAAATAGAGGGTAGATGTTGTCAGCAATAACATTTGTGCGATGATGCGTTGCAAAATGGTTTCCAGAAAATGGTTTGCATATGAATCCAATATGCGTTTATATTGCCAGAAACGTCAATGATGTTGCAAATAAATGATGTAACTATGTAATTATGAGTATGCTGTCAGAATTAACGCATTATTAAATTGTTGCCTATAATTAGGTATAATAGTTAGACATGTCCATGGAAAGGGGTAGTATATGTTGAGATTAATTTTTGACAATGTGCGTTTCATAGAATCTATGTTGAGAGAATGTACTTGGTACAAATTAGGCCTAGGGAAATGTTTTTAACTGTGAAGACAACATTAAGTACGCTGTCAAAGATATATGCTTACGTGTAGAGAGAACCATGTTAATGTATGCTTATTTGCATGGTGCTAGAATTATTGTTTCAGAAAGCGTTAGCTAACAATAGGCATAATTCTTACACGTATTTATAGGATGGGGGTACTAAATGTTGCCAGTAAATTGTTGTTTGATGTTTTTGTTTACGTTGTTATTTTAGGGTTCTTTTTTATTTGTTTCCCTATCGAATGTAAATATTGTCCTTTCATATTATAGGAAAATTACTCAGGGAAAAAAACAGAAGGGGTAGACTATGTTGATAGAGATATATGTTCCCAAAAAAAAAACATTTCCAAGAGCATATAAAACGAACAGTGTGTGCTATGAACATAAGTTGCCAGAAATTGATTTTATTAGGTATTGTTGCGCGTTCCTGACGTGTGTAACTTAAATATAATAATAGAAACGACATGGGATTGTAAAAATGATTGTATAACATATCATTTCTATTATCCTTTATGTAATTTGAGGTTCTTTGATAACTTTGTTGTTTAGGGTGTATTTTTTTGTTTTCTCGTCCTTTCTCATGTTTTCTACTATAATAACACAAAGAATTCAAAATATTGGTAGGTTAGTGTGGAGTGGGTTTCTTTGAAATGGATCAAAATCAAGTTAACTGTATATAATCCGATAGAGATAAATGTCCAGAAAAACGAAAAAATAAAAGTCTGCGTATTGTGGATCAGTCAGATGAGCGACAGTATAAAAGGCAGCAGATTGTGCATGAATCAACTATTTCGGCATTGCCTCTTACATCGCATAGTGGTGGTGGTCATGTCCTTCCTGCGATCAATAGCAGTGATAGTGTTTTTGCTGACTCTCAGTTAAGGACGAGGAAAACAAAAGGTTTTGTGTGATTTATAAATCTATTACTTTTAATGTTTGTATAAACCTGTTTCAGTTGAGCTTGTTTTGTATTTTGGATATAGATAACCATATTAATGCTTAAATCTGGCAGACCATTGTAGCCTTTTACACCACATGTTGATACTGTTTAATATGCCATGTCTTTTAACCATTTTAATTCACAGGTTCTGCAACTGAATGTTGTGATCCTGATGCGGACTCATGTATTTGTAGACGCGTATATAAAGATAAATGCCTAGAAATGCGACAATGCAAAATCCAGCGGGGTCTACATCAATTGAGTGCCTCAGCACACCTACAAAGCAATTCTTCTGAAGAACGACAATACAAAAGTCAACTATAGTACATGTATCGAGGGGTTCAACTCCACCTGTTATATTTACTAATGATTCTCACAGTGTTGTATCTAGAAATACTAGCAATGATAATGTTGTTGCTAAGAGTGCGTTACTAACTGAAAAAGGAAAAGATTTAGGTATGCCTTATAGTTTACTAAGAAATCGTGTGCTTCATGTACTCTTCAAGTTCACTTAACTTTTTTTATGTATAGCTTCTGCAACAGTGTTAGGAGTGCGTAATCTGCCCTTTAACCTTTGTTCTGCAAAATGTAGCTTCATGTTCAAAGCGGTAACAGAAAAAAAACAGAGGTTTCTTGTAGATTCTAATTCTTTACCTGTGTATATTAGTGGATAGTTAACAAATAGTAATATAGTTTATGTTTGTAGGTAATTGTACATCTGCGCAAGTACAAGATGTTTACATTGATAGTTGCGCAGTTTTCCGTGCTGTTGATGATAGCAAAGCTTATAATTCTAATTCAAAAGAGGCGGCATGTTCTGAGTAGCGCTCTAAAAAATGAACAACAAAATGTTTTTCATATGATCGGTATGAGATCAATTCGGCTACACGCGATTGCTCGGAAGAAATATTATTAGGTATGTTCTTGATTTCAGTAAAGCAGATGTTAATTACGTTTTATTATAAATGGCTCTGCTTCTATATGTCCATCCCTATTGACATTTTTTTTTGGTATTTTTTTTTTCATTCTTTTGATGGTTTTAAATATTTAACTACACTTGCAGCTAAGGGTTTTCCTTTGGGTCCTATCACTTTTGCTGAAACATCATTTAGTGCGTCGTGTGGTGCAAAGCGTTTTGTTTATGAAGCAAAGATGTTTGCTTTAGTGAAGGCACTATTAAAATTGTGATGAATGAGTATCCATCACAATTGATTGATCTTTTCTTCGGCGATGGTGAGCTTGCAATTCATTTCAGAAAATGTTGCCGACTGTATAATAACATATTTGCATTTATTTCACTTAGGGGATCCATAGATGCACGTACCTACAAAGGTATTTATGTGTTCAAGCTCCATGGTCAGATTTATCACTATGTGCTTGATTTATTGCCGTCGGGGAGGAGAGAAACCCAAATTTTTGCAATTATACTTTTTTGACGGTCAATAGGAAAAGGAGCATCGTTCAGGGGTTTTCCCAGAGGTTAAGCGGATCATGTACGGTTACTAATGACGATAAAGGAGCAGCCCATATGCACATTTTTTCCAGTCTTTGCGAGAAATAGATTTTGCAGATAGTACACGCATATCGCTTAACAAAAATCCTACATTGGATCAACTTGTTTACAATGCGCCAACATCTGAATCAAAGGAATCAAGAAGCCCATACATTGTTGTCTGGGGCCAATCAAAAACATCTCATCGTATATATCATCATTATGGGTGTTGTGGATGGCACCAAGGTTTACTAAAGGTGTCTCCTGATGGCAAAAAACCAAGAAAGTGCACCCATGTGCCAATGACTCCAGCATTGGCACATAGTGCTGAAGAATTACTTTTGGATGAGGCGTTTGGTTAGTCTATAAATCCATTTTTGTTTGTAGGACGCATTTTGCTAGTACATATATATGCCTTAATATAGTTGTATTTGAACTGTAGTTGCTAAAGATGGGTTCAAGTATCGTGAGCAAAGATTGTCTGTGAAGATTGAGAATACCCGTCTCGACTTTGTTCGTCATAATCAGTCACTTCTGCGTGCGGAACTGTATCAAGGATTAATGGATTCGATGTATAATGGAAAGGCTGTTGGTGCGGGCATTAGTCGTCATGTGATATTACCTCCTTCTTTCATCGGTATGGAAAGCATGTCACTTGTTCAGAGGTAGTGGAGACATGAAAAAGCGTTACTTAAATGCCATGTCACTTGTTCAGAGGTATGGAAAGCCTGATACTTTCGTTACAATCACATGTAACGCGAAATGGATAGAGATAAAAAAGGAACATGCTGAAGGAGAGCTTGTACAAGATAGACCTGATTTAGTTTCTAGGATTTTCCGTACAAAATCGGTTGATTTGAAAAAGCTAATCAAAGAAAAAAAATTCTTTGGTGAGGTGGCTGCAATGATAGATGCAATTGAGTTCCAAAAGCGTGGTTTTCCTCATGCGCACTTTCTTATTATCTTGAAACCTAAGTCACAAATTACGCAGCCAGAACAGTTCGACCGTTTTGTATGTGCAGAAATACCTCCATAGTCTAACCTATAGTTAAGAGGCCTTGTGTTGCGGCATATGATGCATGGTCCCTGTGGTAAATTTAATGTAGAATGTCCATGCATAGTTATGCGTGAAGGGAAGAAAGTCTGTAGATATATGTATCCAAGAGCATTTTCTACATTCACAAAACATGCCGAGGATGGATATCCAGTGTATAGACGCCACCCTACTGGTGAATCTGTGTCAATTCGTGGTGTTTCCTCTTAATAACCGATGGGTTATCCCATATAACCCTTACCTACTTGCAGCGTTTGACTGCCATATTAATGTAGAGGTCTGCACGACAATTAAGGCTGTAAAATATCTTTACAAATATGTATATAAAGGACATGATAAAATATCTGTCAGCATTGGGCAAGAAGATACAATAAAGGTAGTTGATGAGGTCGAAAGATTTCAGTCTGCACGATGGGTTTCTCCATCCGAAGCTGCAAGGAGAATTTTTGCTTTTGACCTCTATGATATGCAACCTCCGGTCATGCCGTTACAGGTCCATCTACCAAACCAACAGAATATTTGTTTCAATGCTTTTGAAAAGCTCGCAAATGTTGTATGCAACGAATCTAGATCTAAGACTGTTTTAACTGAATTCTTCACATAATGCAGCACATCCTTTGGAACCAAAGTATTGTTTTCCAGAATTCGTGGAACACCATGTTTGGAATGCGTAGGGTAAATGTTGGAACAAAAGAAAGCGTGGCACAATAATTGGTAGACTTATATTTGTTGCCCCTTCTGAGGGGGGAATGACACTATCTGTGCTTACTATTAACCCGTGTGTTTGGACCATGTTCTTTAAATGAGCTTTTGACTGTCAATAATAAGCTTTGTTCAACATTTCATGAAGCTGCATTAGAACGAGGGCTGGTTGAACTAGAAGACTCAATTGAACGATGCTTAGATGAAGCTATTGAAATACAAATGCCAAGTGCCTTGCGACGTCCATTTGCTATGGTGCTAATTTTTCTCGAACCGATGAACCCAGTTCGATTATGGGAACGATGCTATCCTAATCTTTCAGAGGACTATGCATGTAAGCATCCTAACGATCCACAAAAAGTGTTAACCTTAACAGTTAGAGTATTAGAGACTTTTTTGGAAAACATGGGCAAAAAGCCTTGGGCATTATGGGTTACAGGATCTGTGCAAAGATGTTGTGGTGCGACTTCGGCGAACATGGGATATCAGTGATGCTTTGGATGCTCCAATTCCAGCATCATGTATGGAGGCGAGAAAATTATTGACCACCGAACAACGTGCAACATGTTAAACAAGGAAAACCTGGATTATTTTTTATTGATGGGCCAGGTGGAACTACGAAAAGTTTTTTGTATAATGCTTTATATGCAAAGGTGCGTTTGCTTAACAAAATAGTCCTTCCTACAACCATTTCTCGTATAGCAGCATCAAACATGCCTACTGGTCGTACTGCACATTTCAAAATTTAAAATTTCTAATGATTGTGGGGAATCTTGGTAAACAATCAAGTCTTGCTGCCCTTATCAAAGAAGCTACGTTGATTATATGGGATGCGGCCTCTATGGCACGAAAAGAGAACATTAAAGCCCTCGATTTACTATTAAGGGATTTATGTTTACCAAGCGTGCCATTTGGCGGGAAAATTGTTGTTTTGGTAGGTGACTTTCGACAAACTATGCCTGTTGTTAGGAAAAAAACACAATTAGAAGTCATTGAATATAGTTTAGTTTGTTCACCATTGTGGCCTTTGTTCACTCGATTGCAGCTTACCCAAAACATTTGTGCTCATGATGATCCAGCTTTTTCAAAGTTTTTGCTTGCTCTTAGTAATGGAGCTTTGCAAACTGAAGAGACTGCACGAATTGCGGTTCTATCTGCTCTGAGATTACAATGTGGAGCTTCCCCTGCTTGTATGGATGATTTGTTAAGACAAATTTATCCAATTGTATCCACCACATGTGCAGATCCAGATATGTTTACAGAGAGAGCGATACTTACTCCAAGGAATGAAGATGTAGATCTTATTAATGCATTGCTTATAGAAACATTTTGTGGAGATGAGTGCAGTTACAAAAGCTTTGATACAGTAATAGATGATGATTGCAAAATGTATCCCACATAATTTATGAATACACTTTGTCCTGGAGGAATGAGCCCACACAATTTGGTATTGAAGGTAAATTGTCCAGTAATTCTGTTACGAAACCTTGATCCATCAGCGGACTCTGCAATGGGACCCGTTTAATATGTAAACAATTCTTGCCTAATTTAATACAGTGCGAAATTTCTACTGGTTTCTCAAAGGGCGAGTTTGTTTTACTGCCACGCATCATTCTGAGGGCACCTGACTCATTTGGCTACCCATTTTAGTTCCAGCGAGTCCAGTTCCCAACAAAGCTCTGCTTTGCTATGACAATCAATAAGACGCAAGGGCAGACCCTTCAAGAAGTTGGTGTATATATTCGCCAATCGTGCTTCTCGCATGGGAAACTATATGTTGGGCTTTCAAGAGCTCGCAAAGCAAGTAAAATGTGGCTGCTTGACGAAACCGCCTAAGAGAAATGTAATGAATTATTATGCACCACTAATGTCGTTTCTATCAGTTGCTAGAAAAAGCAGGAATTATATAGAAACCAGATTTAAGATAGGAGTACGCTGTATAATAGACCGTTTTCTTTGTTAATTTAATGTGATACATTTCATTCATATGATTTGTTGTATAGTCGAGACTTAAGACAATCAGTTGTTTACATGTAGTGCACATCAATAAGAAGTTCTATAGTATATCAATTAATGATCATGATGATAACAATTACATAGTATTTTTTTAAACTACTTATTTTGTTTTAGATTTAGCTAAAGAGTATGCTTTGAGAGCGAGTAAAACAATGTGTTAAAACATATAATACATTTTTGTGATAACCATTTGTTAATACTTAATCTCATAAATTTAAGTTGATTTTAAGAGCAATTTTTCTAAGATTAAGGGTTGAATGATGGAAAAATTTATTGTAAGTATTTATTACACAGACCTCGTTATCATTATGTGTCGATTCGTAATGCCAAATCAATTGCTACCCAGAGCTTTCATCATCTGGTTTCAAGCAGCCTAATAATTATTAAAAATTCACCATCATTGTAACTCTAAATATTTATGCATTAAAGTGTATATTTATGTTGCTAGGTAAGTCATGCTTTGCAATAATGCATCTAAAACAGTCATTAGTGACCAAGTCAAAGTAATAACTAATAGTCATTTTCTTGCAAATTCTAAAGCCGTTAGAATTGACGCCTCTACAAAACAAAATTAAACAACATTTTCTTCAAGTACATAACAGAAATTGTTTAACTAACATTTTAAGGCTTAAACATTAATAAGATAAATCATAATATTTAAATATATTCTCCCTTAAGCATACACTACAAATTTCATTCTACAATTCAAACATAAACATTTATGAAATTAATCCTCTACACCAACGAAAGGATCCATCTTAAAAAATATACTCGTTATAAGCTATTTTTGAATTAAATACTATCCTAATAAGTAATCAAAGGATTGCTTTTCACCCCAGAAAACTATTCATCTTGTTTTTGTTAACCTCTCTTCCCCACAAAAAAAACCATCACCCTCATCAGCTTAAACAATCCTACCAATATGAAGTGGATTCATAGGGACGTGAACATAAACAAATATAATTTTTTCATGGATAATCGAAACATTTGTAAAAACAGGTACAGCTTCATGGGAAATTGGTATGGTTGGTAACCTAAGGAAATTAACATCAATTTTCCTAACCCAATAGCGTTTACCGCACAAAGGACATTGATAAAAAAGGCGATTGAGTGAGATCGTTTCCAAAGAAATCAAAATTTCGGCTAGACATTCCTGATGACCATTAGAACAGTATAATAACTTAAACGACTTAATGGTGTAATCATCTTTATAGACGCCTGCGATATATTTACATTCATAATGTGGCTCATAGTGTGTCGTTACGATTTTAGAAAAAAGGAAGTAGAAGATTAAAGTAATTGGACTTAGGATGCTTTAAGTTTGTACCTAAATGATCTATTTATATAACAGGTGAAGACTTTGATTAGACAACGGTATGGTTGCTGGATTTTGTCCTAAATTTACTCAAAGGCAACGTGCAAAAATGTACCAACAATACTATTTATATAAAATATTAATAAGTTTATACATCTGGTTCACGTAATGTTCTTGGGAAATAACTATATTTAGAAGTTGCTACGATTGTGCCTGGGGCTGTGCATAATATAAATGATAAGTGCAATTATTTGCACTTATCCGTGTTCATTTTACGCTCCTTAATTGTAGTTTTAGTGGGTTTTTAGGTATATTTGTAGTGTTTTGTGTACATTTTGTCTCTTGAGGTCAATTCCATGTTTTATGTGATTTTTCAGGCAAAATCGGAGTTTTTAGGTACATTTCGGAGTTATAAGAGGGTGAAGGCTTGGAGAAATAGCCTAAGACCCCTTGCCAAGTGAAGAGACCGGGCCACAAGCTAGTCCCGATGAGGAGAAGGCAAGAAAAGTGGAGAAAAGTGCAACAAAAAGGCCAAGCGACGAGCCATTTCATGTGCACCGCTCGTCGCACATTAATCAGCATTATTTATTGGCATGTCGTAGCAAAGCGACGAGTCGTCGCTCCTTATGCGCCGCTCGTCGCCAATTCGTGCAATTATTGATGATTTTGCCGTAGCGGAGCGACGAGTCGTCGCCCCATAAGCGACGCTCGTCGCCTATCCGTAGCAGCAGCGATGATTTCTCCAGCAGAATGAGCGACGATCGTCGCCCTATAAAGCGCCGGCTCGTCGCCTTTCTTAATCCGGGCATTTATATTTGACGGTTTTCTTCAATTTTTGGAAACCACTTTATATAGTGGCAGTTATTTTTCTTGGAGGGGCAGATAATTTAGTTTCAGTTTAAATTTCCTGTAACTTTCTTTGAGTTTTACTTAATTTTCTTTCAATTAACTTTTGAAGAACCATTGTAGCATTTTTGATTTCGGCACCTCAGTTTTATGTTTATTTCTCGTTCCGTAAGTTTCGTTGTTTCATTATCTCTTTTACATTATTGTCTATTGTTTGTTGTATGTTTTCTATGATCATGGCTAGTGAGTAGTTCTTTATCTAGGGTTAGGTGAAATCCCTAATTCGAAGCATGGATTGATATTTTATTGATGATTGTGTGCGATTTGAGTCGATGATTGAACCTACGCTTAATGAGTCTTGATTTAAATATCTTTGTTAGCCTTCAAATACTAGAACGGAAGTTGAGGATTGGTTTAACTTAGGATTAGATATATTGAGTTAAATTCCTTCTTAGTATTAGCCAATAGAACGGAAGTTTGAGGATTAATGCTAGTTGGTCTTAAATCGATATTAGTCAATAGAGCGGAAGCTGAGACTAATTAATCACGTTCTCTCATATTTATGGCTCAATTTCATACAATCATGAAAGTGATGAATTTCATGTTAGAATTGAGTGATACGCCGACGCCTAGTGTCTTTCATATCATTGTTATACATCATTTTATTATT
>CM025917.1:19652195-19705255 GCA_000753965.2 Amaranthus hypochondriacus
TATCCTTTCAAAATTTGAAGCCATGCAGTCCCAACTTATTGCTTTTCAGAGGTGAAGTTCGTGTCTCACTCTTCTACTATTGCTCTGAGCAACTCACCGAAATGAGTCACGTCTTGGTGCGAAGCTTGACACCGGTGGAGGTGCAGACAGAATATGTTGAGGAAGAGACTGCTGCCTGATCCCTCCTTTCTCTGTTTCTGTTTTCAAATTTCAATTTAATGTTTGTTGGCCACATCGTCTGTACTCACTCAACAATGTTTTTTTTTTCTTTTTGCTTCTTTTCAATGTACCTGCTGGGGTACAAACAATTGCTTCATGCTTATGCTACTAACCCTACTTTTAATACTTCATATCATCGTTTACTCTTTACCCTAATGGTCTATGATGTTTGCTTGCATGCTTTCTCGATTTATGTTTGGTATTTGCTTTCTTAGTTTGCTGCTTACTATCTCAATTTGTCTAACGCTTGCCTTAGAGCTGTGGATTGATTTATACCCTACTTTTTGATTGATGTCAAAAGGGGGAAGACGGCAAACAAACTTAATTGATGCTTGTGAATGCTTGTGCTATTAACTTATTCTTTGGCTTAATTGATTCGCTGTTCGCTGTTAAGACTTTAGTTTATGATATAAGTTTCTTCTTTATAATGCTTAGCATATGACTTACTGGTTGACATACTTAATATAATGCTTAGCATTAGTTTGACTTATTATAATTTACTACATTTTTAATGGGATAAATTGATTAATTGTTGCTTGATACGAATTATTGGATATCACTCTTGTTTACCTTTGATTCTTACAACTCATAGTATTTAGAGTTACTTAGATTGTTGTGTTTCTTATTTTATGTTTTCTGTTTCTTAGTTATTTCTACATTTAATAAGTTTTTGTTATTTATGTTTACATTCTGTCTTCTTTTAAATTGAAAAACTTAAGTCATGTTTAACCACATGATTTTCGAAAAAAAGAGGAGAAAAGAAAAAAGTTTTAAAATTTACTTATTAGAGTAATATGTTTACATTAGAATTTAGTAAATTATTTGTGACGATTTAATTTACTAGATTTTGTTGAATGTGTGTTAATCTCAAGCATGTTCACTTTATTTGTTTTTACTCTATTTTATTAAGTTTGTTTTTATAAAGTTTGTCATCATCAAAAAAGGGGGAATTTGTTGCCCAATTGTTTTGATGATAACTTAAACATTTATAAACAAACATATTACGTTTTTGAGATTGTTGTGTTAGGTTATATATCCGATTGTCATAATCGTCGATGGTACCTAAGAAGGTTGAGCAAAGAGCATTGTGTGTCGAAGTCAAAGTCAAAGTCAAATAATTAAGTCACATGGACCAGTTCCAGATTGTCAAAATCGAAGACTGTCAAAACGGAGACAGTGCAGTGTTCCCAGGTCAACGTCAGAGAATTGGTCAACGAATTTATTAAGAAAAATATTATTAGTTTTCTTTTTATTTTTGGTTGTACGGGTGAATAAGTCAAGGCAGCACAAGGAATAACTTGGAATTAAAATAAACATTCCTTAAAATAGTAAATCCTAAAAATCCTCCTTGAAATTAGGATATTATCTATTTTTAGATATAAAAGACCCATAAAACTTGGAGTAACCTCCAAGCTTCCTATTACTAAACTAATATACCGTGCATCTACTCCTATTATTTAGGATCATGGTTTATGGGTTCAAGAGTTCTCACTATTATATAATGCAACATTTGCAACCGGCACAAATTGGAGAGAGACAAGCAAAGAAAATCTGTCTAAGTGCCAAGGGAGAGAAATATTCACGCAAATCATTCGAATACTCCCAAATATTTCGTGAGATCCGAAAATCAAGAAGAGGAAATCTTGAGTGTTCTTTAATCGCTTATTAATTCCACAAAATTTCCTTGTGCTATTCTTGTTTTGTTCATCCATTAGAGAAGTTATTTTTGTACGGTTTTGAGAGAATTTGTAATTAGACTTGGGTAAGTCTAAAGGGGAATAGAGAAAGAAAATAGAGAAAGAGAATAGAGAAAGGAAACGAGAAGGAGAAACCGAGAAGAGAAAGAGAATAGAGAAAGAGAAGGAGAAATTATTTTGTGTAATAGAGAATTGATTTACATAAAATAATAGAGAAGAGAAATCCCTAGAGGGTCGTGGTTCTTTTTCCCACGTTAAATCTTGGTGTTTCTTTTTAGTTTTCTTTATTTGCTTTGAGTATTTTTCATTATTCAAATTCCGCAAGAAAATAGGGCAAAAATACTCTAAGGGCAACAAATAACAATTCACCCCCCTCTTGTTACAGTTCATTGTCTCTACGTGTTTCTACACACATTATTGGACTAAGTTTTATAAATTTACACAGTAACCAACATTAATTAAAATGCCAACCCTACCAGACCAATTAAGTCTTCAATACACTCTTGATTTATTGTGACCAAATTGCCTGGCTTTTGGCACAAAAACTAAGAAATTGAATATAATTTGTTAAAATAGTACTCCCTCCAACTTAATTTAATTGTCTCATTTGGGTTGGGCACGGATATTAAGAGTAGAATGGGGTCTACCAGAAAGGTGGTAGTTGGTGTATTTTAATTGATTAAATTAATTATAAAGGTGGTAGTTGGGGTATTATAAGTAGTAAAAGTGGGGGTATATTAGTAATTATTTATGTGAACATGGGGCATTTAGGTAAAAAAAGCATTGACAAAAGTGAAAATGAGACAATTAAAGTGAATTGTCCAAATAAGAAAATGAGACAATTGAAATGAGTTGGAGGGAATATTATATTTAAAATTAAGAGAGATAATAAAAAAATGAATGGGATCATATTCAAAATTACAAATGTAATAAATTCAAAGTCACGAACTAAAATGAAAAATTAAGGAATTTGAAGAAATTAGGATATATGCCTTAGAAAATAAAAATCAAAATCAAAAACCCTTTTGCTTTATATATGCTCTTTGCTTTAGGAGACATTACATGCAACTAAAAAAATTTTTATTAAACTGTGTCTTAATTGAACACTTCTTCATTCTTTTTACAAAGAGTGATTACAAGGCTTGATATATGCAGTTTGGAAGCAAAAAAAGGATACATTAACTATAGTATAACAACCTGACTACATAGTAACTAATTGACTATAGTTAGTTATGACATCCTAAATATCCTAACTGACTTATATTAAAAGACACGTGCCAAGGAGCATGATATAATTCCTCCAGCTGTTCTTGCCTTGATCAACAAATGTATTGCTGCTGGCTTCTTGGATCAGGTACAAAGCTTGACTTGTTCTTGAGTGTTTGCCTTCATCTTCTGTATAAGAACTCTTAACCATAATCAACCTGATCATTATTCTCAGCACCCCCCCTCAAACTAGAATGTGTAAAAGTCATTCCAAGTTTGCATAAAAGATCCATGAAGGGTTCAGAGGGTAAGACTTTAGTTTGCACATCAGCCAACTGATGTTTAGTAGGTAAGTAAGATAATTGAATGAGCCCTTCTAATACTTTTTCTCTTGTGAAATGGCAATCTATCTCTATGTGTTTTGTCCTATCATGAAAAACAGGATTTTTTGCTATGTAGATTGCTGACTGGTTATCACAGTTCAAGGTTATAGGTTTAATATTCCTGACTTCCAGATCATCTAAGAGCCTTACTAGCCATGTAACTTCAGCTGCAGCAGCAGCCATGGCTCTGTACTCAGCCTCAGAGCTAGACCTAGACACGGTGCTTTGCTTTTTTGATTTCCAGGATATAGGAGAGTTACCTAGAAGAAGTAAGTATCCTGTAATGGATCTTCTGGAATTAGGGCAAGAAGCCCAATCACTATCAGAAAAAGCTTGGAGTGTAACTTTATTAGAATTGGATAATGTTATCCCTTATCCACATGTTGAGTGAACATAGTTTAAGGTGTGTTTGAGGGCTCTCCAATGAGAATCTCTGGGATTTTGCATGTACTGACTTAAAGTTTGTACTGTGTAGGACAAATTGCCTTGTGTTAGTAAGAAAATTAAGTTTTACTACTAAGCTCCTATATGGAGTAGGATCTTGTAATAGAACACCCTCAGTGGCAGAAAGTTTCAACTAAGCAGGAAGAGGGGTTACAACCTTCTTAAAGTTGTTAAAGCCACTGTCTAGTAATAGTTCCTTGGTAAACTTGTTTTGGTGAAGGATCAGGCCATTGGTTGTGTAAGTTACTTCTATGCCTAGAAAGTAATTCAACTTGCCTAGGTCTTTAATACTGAATATATTGTCAAGATGCTTTTTAAGTCTTTGAATTTCATGAGGTTCATTTCCTGTTAGAATAATGTCATCTACATAAATGGCTATGAAAGTCATGTGCTTGTTGTGTTTCTTATAAAATAGAGAATAGTCATTTTTAGATTAGACATAATCTTGTTTAAGAATTCCTTGTGCCAATTTAGAAAACCATTGCCTGTTGGCCTGTTTCAATCCATACAAAGATTTATGAAGCTTCCAAACATGATTAGGAGGACAAGTACAGCTAGGAGGGAATTGCATATAGACCTCTTCCTTGAGGTCACCATGCAAAAAGGCATTATTGACATCCAATTGGTTGAGGCACCATTTTCTAGTCATTGCTACTGCTATAAGACATCTAATTGTTGACATCTTAACTACAGGGGAGAAGGTTTCTTCATAATCAACCCCATATTTTTGGTTATACCCTTTGGCAACTAGCCTTGCTTTGTATCTCTCAAGACTCCCATCTGCTTTGTACTTGGTTTTAAAGACCCATTTTGATCCTATGGCCTTTTTGCCATGAGGTAAGGGCACAACAGACCAAGTCTTATTTTCCTCTAGGGCTGTAATCTCTTGATCCATGGCTGCTTTCCATTTAGGATTTTTAAGAGCCTTTTGGTATGTTTTAGGTTCCGAGTGAGAAAAATTTTGTTCATCAGTATTGTTCAAATCTTTGTATTTTACTATTCCACTCCAGTGTTCTGTCACTGTGTTGCAGTAATAGTCTTGTAAGTATAGAGGAGGTTTATTGGTTCTTTGTGATCTCCTATGGTCTGCATTGGGAGCTTGTTCATTACTGAAGTCATTACTATTTTGAGGAGGTTCTGCTGATGAGGGTATTGCATCAGTCTCCATATTATTGATGTTTTGCTCAATCACAGATTCATGACTGTGTTGTTCAACATTTGTTGAAGAGGGCTCTATTTGTTTACTTTCTGTGTGATGTGAGAAATCAGTATCATGCTTAGGCTCAGGGCCAAGTTCATTTCCTTCTTGTATATTTGTGTTTGAGTTATCTTGTTCATAGTTCAAAGGGGAATGATTAACTTGCTCTGAATTGATAGGAAGGAAGAAATTATGAACTTTATTTGTATCATCTTCTTGATGATAAGGGAAATAATGCTCAAAAAATACTACATCTTTAGAAACAACCACTTCTTTGGTCTCAAGATTGTAAATTTTATAGCCTTTTTGACCTAAAGCATAACCAATGAAAACACTTTTGTGAGCCCTAGGCATGAACTTGTGCCTATTTCTTTTGATGGTGCTCACAAAGCACAAGCAACCAAATACTTTTAAGTGAGAATAATATGGCTTCTTGCCAAAAAGAACCTCAAAAGGGCTTTTTCCTTGAAGGACAGACAATGGCATTCTATTAATGACATGGACTGCACATTGAACACAGTCACCCCAAAAACTCATAGGTAGTCTAGATTGGAAGAAAATTGTCCTTGCTGTTTCAAGGATATGTTTTTGCTTCCTCTCGACTACCCCATTTTGTTGGGGTTGTGTCCCTACAACTAGATTCATTCCTAATGCCATGATTAATGTAAAATTCCTTTGCCTTTCCTTGAGTAAATTCCCTTGCATTATCTATTCTAACACATTTAACATGTGTTCCTAGTTGTTTCTCAATAAAGAGAACAAATTGTCTGAATATATTGACAAACTCAGATTTATGTTTAATGAGAAATATCCAAGTCATTTTACTAAAATCATCAACAATGGAAATGAACATAGAGCAATGTAACCTACTGAGATACCTAAAAGGTCCCCAAATATCAATGTGTAATACTTCTAAAGCTTTAGTAGATTTACAAATAGACTTAGGATAAGTTGTCCTAGTCTGCCTTCCTAGTGGACATATTGTGCATATGACATTAGATTTTACAAATTTCTCATTGATTTCAGGAAAGACTAGTTGTAGCCTGTGAAAAGGTAAATGCCCTAACCAAAAATGCCAAAGTTTGGCTTTATTTAATAGAATATTACAGCTGGAATTTTTACAATGCAGCAATGTTGTTTGATTTTTTGATTTGTTTCAGAATGCCCTCCTTTGTGTACAAGGTGTGTAACAGATTCTTTACAGCTTGCACTTTTGAAAATATCTTTGAGCACATATAATCCTGATTTGTGCTCACCAAGAAGCCAATGCTTCTTCATCAAATTTTCCTGAACATAACAACCATTGTGATCAAAAGTGAGTTTACATTTCATATCAGCAAGGAGTTTATTGACTGAAATTAAGTTGAACTTAAAGTGTGGCACATATAAGACATTTTGCAAGACTATACCATTGTGTAGTTTTACACTTCCTATATACTTTACACTAATCTTTCTTCCATCAGGCACTGTGATCAAGTGTCCTGGCTCACTAATTGATTTGTAAAAGGAAAATTTGTCAAGATTGTAGCACATGTGGTCTGAGGCACCACTGTCTATGATCCACTCATTATTATTAAGTAAAGAAAAACATGTTATACCTGTTATGTCTGTAGAGTTGGCAACAGTAGTATTAGCATGGCTAGTTTCTTTATTGAGAATTTCTAGGATCTTCTGGTATTGTGTTTGAGTAAACTGTGCATTGACAAGTTCCTTACCGTTATTTAGTTCTTGCACAACACGATTTGCAACTTTTTCATTGTTCCTCTTCCATGTGTTTCCCTTGAAGTTGGGTGGACAGCCAATAATCTTCCAACACCTATCCTTTGTGTGTCCATTGATCTTGCAATGGTCACACCAAAGATTTGGTTTCTTGTTCTTGTGACCTCTGAATACTGATTTCTGTTATTCCCCTTTTCATAGTATTTCCTCTTGTCTGCTCTGCATGCTATAGTGTCATTAATACTTCTTCCACTAGTGCTCAGCTGCAAGTGTGTTTCCTCTTGTAACAGGATCCTATAAGCTTGTGCTGCTGTTGGCAAATCGGTCATCATAAGCATGTTGCTTCTCACTTGTTTGAACTTCTTGTCTAGCATCATAAGAAAACTTATCACTTTGTTATTTTGCTGCATCTTGAAAACCTTCTTGGTCACATCACAAGTGCAGTTGTTGGCTGCATTGCAGGTACATGCTGGAATGGGATTTAAACCATCAAATTCGTCCCATAGTGTTTTGATTTTGGTGAAAAAATCTGATATACTCATGTTTGGTGACTGTACCAAAGCATTTAATTCTTCTTGCACGGAGAACATTTGTGCATTTGAGCTTTGGCCATACCTTTCCCCAAGTTCATCCCATATTTCTTTGAAAGTCTTGAAAGACAAGATGCTATTTGCAATTGAGTCTTCAAGAACTCCTATAATCCAACCCATGACGATATTATCAACTCTATCCCAGGTTCTTACTGCAGAATTACTACTTGGCCTGGTTAGTGTACCATCAACAAATCCTAATTTGTTTCTTCCAGATAAGGCATTAGTCATTACCCTCTTCCAATTTGAGAAGCCTCTACCAGAAAACACAATATTGATTATTTTCTGACTATTGTCTGAAGGATGTAGGAAGTACACAAATAATGGGTTCATTGTTGGATCAACATTCCCATTCTGATTGTTCTGTGAATTGCTTTGACTAACCATTTTTGTCTTTCAAAACGAATGATATAAACAATTCAATAGACTTTTCTTTCTTGCAAACTTTGTAAATAAGCAAAAGTTAATAGAAAGAAAAAAAAAACTTTTCTATTAGCAGAAAGAAGAACAAAGGCAGAAAAGATTGGGTTGGAATGGATTGATTCTTGGATGAATCTTTAAGGCTCTGATACCATGTTGAAAGTTGGAGCAAAGAGCATGAACATGAACAAACAATGAAAAGAATTTTTATTAAAATGTGTCTTAATTGAACACTTCTTCATTCTTTTTACAAAGAGTGATTATAAGGCTTTATATATGCAGTTTGGAAGCAAGAAAAGGATACATTAACTATAGTATAACAACCTGACTACATAGTAACTAATTGACTATAGTTAGTTATGACATCCTAAATATCCTAACTGACTTATATTAAAAGACACGTGCCAAGGAGCATGATATAATTCCTCCAGCTGTTCTTGCCTTGATCAACAAATGTACTGCTGTTGGCTTCTTGGATCAGCTACAAAGCTTGACTTGTTCTTGAGTGTTTGCCTTCATCTTTTGTATAAGAACTCTTAACCATGATCAACCTGATCATTATTCTCAACATTTCTTCATACCCAAGGATGACACTCTCTGAGCAGTTAATGATGAAGAGCAGTTTATGATGGAGAAGCTTTTCATATTCCAAAGCTAGCTCCTCAATTTTCCACGCATACATTCTCTGACCAGTTATTTCCTTTTTTTATTTTTTACTTTTTCTTTTTTGACTTTCCAAGAATAGAACTGCAATAGTCATTGGGCTGGAGAAGCTTTTCATATTCCAAAGCTAGCTCCTCAATTTTCCACGCATACATTCTCTGACCAGTTATTTCCTTTTTTATTTTTTACTTTTTCTTTTTGACTTTCCAAGAATAGAACTGCAATAGTCATTGGGCTGGGCTGCTGAGAGAGTCGTCTTTGCCATAAACGGTCTCTCAAGAGACATTCTGATCTAGATTAGGTTTAATTTAAAGTATACTCCTTCCAACTCAATTTTGTTGTCGTTCAATTTAATTTTTGGTATTATTATTCATCAGTAAAATCTTATTTAATACTATCTCGCAATGTAAGTATTATTAATTAATATCAATATTTTATAATTTTTAGTTATGTATAATTATGGATATTTAAGATTGAGTTAGTGTTTCGGTGGAAAGATGAAATGGGACAATCAAATTGATATGGAGGAAGGAAGTTTAACTGAATCCAAACTTAAATCTAACTAATTAATGATCATTTCTAAGCTTAATACGAAAACAATATTGGTCTAGTTCATTCTAATAATCAAGAAAAATTAGGATACTATCACCATAGCAAGAAAACACATTATTGGACTAAGTTTTATAAATTTACACAGTAACCAACATTAATTAAAATGCCAACCCTACCAAACCAATTAAGTCTTCAATACACTCTTGATTTATTGTGATCAAACTGCCTAGCTTTTGGCACAAAAACTAAGAAATTGAATATAATTTGTTAAAATAGTACTCCCTCCAACTTAATTTAATTGTCTCATTTGGGTTGGGCACGGATATTAAGAGTAGAATGGGGTCTACCAGAAAGGTGGTAGTTGGTGTATTTTAATTGATTAAATTAATTATAAAGGTGGTAGTTGGGGTATTATAAGTAGTAAAAGTGGGGGTATATTAGTAATTATTTATGTGAACATGGGGCATTTAGGTAAAAAAAGCATTGACAAAAGTGAAAATGAGACAATTAAAGTGAATTGTCCAAATAATAAAATAATACAATTGAAATGAGTTGGAGGGAATATTATATTTAAAATTAAGAGAGATAATAAAAAAAATGAATGGGATCATATTCAAAATTACAAATGTAATAAATTCAAAATCACGAACTAAAATGAAAAATTAATGAATTTGAAGAAATTAGGATATATGCCTTAGAAAATAAAAATCAAAATCAAAAACCCTTTTGCTTTATATATGCTCTTTGCTTTAGGAGACATTACATGCAACTAAAAAAAATTAAAGCCAAGCAAACATCCCATATTATCCTATATATATTTCTACCATACAACCAAAACTTGATGATTTTTTGAATCTTCACGCTACTTACACATTCTCTCTACTTCTCCACTCAAGGAGAGACAATCAACATGGTTAGTCATAATGCATCTCAAAACCCCCTTACTATCATACCACTCTTTCTTTTCTTTCTTTTTTTTTTTTACA
Organism: Amaranthus hypochondriacus; assembly: GCA_000753965.2. Taxonomy (NCBI): domain Eukaryota; kingdom Viridiplantae; phylum Streptophyta; class Magnoliopsida; order Caryophyllales; family Amaranthaceae; genus Amaranthus; species Amaranthus hypochondriacus. Next base: position 19,662,273 of record CM025917.1, read on the forward strand.
TGAAATTACATATACGAAACACACAAATATATGTAAAATAATTTTGAAATATGTTAAAATATTTGTGTTGGGTCTGTCTAGGTTCAAGAAAATGGAGCAAATCCAACGAGTAAACCGACCAACGGACATGTATTTGAGGTAAATGTGATGGTTACTCATTCATCTCCAAACCATCTCACTAACATAATATCACTACTATTCTTCTTTTTTTCCAAGAAATAAAATAATGAAGTAAGCACAAATAAAATAGTTCTACGTAACATATTTTGTAATATATGTAGTTTTCAATTTAATTTATTGTGTTTAAATAGGTTCAAGAAAATGGAGAAACCAAGTCGATGAAATTGTCCAATGGAAAGGTATTTGAGCTAAAACTTAAGAAGTGGGTGAACAAATTATAGTTTGGTCATGCGTTTCCAAACCATTTCACTAATCCTTTCTCCGTTTTTTACTTTTTAATTTTGTATGAAGTCACTTGTGAGTTGTGACATAGAAAAATATAAGTAAATAATTTTAAAAAATTTTAAATTTATCCTGTCGGGTTAATTTAGGTTCCAGAAAATAGAGGAAACAACGGGCATTCATTTGAGCTAAAAGTGAAGCAAGTAGGTGAGCCAACAATTGTTCAACCTTTTAAAAAGACACCCAAAGGTTTATACTTTCTATCAAATTTAGACCAAAATATAGCAGTAAGTGTGCGTACAATTTATTGGTTTAAGTCAAAAGAAGAAAAGGGAAATGAGTTAGCTCCAAAAGTGTTAAAAGATGCACTTTCTAAGGTGTTGGTCCATTACTACCCATTGGCTGGACGGCTAACTATTAGCCCACAAGGGAAGCTCATCATCAACTGCGACGGAGAGACGGATGGCGCGGTGTTCGTCGAGGCGGAGGCTGATTGTGACATGGATGAGATTGGTGATTCTACTAAGCCTCATCTTCTTACACTTGGAAACCTTGTTTATGAATTCCCTGCTAAAAACTTGCTTGAAATTCCTCCTCTTATTGCTCAGGTAGGTTTAATTACTAACACTCTTAACTCTTTTTTTTTTTTTTTTTTACAATGAGATATTTTTTTATGTAATTTCTTTTTTCATCGGAAAGTTATAAAGATTTGGGAAGCATTAATTGCAATACATATAAAATTGAACCATTAATTATTTGAGTACATATTTAAAGTGCCCAAATATTATGTAAAATTAAAATTTTGTAGAAAGTTTATATTATAAAATCTATCTTAACTATTATTATTAATAACTATTACTAAAACAAAACACGGATGACATCATTACTTTTAAAAATTGCTTATGTGTCACAACTTCAACAAAAGTTTTCCTCTAAAACTCAATGATGATGTCATTGTTAGTATGACTAATATTTATATCTTTGACTTTAATACTTTGTAATTATGACTATAATATTATTTATACTGATTGATTTTTTACTTTTTAGGTTATCTTCTTATATAATTTAATGTATTAGAAAATCATATATTATATTTTTTTTTAATTATTTATAAAATCTTTTAAATTTTATTTATTAAATGATTATAAAATCTTAATTTATATAAATGTCAAAAATTTTAATAAAGTAGTGTATCACACGGGCACTATCTAATTAGAATAATAGACAAATTGACTTGATGTTTTATATATATATACATAAAGTATATCATTTGATGATGGGAATTATTATGCAAGTGTAATACATAGAACACGTAGATTAGTATAGAACAGCTGAATTTCTGTGTTAAAATTACATATACTTCCTCTGTTCCGTTTTAGTTGCACCATTGAATTAAGGGTCGTCAAATCATTATGGTAAAAGTAGGAAACTTTCTAAATGTTGCAAGTAATGTTGCAACTGTTGCAAGTAATATAAAACTTTCTAAAACGATAAGTGTTGGAAGTAAAATGGAACTGATGAAGTATATAAAATGTAAGTGGAAATTCAAAATGACTAAAGGACATCTAACCTAACGTAATTATTATGCTGAACCGACGTATGTGTCAACAGTCTAGTACTATGAGATGTTAAGCAAACAAAAAAATAAGCATAGTTAAGGAAAGGTAAACCATTACTCTTAAATCAACAAGATAAATGAGACAAGTATATGCAATTCATCAATTAATTTTTTTTAATTAATCACTTTAAGATTATGAGTAATTTATTTTGTGACTTTTAAGTGATTGTTTTAAGATTGTATGTGATCACTTTAAAATTATAAATGGTCACTATGATATCGCAAGTGAACACTTAAAGATTATAAGCGATTACTTTATGAGATTGTATCTGATCACTTTGAGATTATAAAAAGTGCTTATTTTCGATTATAATTACTCACTTTAAGATTGTATATAATCACTAGAAAATTATTAGTACTTTACATTTGTAAGTGACTATTTGAATATTATATATAATGATCATTTTAGATTATAATTGTTCACTTTCAGATTAAAAGTAATCAATTTAAGGTTACTTACTCCATGACAATAAATAATGATCTCTTTAAAAATGTAAGTAATCACTTTCATTATATAATTGATCATGACTTTATGATTATTAAATATTAAATATTGAGTAAGGTAACTTTCAATGTTGAATGTAACTTAAACTTATTAAATATTGAAATATGACAAAAAGAATGACTTAATGTTTCGTTTGTGTTAGGTTTTACATACGTTTTGTTTCCATCTATTATTTCAATTGATTATTGTCCATTAAAAACTTTATGTTTTAGGGAAATTTCATGATATACCAATGAGTTTCTTCATAATTCACCATATACCACATCAAATGTTGTAGATTATCATATAGCATTGAGTTTTAATCCGTTAGCACAGAATACCATTAATGACAAATTCCGTTAGTCTGCCGTTAGTGGTAGTTATTAATTCACCATATACAATTGCTTTTTTGTTTTTTTTGCGTCAAATACCATCATTTTAAAATATAGTTAAGTCTATTAGTTAATGTAACTTTTGTGTAAAACTTGGTTTGTATATAACTATATTGGTATTATGTGCTAAAGGACTAAAACTCAATGGTATATGGTGATCTACAACATTTGATATGGTATATGGTGAATTATGAAGAAACTCAGTGGTATATCATGAAATTTCCCAATGTTTTATATTTTTCATTTTACATAATTTATGTTTTTGTCCATTATAATTGATTTAATTACATAGTTTGTATCAAGATTTATATAATTACGAATTACTCCCTTTAGTTCTTTTTTATTATCCACTTTAGGTTGGCACGCATATTAAGAAAGTGGTAGTTGGGGTATTTTAAATGATTATAATAATTGTAAAGGTGGTAGTTGGAGTATTTAAGTGGTTATAATAAGGAAAAATTATAAGAAACTACCTAATCTATACACCTTTTTTTAAAAAGGTACCTTATATAAATTTTTTTGCAAAAAACGACCTTATATAATACAATTCTTTGCAAAACACTACATTTTACTAATTTTCGTCAGTTGACTGTTAACATTAACGTTGACCTGCACAGAACTATATCATATAAGGTAGTGTTTTGCAAAGAATTGTATTATATAAGGTAGTGTTTTGCAAAGAATTGTATTATATAAGGTAGTTTTTTGTGCAGGTGAATGTTAATGTTAACAGTCAACTGACAAAAATTAGTAAAAGGTAGTGTTTTGCTAAGAATTGTATTATATAAGGTAGCTTTTTAAAAAAAGATGTATAGATTAGGTAGTTTCTTATAATTTTTCCTTATAATAATTGTAAAGGTGGTAGTTGGGGTATTTTAAATAATTTAAATGGGGGCATTATGATCTTTACTTATGTGAACTTAGGGTATTTAGGTAAAAACTCTTTGCCAAAAATAGAAAGTGGACAATTTGGGTGAACTAACCAAATAAGAAGAGTGGACAATAAAAAAGAAACGGAGGAAGTATCATATATATATATATATATATATATATATATATATATATATATATATATATATATATATATATATATATATATATATATATATATATATATATATATATATATATATATATATATATATATATATATATATATATATATATATAAGTAATCATGAATTAGGTAGATTCAATTAAAGGTGCGAAATATTTGCATAAACATTTACATTATGTTTAATTAAATTGAAATGTAAAAATTCGTTGATGAGACCGACCAAATTGTTCTACCAATTTTTGGTTGGTCTGGTCAGATTGTTTAATGGTATGGTCTTGTTTGAAAAAATTTCGAACAAAAATTTTCTGATCTAGTCTAATTATATTGTTAAACCAGACCAAACTGAACCATATGCACCCCTATACTAAATATAAATAGCGTTTTGCATTAATAGGTGACAAAATTTAAGTGTGGGGGGTTCGCACTAGGGCTGTGCGTGAACCACTGCATGTTTGATGGGATTGCAGCCATGGAATTCGTTAACTCATGGGGTGAAATTGCTCGGGGTTTGACCCCAAACACAACCCCCTTTTTAGACCGAACAATCCTAAAAGCACGCGACCCTCCAAAGGTGGAGTTCCAACACCAAGAGTTCGACGAAATCCAAGACATCTCTGGCAATGTGCCTACTAATCTGTATCGAGAGGAAATGCAATATCAATCCTTCTGCTTCGAAGCAAAACACTTGGAAAGGCTTAAGGCGAAGGCGATAGAACGTGAAAACCTAAAGAAATGCACCACATTTGAAGCACTCTCTGCATTTGTTTGGAGGGCAAGAACCAAAGCACTTCAAATGAAACCAAATCAAAAGACAAAGTTGTTGTTTGCAGTTGATGGAAGATCCAAATTTAGGCCTACATTACCAAAAGGGTATTTTGGAAATGGAATTGTATTAACTAATTCAATTTGTCATGCCGGTGAGTTAATTGAAAATGATCTCTACTACGGAGTACAATTAGTCCAAAAAGCCATTAAGATGGTTACGAATAATTATATGAGGTCGGCTATTGATTACTTTGAAATGACGAGGGCAAGACCATCTTTAAGCTCGACTCTTTTGATTACAACATGGTCAAGACTGTCTTTCCAAACAACTGATTTCGGGTGGGGAGAACCTGTTTTAACTGCCCCTGCTGCATTACCTGATAAACAAGCTGTTTTGTTTTTGGCTCATGGAAAAGACACTAAATCTATCAATGTGCTCTTAGGCTTGCCTGCTTCTGCCATGGAATCTTTTCAAGAACAAATCAAAGAGATCTAGTTTTTGTTTTCTAATTTCAATTATCATAAAATTGTATTTGAACTGGCTACTAGGGGGATTATGTATGAGTATTTTGCTACAAATTTATTATATTGCTTCTATGCATGTATGTTATAATTTCATATTAATGTTGAATATAATATGGTCTATTGTTACTTTGACAGTCTCCTGGGGAATGTGGTCACTCAACAATATTTGCCATAATTGTCTAAATTGTTAGTCACTAAATCACTAAACGGTCTAGTGTGCATATTTATAGAGATGATTGAGGCCTTGTCATGGTGTCTATCACCATGTGTAAAGTGGTTCTAAAATATGTGACTTTTGCTATTTATATTACATTGGAATGATGAAAATACTAAGAAATTAATATGAAAACAATACATTAGCTACAAACTTAAACAATCAACCTTGCTCATCCACACTTTTCATATCATCAACTCAATTTCTCATAAATTCTTCTCACGAATCTAAAGGTGTGTTAAATAGATCCAACTTAGCCCTAATCCTTTCTAACTTTGACCTAACTTCAAATTTCACATCATTGTTGTATAATTATGCCTTTGTGAACACATTCTATAATTATTATATCCTTTCTTATTCAACAGTATTTGTACCTATTACCTTTATCCAACTACCTCCTAAGTGTTGAACATTTAGTGTCAAATAATCTTAAGTTTATAATCACTAAGTACTACTAAAGTAGTGGGACAATAAGTATCAAATTACGTGGTCCAAAAGGGGGTTCAAAGGAAAGGACAAAAGAACATTTGGAAACACCGAGCCAGCAAAAAAAGCCGACTCGGCTTTTACTTTTTGGGGCCTAAAGTCAACTCGGCTTTAGGTCTGGAAATGTGTTTTTGTCCAGTAGCTAAAGCCGAGTCGGTTGTGCTAGTCATTGGGGGAAAAGTCGACCGACTTTTTCCTCTGTTATCACTGTTGGGTTATTTCTTGATCCTTTAATTGATTGCATTGGATTCCTATTCTCAATTCACTCTAAATCAGAGGTTACAAAGGAATAAAAAGGTGAATAATGCTCATGAATGCCATTAATTAATGGTATTGATTGTGTGATCATCAATATGATCATTAAGAGTGATCAATTGGGTCATAACCCTTAGGTTATACTCTTGTAGTATAAATAGGGCTTGATGATGAGTGGAATGTTACACCAAATTTTTGAATTCTTCCTCTCTTATTCTCATTTTCTTGTGTTCTTTTCAAGAGAGTAATTGACTCTTGTTTGGAGCTTTCAAATCTTATAGTTTTCAAACACATTTTTGTTAAGTGACATATCCTAAGTACTAAGGGTGTGTTGTGTTGTTTGCATCGTTTTGTGAATTTCCAAACATCAAACCCAAGTACCTTTGTGGGGAAATATCACAAAAGGAAATTGATCACAGGCCTACAATAAGTATCAAGTTTTCGAGTAACGGTGGTCGTTACAAACCAATCTTTAAGTTTCAATATTGTTATTTGTAAGTTTAATTTTGTCATCAACAAAGGGATAAATACAAATTCATTTATAATTTGTATTTGCATTATTAAAGTCTTAATATTCTTTTGTGATATTATCTTCGGGATGATAACTATCAAGGATTTTACATCTAACTTTGCTAAGTTGGAAAAGTTTGTCGGTGTTGATTTTCGACGTTGCAAAGAAGGTGATGTTCCTTCTAACAACTTTTAGCGTCAATTACATTATAACTTCACCAAAATCGGAGGAGTCGGAAAATGAAACTCTTGAGCAAGCAAGGAAGAGAAGTAAGTGGGAAAATGATGATTTCATTTGTCGGGGTTATCCTCAATGGAATGCAAGATTCGCTCTTTGATATCTACCAATATCATGAGTCCGCTAAGCTGTTATGGGATACCTTGCCGAACAAGTACATGGCAGGGGATGCTAGTTCCAAAATGTTTCTTGTAAGTAATTTTAATTCTTATAGGATGGTAGGAAACCGCCCTATAATTAATCAATTTCATGAGTTGCAAAGAATGCATGTCAATCTAAAATTACATAAAATTGAAATAGATGAAGTTTTCCTTGTTTCAAGCATTATAGACAAGTTGCCTCCCTCTTAGAGGGATGTTAGACATGCTTTAAAGCATAAAAGAGAGGAGATTACACTCTCCGATCTTGGACAACATATTGTTGTTGAGTCTAGCATAAAGATTCAAGAGAATCGGAAAGATGAAAATCCTAATGTTGGAACCATTAACATGGTTGCGGAAGGGAGACCATCCCATTCCTGAGAGAAAAGGCAGAAGGTAGATTCTTCAAAGGGGAAGGCCGTTATCTCAAATACCGAAAAGGTATAATGGGAATGTGGTAAGCCAGGACACCGAAAGAAAAATTGCTTTGTTTTCAAGAACAAGCAAAAGAAGGCAAAGGGGAATGGTCAAGCTTCTACAAGCAAAGACCCTTCCAATCAAGGTAATCATGCAATTTTGAATGAAAATTCTTCTTTGAATCTTTCTTCAATAAATACTAATTTAAGTGTTGTGCAGGATGATTCTTTGTCTTGGTGGATCGATACGGGGGCTTCGAGACATGTATGTAAGTATACAAGATGGTTCAAAACCTTTCACAAGGTAGTTGATGGGGACATCTCTTTAGGGGAAACAACGCACCTATCATGGTCCAAGGCAAAGGAAAAAATTGAGCTATTGTTTACTTCGGGGAATCTCTTAGTTTTAAGGGATGTTTATTATGCACCCGAAATTAGTAGAAATCTTGTCTCGGGTCCAACTTTGAATCGATTGGGCTACAAATTAGTGTTTGAAGCCTAACTTGTTTGTAGGACGTGCTTTCTTATGTAATAGTTTATTTGAGTTTTCTTTGGATTTAATTAAGAACCTTACATGTAATGTTTCAAGTATGAATGATAATGATGATTTGCATTACTTGTGGCATGTTAGACTAGGACCTGTAAAATTTTGATAAAATTTCTTTTATGTCCAAGCAGGATTTAATTCTTATGTGTGTTAAAAATGTCTAAAAATTGCAAAACGTGTATGTTAAATAAGATCACAAGGACACCCTTTAAAAGTGTTGAACGAAAATTCGAAATTTTGGAATTAATTCATAGTGATCTTTGTGACTTTCATAGTACACCATCATTGGAAAATAAGAAATATGTCATAACTTTTATTGATGATTTTTCCAAGTTTTGTTATGTAAATCCTTGACATACAAAAGATGAGACTCTTGATCATTTTAAGATTTACAAAAATGAAGTAGAAATTCAAATTGGTAGTAAACTTAAAAGGTTGAGAACCGATAAAGGAGGTGAATATTATGATCCAAATTACTTTAATTCAATGGGCATTATACATGAAAAAACCGTCGGATACGCACCACAATTAAATGGTGTGGCGGAAAGGAAAAACCGTATTCTACAAGAGATGGTTAATTACATGCTATCGTACTCAGGCTTGAGTTATGGATTTTAGGGTGAAGCAATGTTGATGGCTTGTCACAGTCTTAATCGAGTTCCAATGAGAACAAATAAGGAGACTCCTTATAAACTTTGGTACAAAAAGAAACCAAGCATAAGTTATCTTAAGGTTTGGGGATGTAGGGCTATTGTAAGATTGCCCGGTAACAAAAGAAAGAAACTCGGTGAACGAGGGATTCAATGCATCTTTATGGGTTATGCTATTCATAGCAAAACTTATAGGTTCTATGTTATAGAACCAAATGACTTCATATCGATTCATTCGATCATTGAGTCAAGAGATGCAATTTTTGAAGAAAATAGATTTTCATCATTGAGTAGACAAAGAAATCTACAAGTTTGTACCAATGATAATGTTGATGATAACCACCAAGTTTTACCTCTAGGTGTTGATGAAAATCAATAACTAGATGTACAACATTTTGTTGATCCTATTCCCAAACAGAGTAAGAGACAATGAAAAGCTAAAAGCTTTGGATCGGACTTCCAAGTATACTTGGTTGAAGGTACTCGAAGTGAAGTATCTTCTAGTGTTTCATATTTATTTAATGTGGAAGGTGACCTATTGACTTATAACGATGCTATGGTATCACATGATAGCGCTTTTTGGAAAGAAGCTATAATCCATCATGGGTAAAACACTTGGGTGTTAGTGGATCTTCCTCCTACTTGTAAACCAATAGGTTGCAAGTAGAAGTGTTCATTACCGGGTACCCGGCATTTCGGGTACCCGGAAAGCCGGGTACCCGGTTAATCGGGTACCTCTTTTAACGGCCCGTGTCCCGGCCCAATTAATGCGGGTACCCGGTTTTCGGGTACCTGGATAAGTCGGGTCGGGACATCGGGTACCCGGTTTTGTTTTTGATTATTTGGACAAATTTAATTCAATTGTTAATAATAAGTATATATTCTACTAATTTTGACAAAAATCAAAATGAAGTTTGTCTGAAAGCTTCTTAATTGTTTAATAAGTAATATTCTTGGCTTGAAGCTTCCTAATTTTCAAAACACAAAACTGAAGTCTATGACTTGTGTTTTTGGAAAATTCACAAATTGATTTTCAATGCCTGCCATCAACCATTCGGCCATTCCCCTCAAACTCAATTCCTCACATATATTTTGACTTGTCTATTCAAGTATTGGAATTTCATTAACTATGTGATTCGAAGAGGAAGAAGAAGATGCATATTTTTTTTCTTTAATTTGAGAATTAACAGTCACTTGCTCCTATTCAAAATTAGAAAAGAAAGAAGGGAGATGGAGTTGATAATGAGAACGGCGCTGCACTGTAGAGTGAGTACTTACGTTTGTTTCTAAAATCAGAAAACCCTAAAAAAAAAGTATATATAGTAATTAAGCGGGTCATTCACGGGTACCCGGATCTTTTTTAAATCGGCCCATGACCTGACCCGGTTAAGACGGGTCGGGTACCCGACCCGGACTTTTCAATTTTTTTTATTTTTTGACCCGCCATTTATGAGGCGGGTCAGCGGGTCAACGGGTCGGGTATTTTTGAACACCCCTAGTTGCAAGTGGATTTTTCGAAAGAAAATGAAAATTGATGGTACTATTGACAAGTTCAAGGCCCGTTTAGTGGCACAAGGCTTTAGAAAAAAAGCTTGGTATCGATCATTTCGATACATATGCACCAGTTGCAAGAATAACCACTATTCGGTTATTGGTAGCTTTAGCTACGGTATTTCATCTAGAAATACATCAAATGATGTTAAAATCGCATTTTTATATGGGGAATTAGATGAGGAGGTTTATACGAAACAACCCAAAGGGTTTGCTTTGAAAGGACAAGAGCAAAAGGTGTGTAAACTTGTTAATTCCTTATATGGACTTAAACAAGCACCTAAGCAATGGCATCAAAAATTTGATGAAACGACTTTGTCCTTTGGATTCAAATTGAATCAAGCCGATAAATGCGTATATAGCAAATTTGATAGCCATGGTAATAGGGTTATCATTTGTCTATATGTCAATGACATGCTCATTTTTGCTACTAATTTAGTACAAGTACAAGAGACAAAAGATTTTTTGTCTAGATCCTTTCAGATGAAGGATATGGGGGAGGCTGATGTGATCTTAGGTATTAAGATCATGAGACAAGGTAACCAAATTAAGCTAAGTCAATCTCACTATGTTGAGAAGATACTTAAGCGGTTTACTATGCTTGATAAAGCATCAGTTTCTACTCCCATGGAACCAGGTATGAATTTTGCCAAACATAGCCGTCAACCAATTTCTCAATTGGAGTATTCAAAGGTCATAAGATCTTTGGTGTATGCCATGACCTGCACTAGGCCAGACATAGCATTTGCGGTTGGTAAACTTAGTAGATTTACAAGCAAATCGGGTCCACATCATTGGATGGGGCGATAAGGAGAGTATTAAGATACTTGTTGTGTACCAAGGATTATGGGATAACTTATAGCGTTGAACCTCCTATCTTAGAAGGTTATTTCGATGCTAGTTGGATCTCTAATGAAAAGGATAATTGATAGCGGCTTTTCAGCGCGTCGTTTTACACAAAAAACCTAAGCTATGCAAACACATTTATAATCACCCAAAAAGCTACTACAGTGAGTGTAGTGGTAAGTCGGGGGTCAAACCACAGGGACAAGGGATGTTAGACTAAAGGTTTGGTGTGGGAAAGGTTGGATGTTTGGTAGGTAAGAGGATGGGTGAACTAAACTAATGACAAATATAAAGCAAGGAAAGAAAGCGGGCTTAGGTTAGGTCCACCCTAGGTAGGTCTATTGGAAATAGAGATAGGCTAGGTCGAGGGAGATCGAACGAATGTCAATCGAGACACTCTAGAAATTGAGGGGAAGTTGATGACCTATAGTTATGCGAACGACCCATAATCGCCCTATGTCTCACTAAGGAGTGGCAGGACAAGATTCGACTCGAATATCAATCAACAAACCAACATCAATCTCAACCATCTTCCTAAACATTAAACACAAGACCAAAACCCTAAGATTTCTCTAACCCAAAACCCTAAAACACTACTCTAGCATATTAAAAGCAAAAGCAAGAAGAGAGGAAGGCAATAAACCTTTTCTAGAAAGCATTAAAGGAATGAAAGACATGAAAGCAATAAATTCTACACTAAGAAAGCAATAAATGAAAGCATAAAGAAAAGAAACAAGAGAAGGCAATAAATGAAAGTAATAAATGACATTAAAGAAACAAAGGAAAGTAAACTTACATAAACAAAGAAGCTAGAATGAAGAACAAGCATAAATGAAGAACTAATCTAAGCTAGGGCAAGAAATAAAGAGGAAAAGCAATAAAAGTTGATGAACAAGAGAGGGAGGGTTACTCCCAATCAAGTCATGGGCATTACATTCAGAAAAGTGGGTATTTATAGCCCCAAAAGATCGTGCCCTAAAAGCCCTAAAAGACCCACGTGGAAAAAGCATGCGAAGAAAAACGCTGCGCAGAGTTTGGGCCCAGATTCGCCCGAATTGGGCTGGGATTCACCCGAATCCGTACAGTTCGACCGAATGGGGGTCGAATTCGACCATTCCGAAAAGTCTTGGTCTCTGATTTGGGCTGCAGTGTTTAGCTTCGACCTGGCTTCGACCGAATGCCCTTGGATTCGACCAAATGGGCTTAATTCGCCATTTCCAGTGAGCATGGGCACTTGAGTTGGGCAGCAGCACATAGGTTCGACCGAACCTCATCCCCATTCGACCGAATGTGGGTCTCTTGGCCACTTTGAGGCATCAAACGAGCATCGATTGGCATCCGGCCTTCGCGATATCTTCGAGGGTGACCCGAAACACTTGTGAGAGCCTCGAAACGCGTGCCTCTTCTTCGACTTTGAAGTCTAAGCCTCAAACTCGATCCGTTTTACCTCGAAATCTCCCAAAAACACCTTAAATGACCTCTAAACACCATGGAGACAAAAACAAGGTAAAATCGAGTGTAAAACGCATAAAACCAATGTAAAACATCGAGACTTGACACCAAAGTGGGGACATAAATGTGCTCTAAATCGAGCACATCAACTCCCCTAAGCTAAAGGTTTGCTAGTCCCTAGCAAAGAGAATAGGTAGGAACGACATGAAAGCACATGGGCTACCCAAAACAACTAACTAAAAAAACAAAACGAAACTAAACTGTGAAAGCAATAAAACCTAAAACTCACTGTCGTAGGAATCACGATCGCACTTAGCACGTACGACAAGCCCTTTAAACCTCAAGGTCTCCCAAAGAGGACGAGTAAGGTCACGTGAGGGTTTTTCAGAAGGAGACCCACAAATCTAATGCAATGCAAATGCAAGGATGAAAGCTAAATGCAACTAAAAACTACAATGCAAAATCTAATATGATGCAATGCAAGGTGAGCGGAAATCTAAGCGACGCGAGCTGTGCACAGGCAAAACTCTTCCTTAGCCATAGGCGTGCAAGTACAATGGTCTCAAAGAGCGCAATACCAAAGAGAATGACCAATTCCACAAACTCGAGATCACTAGGGTAAGCTACATCACAGGCTATGCCACCCACTACCTAGAGAGGTCACAAGTCTACGCTCCCCGGGTAATTTCTCAAAAGATGTGAGAAGTATGCAATGACGCTCATGTGTTTGATTACGGTACGTGTTTCGCTCATAATCTTCCGACTAAAGATGAGTCGGGAATCAAACACCTAATAGGGGAGAATCATGGGGATTGTGTCATATCTAACTCCAGCACAGAACAAGCTAATCGGACCAAGTCGAACAGGTTAGCGAAGGGTTGTAACGTTGGCTTAGGGTTAAGGTAGGATATATTTGGAAATGTGGAGCTAAGTAGAGGATTGCAAGTGACCCTAAACAAAACCACCACAAACATCTCAAGATAAATCAATGAAAACTATATCCAACAACCAACAATAACCCAATAATCTCATGGAAGCACAATGATCTCCATCATCAAACGCTATCAAAAATATGAAATCTCATAAAAACAGGTGTCTCCAAGCTCATCTCCCAAAATGAATATAGACCTTCTCACTCACATGAATATGTATGTGTATAAAATCTCTATGAAAAACAAGAGAAAGGTCTCCTCAAAACATAGAATATGTATGAATAATAACAATGAAAGCACGGGAGGAATTAGGAGAGAAGTAGTATGAGCTGGAAATGAAATGAATAGAGTCATGAAAACCAACAACCAAAAACATAACCAATAACCCACTAAATCACTGTAGCACACAACAAACCCCACCATCACTAAGCTATCCTCTAGGTAAGAAGAGGGAACAATTTGGTTCATGTGGAGGCTAAATAATGTGGCTACAAAACAATAGGAAAAGGCAAAAACTTGGCTTAACCTAAAGTCAATTGCGTTCAGGGTAGGCTATTTGGCTATGTGGCTAAAATCTAGCGAACGTGCTATCATCCCTGGTCTCAAGAGAAGCCGACTACGCTGGAGAAGAACCGACACAATACTTAGATCCCCTAACTAGCACACAAAATGAATGGAACTCGCAGGGAGTCCAAGAAGGCTCAATACTCACAGGCTAGTCGAAATGCGCCTCTAAAGGTAGTCATCCAAGCCACCAACCAAGCAAACCCCCAGTTCCCCCAAGCTATGTGGAAAATAGGTCAGACTCTAGGTCCTAAAACATGCACAGGGCTAAGGAAATATGAGTTTGCATAAGGTAAGACCAGAGAAGTACACACCAGAAGCAAGCATGCCAGTTTCACAACTCAACCATCTTATTGAAAACTAAACATGAATATGCAATATGTATGAATGCAAGATGAATATGCGAAATATATACAAAATGATGCATGCAATGAACTAAACTATAACTATATGAGACTAAATGCACAAACAAATGGGTGGGGCGACAATGGAGTTGAGCATCCCTCCCCCAAGCTAAAGCTTTGCTAGCCTCTAGCAAAGAAGGAGAGGAGAAAGATGAAACATTAAGAACCATGGTCAACAAGATTGTCGCAACACCCAACACGAACACAAGCTAGCCAATAATAAAGAGAGAAGAAGGTCATACCTAGGCTAGGAGGGCTTTCACTCCTAGCATTACCATCACTACCATGAAGTGGTCTAATAACTCTCCGCCCCTCGAAAGAAGTGGAGGCATGAAGCGCGAAGCTAGAGCGATTGCCTCCCCCAAGCTAGGGTGAAGCTATATTCTTCATGTTTGCCTCAATCGCACTTTTGAGTCTTCTTTCTCAAACTCACCCTTTCGGGGACCGTTAGCATTGACCCTCTCAAAATCATCAAATAAAACACAAGCAAACTTGTGGAGGGTCAATTCTAAAGGTCGTTTGGATCTACAAATTCTAACAAACAATACTACAACCAAACGTGAGCAATGACTAGCAAAAATGCAATGCAATGAATGCAAAACAAAAACGAAACAAAAGAAACAAAATGTACAGTTGGGTTGCCTCCCAACAAGCGCTTCTTTAAGGTCTTTAGCTAGACCTGACTCACTACGCGGTAGCGCGTCAAACTCCTGAGGAGTTATCAAACTCACTCCCCACAACAGCAGAGGTTGGGCAGTGAAAGAGGGAGAGAAGAAAGAAGACGGGGAGAAACACAACAAAGACCGACTTTCCATAACATGATGAAAAGTCGGGAGAAGAATGAACAGAGGGGGGGGAGGGAAGCAAGAGGCATAGCAACACAAGCATCAAGGTGAGCATGAACATGAACGACCGGGAGCTTCTCATGATGACAAAGAGGTGTAAGGTGAGACTCAACAGAAGGCACACTAAGGGTATGCACTTGAGACTCCTCAATAACGGACAAGTCTACCTCTAGGTCACAGGGTCCACTAGCTAGATCGTGCACATATGTGAGGGGTGCGTCATATTGAGGCGCGTAAGGAGCCTCATCATGAACCTCATCGGTGGGTGGTGCATCAACACAAGAACATTGATCATCTAGAGAAGGAGGTGTGCTAATGATAGGGTGAGGGAAGTCTAGGTCATGGTCATGGAATTCTAGTCTCTCCTCAAAAACCCTTCTAAAGGTGTTAACACTCCACACTCTCTCCAACTCGGCCCCCTCTTCAACCCAATCATAACTAGAGGGGTACGCCGGTGGAACCTCAAGGGGAGGGACGTAGGGGTACTCTTTCCTGTAGTTGTCCTTGGCCAACCATTTGAAAAAGTTCAAGCAAATCATAGGCGTTTGGTCAAGGAACAAGTCTTGGTAAAACTCATCTACGAGCCCCCTAGTCTCACTATTCAAGCCTCCATAAATTAGATGACACATTTGCCATCTATCAATATAATGCCCAGGGAGGAAGAATTCCCCATATCTAACAAAGAAGCACCAAAAAGGCTCGTGCTCGGTTTGACCTATGAAACTAGCCATGAAGAAAGACAAGGAAAACAAAAACAAAAACTATTCACAAGCCACACCAAAACTAAAATCTAAACAAACGCCTTATCCCCGGCAACGGCGCCATTTTGATAGCGGGTTTTTCAGCGCGTCGTTTTACAATAAAAACCTAAGCTATGCAAACACATTTATAATCACCCAAAAAGCTACTACAACGAGTGTAGTGGTAAGTCGGGGGTCGAACCACAGGGATAAGGGATGTTAGACTAAAGGTTTGGTGTGGGAAAGGTTGGATGTTTGGTAGGTAAGAGGATGGGTGAACTAAACTAATGACAAATATAAAGCAAGGAAAGAAAGCGGGCTTAGGTTAGGTCCACCCTAGGTAGGTCTATTGAAAATAGAGATAGGCTAGGTCGAGGGAGATCGAACGAAGGTCAATCGAGACACTCTAGAAATCGAGGGGAAGTTGATGACCTATAGTCATGCGAACGACCCATAATCGCCCTATGTCTCACTAAGGAGTGGCAGGACAAGATTCGACTCGAATATCAATCAACAAACCAACATCAATCTCAACCATCTTCCTAAACATTAAACATAAGACCAAAATCCTAACATTTCTCTAACCCAAAACCCTAAAACACTACTCTAGCATATTAAAAGCAAAAGCAAGAAGAGAGGAAAGCAATAAACCAATTCTAGAAAGCATTAAAGGAATGAAAGACATAAAAGCAATAAATTCTATACTAAGAAAGCAATAAATGAAAGCATAAAGAAAAGAAACAAGAGAAGGCAATAAATGAAAGTAATAAATGACATTAAAGAAACAAAGGAAAGTAAACTTACATAAACAAAGGAAGCTAGAATGAAGAACAAAGCATATATGAAGAACTAATTTAAGCTAGGGCAAGAAATAAACAGGAAAAGCAATAAAAGTTGATGAACAAGAGAGGGAGGGTTACTCCCAATCAAGTCATGGGCATTACATTCAGAAAAGTGGGTATTTATAGCCCCAAAAGATCGTGCCCTAAAAGCCCTAAAAGACCCACGTGGAAAAAGCATGCGAAGAAAAACGCTACGCAGAGTATGGGCCCAGATTCGCCCGAATTGGGCTGGGATTCGCCCGAATCCGTACAGTTCGACCGAATGGGGGTCGAATTCGACCATTCCGAAAAGTCTTGGTCTCTAATTTGGGCTGCAGTGTTTAGCTTCGACCTGGCTTCGACTGAATGCCCTTGGATTCGACCAAATGGGCTTAATTCGCCATTTCCAGTGAGCATGGGAACTTGAGTTGGGCAGCAGCACATAGGTTCGACCGAACCTCATCCCCATTCGACCGAATGTGGGTCTCTTGGCCACTTTGAGGCATCAAACGAGCATCGATTGGCATCCGGCCTTCGCGATATCTTCGGGGGTGACCCGAAACACTTGTGAGAGCCTCGAAACGCGTGCCTCTTCTTCGACTTTGAAGTCCAAGCCTCAAACTCGATCCGTTTTTACGTCGAAATCTCCCGAAAACACCTTAAATGACCTCTAAACACCATGGAGACAAGAACAACGTAAAATCGAGTGTAAAATGCATAAAACCAATGTAAAACATCGAGACTTGACACCAAAGTGGGGACATAAATGTGCTCTAAATCGAGCACATCAATAATTCTTCTACAAGTGGTTAGGTGTTTGTTTATGGGGGGGAGGTGTCATTTCATGGTCTTCTAAGAAACAAACATGTATAGCTAATTCCACTATGTTAACGAAATTCATAGCTCTTGCTTCAGCATCTAGTGAAGCAGAGTGGTTGGGGAATCTTATGTTTGAGATACTTTTGTTACCTAAGCCGATTTCTCCGGTGGCGATTCATGCAGATTGCATGACGACTTTAGGTAGGGCTTATAGTCAAGTGTATAATGGTAAGTCTCGTCATATTGCTCTTAGGCACAGCCTAGTGCAAGGACTTATCACTAATGGGGTCATAACTTTTCACAATGTGAACACTAAGTTCAATGCGACGGATTCGTTTACGAAAGCCATGAGTAAGGATTCAATTGAACAAGCGCCAATTGCAATCGATTTATGTCAATAACGATCATTTGGAAAATCCCAATTCGCACATGAGTAACATCGTGTCTTGAATTCAATGTGGTAAAGTCCTTTTGATCTTTGTAAGCAACAAGTTCTAGTGACCCATCGTTGCTTTGGACCGTGATGAACGAGGGTAGTCGTCCATTGAAAGTTCTCAAGATCAAGGGTAGAAGAGCTTTTGGTGTTGTATCCGGATCACGGGGATATGTCGTATACGTATTGAGAACCTACCTTTATATAAGTTTGAAGTGTGGCCGCTTCAAGCACTCAAGATTGGCATACCGACTATGATAAAGTTATGAATAAGATACGGACACAGCCTTATAATGCGTCTAGTTAATGACTTTGTGTTATTGGTTTTGTGTGTATTTCATCTTCAAGTGGTTGGAAGGGTCATTTGATTCAAATCCGTAAGGGTATCAACTCTGGCTCGGTCACTTATAAATTGTGTTGTACTAGGTGTTAATTTAATCCGTAGGGATGTTAGCGTGGATGCATGAAATGGATTATAAGTTTTGTTTTGTAAATGAGAGGCTTTTATACCCTTAATAGGGGAGGATTATTGAACATTTAGTGTCTAATAATCCTAAGTTTTTTCTCACTAAGTACTACTAAAGTAGTGGGACAATAAGTATTAAATTACGTGGTCCAAAAGGGGGTTCAAAGAAAAGGACAAAAGAACATTTGGAAAACCGAGTCAGCAGAAGAAGCCGTCTCAGCTTTTATTTTTTGGGGCCTAAAGTCGACTCGTTTTTAAGTACTAGAAAAGTATTTTGTCCAACAGCTAAAGCTGAGTCGGTTGTGCTGGTCTTTGGGGGAAAAGTCGACTCAACTTTTTCCTCTGTTATGTCCGTTGGGTTATTTCTTGATCCTTGAATTGATTGCATTAGATTCCTATTCTTAATTCACTCTAAATTAGAGGTTACAAAGGAATAAGAAGGTGAATAATGCTCATGAAGGCCATAGATTAATGGTATTGTTTGTGTGATCATCAATATGATCATTAAGAGTGATCAATTGGGTCATGACCCTGAGGTTATATTCTTGTAGTATAAATAGGGCTTGATGATGAGTGGAATGTTACACCAATTTTCTGAATTCTTCCACTCTTATTCTCATTTGTTTGTGTTCTTTTCAAGAGAGTAATTAACTCTTGTTTAGAGCTTCCAAATCCTATAGTTTTCAAACACATCGTTGTTAAGTGACATACCCTAAGTATTAAGGGTGTGTTGTGTTGTTTGTATCTCTTTGTAAATTTCCAAACATCAAACCCAAGTATTTTTGTGGGGGAAATATCACAAAAGGAATTTGATCACACGCCTACAACAAGTATCAAGTTTTCGAGTAACGGTTGTCGTTAAAAACCAATCTTCAAGTTTTAGTATTGTTATCTGTAAGTTTAATTTTGTCATCAACAAGGGTTTAAATACAAATTCTCATTTATAATTTGTATTTGCATTATTAGAGTCTTAATACTATAAAGTATGAAAATTCGAAGTAAATAAACTTATTTTGCAAAATATTCCCAAAATAAGCTTTGGGAATGCATAAATCCCAAAATAAACGCTTGTAGCCAAGACGTCAGTTTATGAGTTTGTTCGTTGTTAGCAACAATAAATAGATACTTTGGTAAAAAAAATTAAGTTTGTTCGTTGTTTGTAATAGTAAACAAAAACATTGGTCCAAAATAGTCAAAAACTTTGCTCGTTAGTAATAGCGAACAAAGACTTTGACTATTTTGTATCAAAGTCTTTGTTTCCTACTACTAACAGCGAATAGCCACGGGCATGTTTTGATGCAGCAACTTCATTCTTCTTCATTTCCCCCATTATCCTAACCCTAATTCGAGTGTTCCTCTTCAATTCTCTCCCTTACTCTCCTTCATCCTTTTAAAATCTGTTTTCCTTCTTATCTCTTGGCACTAATAAAGTTATCTGAAAGCTACATGGGTTGCTCTAAGGCAAACATAACTTTGATTTACTTGCTTTATGGTTAATTTAGTATTTATTAGGGATTTTGGTTGATAAAATGTCTTCATCCAAATATAGGTTACTCATTTCCACTTTACCCCCTCACAACCTCATCCCCCACTAGCTAATTAAGGTACTTATTTATTGGTTATAGTGCTTAATTTTGTATTTCTTTGAAGTATTAAATTTTTTCGTGATTGATTTAGGGTTTATTTAGGGTTTAACAAGTTATTTCATTTAAATTTAGGTTACCTATTTCCTTTATACTAGTATTCTTATGAACTTGATGGAGATGTTTATTTTATATGTATTTTTGTACAAATGACATTATTTCGTGTGACTATATTATGTTTTTAAAATGGTTCAATTTGATCAAATAGTAGAAATGTTGAGTATGTTGAAGGTGGATGTAAATTATTTGTATGCAAGTTGAACATGGATTTGAATGAGATTAAACTTCTTATATGTTCTAAGATTGAAACTGACTCCACAACAAGTATCGTAAATATATATTTTAAATACGGTATGTGTGGACATCTATTAGCCTATTCCATTGAGGATGATGAAGCTTTAGAGCCTATATGAGAGCATTCAAAATCTACCCGTATTCCCTCTTTGGAGCTATACGTAAAAGAGAGACCCTTAGGAAATCAAGTGGTGAATGTAACTTATGATCCTTCTCCTACACCTATGCATATAATAACTTAAGAAATCAAAATTCATTCCCCATCTTGTACTCCTTGTGAACCCCCTCCTATGCAAGTTTCAAATTATGCAAGGGTTAACATAGGAAAAAGGAATAAGGTGGTACCTTGGGATGATGATAATGAGAGTAATGACTTTATTGACGATCCTTTTGTGGATGATGGGGATGTAGATGAGGATGCCCTAGCCACTAACATGACCCTAAGCAACATTTCTACAATCGTTGTTTCTACACCTTATGTTATAATTCCCCCTCTAGATGAACATGTTGAGGATAACTCTTGGAGGTCTTGGGCTTGTGATACCACCTACACCAAATAAGGGGAGAATGAGAAGGATATGATGTTTGATAATAAGGAATCTTTGTTGGAAGCTGTTAGAGTGTAACATATTCGTAGAAATATAGAGTATAGAACTGACTTCCGACCAAACTATCCTTAACATGAAGTGTAAGATGGGACGTTCATGGAAACAAAAGACTAGGCTTGATTCTTATTCTTCTTAAAAGTCGCTCCAATCACAATAACATAATAACATTAATTAAAATTACTAATAAAATGACAATGCTCTTCCATTGAATGAAACTTTGATATGTACCAATAAAATATTATAATAACATTAATAAAAATTACTAAATAATTCAACATAAATCTTAATAATAATGAATAGTTATAACAAAATATTTCTACTTAACTTCAAAATAGTTAAAATACACTTTATCTTAACTTCAAAATCAATTTAATTAAAATTTTGATGGACTTTTGGATAAATTGGAACAAGGTGGGTATATTAAAAGAAAAAGATCAACGACTATTTGTCAATTTTACAAAGGTTAGTTTTAAAAATAAAATAAAAAGTCAATAAAAGTCAAAGGTCTTGTTCGTTGTTAGTAACAACAAACAGAGGGAGACCTAATTATCAAACAAGGTCAAACATTTTGTTTTCTATTGCTTACAGCAAACAAAAGTTTGACCCAGTTAGACTAGGGCTTTCTCTGTTCATTGATAGTAATAGCGAACAATGAGCTTGACTCTTTAAACCAGCATGCTTTGTTTACCGTTACTACAAGCGAACAAAGCCAAACCTCGGGTATTGAGCACAAAAACTCTTATTTAAAAAAGGGGAAATTATCAATGGTACCCCTGTGATATAAGTTATTTTCAGTGGTGCCCATAACTTCTTTTTTTCCAATTGTACCCCTAACGTTTTAAGGTAGTTATAACCGTCACTTTTTTATGTTTTTTCTGTTAAGTATCTGTTAACTTTTCGAAATTAATCTAACTAGGGTTAGTTTCTTCTTCTCTTTTTCCTTTTCCTCTGTTTTTTCTGTATTTCCATCCAATATACAATCTTTTTCCTGTAATTTCCTTTGCTCCATTTCTTTAAATCCACTACCATTACACCCGTATTGAAATAACATGTTGTTCGAGTTCGGGTCGTGGACCCTAAATCCAACCCGAATGCCAATGATTTGAGTCCTTTATTAGACCAAAATGTGTTGGTGAAGTATACTGTGTAATTAGCATGACAATTTTCCGGAGCTCCGATAATGTGAGATGATAAAAGAGTTGTATTCCATAGTTTATAGATATCAACTAATATAAGATTTGAATCGAAATAAATGACTCGCTTGACACACGGGTCAAGTATATCACCCAAGTAATTTCGGGCATACTTCAATGGGTTTTCTGATTCGGTACGGATTGAAGATGAGATCATGTTGATGACTGTATCTCCACAAAATATGTAGACTTTGAAATTTACGGAAGGAAAAGTTGATCTAACAAGTTGACTCAGAACTCAAGGTGATAGCGAGTCGAACTCAGTTGTGATGAAATGAAAGAATACATTTTCAGGACAAGATGAATGCTTCAAAACTGAATGAACAGCGGAGATTGAGCCCGTAAGTATTCAAAATCAAGAGTCATTGCCACGTGGATTAATGAAGGGTCACAAAGAGAAGATGGTGATAGAGTTGGAGTGCAGTCCATGCCGTTACGGTAGTCCGACTCTTTAGAGTAGCGAAGAATATGGTGAAATTCCCAATCCCAGTAATTTCAAATCAAGCAAAGAAGAAGAAACTCAAAATGTTGCAGAAATCTCAAATAGCAGTCTTGATGGAAACAATAATCTGAATATTAATGGTTCAATTCAAGTTCATAAATCTGTTCATCAAGACATCATTCAGAATCAAGCATCAAGTTCATCCGTAGGGAAAAGGGAAGAAGAAGAAGAAACTAACCCGTTAATTTCGAAAAGTTAATCAATACTTAATGGAAAAAACATAAAAAGGTCACGGTTGTAATTACCTCAAAACGTTAGGGGTATCATTGAAAAACAATTATGTGTACCACTGATAATAATCTATACCACAGGGGTACCATTGATAATTTCCCTTAGAAAAATCAATTTTTTTCAGCTTAATTTGATTTTTTTTAATAAGCTTATTAATTTTCCAGAAGTATCAAAAGCATCTAGGTAACGATTGTGTGGCGTCACACTCCTGGATGAATATGTGAGCCCACTAATAAATATTGTTCTCTTTGATGCTTCCCCACAAGATTCTATTTTGATACATGAACGTTATCTAAGATTTTTTTTATTCACGTCAATAATTAAGAATCAATTGCTCTTTTTTTCGATAAAATTGCACAATTTCACTGTGATACTAAATACAAATTCTTGTGAGAGCTCTAATTGAGTCGGTCCTTAAAACAATATAGAATTTTGGGCATTAAGCTTAATGGGTTGGGTTTAAGAGTCTCTCAGGAGACTTGTTGAATACGAAAAAGGACGAAGTATTTTATTTAGAGGTGGACATCTTAACCTGATAAACTGAAGATAATGGAAGCCATTGATGTACTTCCAGTATTAGTGATGATCCATATAGTTAATTAGGGGTGTATGTGAAAAAATCGAACATGGAAACCAAATCGAATAAGTAATTTGTTTTGATTATATTTTAAATTTGGTTTGATTTGGATTGAATTTTTATTATAATTCGATGTTCGGTTTGAATTCATTCTAGGGTCCAACAAAACCGAAAAACCGAAAAAACCAAAATTTTAAAGGCCTGTGATATCTTTCATTTGATTTATTTGAATTTTTGCCTTTATTTTTAGATTTTAGATAAAAGTTTTTACTTGTTCAAATTAAAAACTCTAAAATTATTAATATCTATTTAAGAGCTTTAGAAAGAATAATTTTAAAACAATACACACAAATTTGATTTTGGGTGCAAAATATACAAATCGGTGCAATTCGATCTATTCGGTTCAATTTGGATTGGTATTTTAAAATTCGGTTCGGTTCAATTTGAATTATAAATATTATGACTTGAATTAAGACTGAAAATATCAAAATCGAAATATATTCGGTTTGATTTGAATTTGTACCAAACCAAAAACCAAACTTTCACCCCTAACGGTGATGGATCATCACTAATAAGTACATCAATGTTATATATTGCAAAATCAAGGGATTGAGAAAGTAACAATCATAGATACTATTAAAAACATTAATTATTTTTTATATTTCCCGACTCGTCTCTTCAATTAAATTGAACTGATAGAGCAATCAACATAAAATGTAGGTCAAGTAGAGTTGAACATAACGGGTTTTAATTCAAAATATTGACAAACAGTATACACAACAAAAGTAGTTCTATTTAGTATAGCATCTAGCCTTCGTTACCATTATCTTCCCGATCATTTCGATCAGTTAACAAATCATCCTTCGGATGACAATCCAGTTTCAGCTCAAGATGGAGAAATAAACGGAAGACGAAAGCCTGTTTCGCAGAGTCTGAGACGTGCCCCGATAATCAAGCCTGACCACACTTACTCAGACAAGCAAGTCCTTCCTCCAAATAATCTTGTCTACTGATCCAGAACTCTGGTGCATCCTGCAAGTGTTGTGACCAGTCTTATTAAATACTCCTACTATTATTCAAGTTAACTACAAAAACAAGTTTCACACTGCATCATTATTCATTACCATTACCAATATGTTCTAATCATACTGCAATACTCAGTACTACAGTTTTTTTTGTTTTTTTTTTTTTACATTTTGAAATTGTCTGCAAAAAATAACTCCCCCGTCCTAGATGGAGTAGATAAATCCCACCTAGTAAATAACCCACATGATTTAGACAAGTGAAAAAAGAAATTTCTGAAACAGAGGTTGAAATGCAGTAACATTAATGATAGATGTCCATTTCCATCTAGTAAATGAGATAGGGCGTGGCAAATGGTTTGGACATTGGATTTTAACCTTAGGCTTATAGTTTGGTCAAAGAGCCAAAAAAAAAGTCTCGGTTTCTAAGCCAAAACCAAAAAGCTGCTATGAATTACTTTTTATTTAATGTTTTCGCATTTCGACCCAATTTCCATAACAGTTGGCTTATATTAACAAGTAGCAAATCAGTAGCTGGTAAAACCAACCAACGAATAAATGTCACAAGTAAAGCCCATATTACACTTGGTAGACAGATTTTCAATTTTCCATCTTGTAGGTTCACGATTACCAAGAATAAGTGTCACAAGTTGAAATTAATATTCCACATGCTAAATTGTTCATGAACTTTTGTCGACATTCATTAACTTGCAATTTGAGATGGGAGGATTATCATACCAAGTGGACAATCCAAATGGGGAGCAAATAAGTAGCGAGACCCATTTGAAAAGTTCAGTAATAAAGACGAATTTCAGACATTAAGTATTTCATGCCAGAAAGCTCGTGATGGACCCTAGCTGTACAAAAATTCTCATTTATTTCCAGCTGACACCAACAGAGATTGTAATCCAGCCTCGAACAAAATCCAAACATGAAATAATGGTCATGGATGATTATGACCCCAACGTAAGGCAAACCAGATGCTATACTTCTTAAACATGAATTTTGTAACCCTTCAACCACTTGACGAGTACACCCAGCTTAAAACATGTTTACTAAAATATAGCTTGTGTATAATATAAACTAAGACACTTAAACTCTCTAACTTCGCAATATTAGTCATAAAGTACCTTTTGATCCCTCTTCATTCCTTTTAATAATCTCATTAATCTTGAAAGGGGAGAGGAAAAAATGGAGAGGCATAACTAAGATTGAGATTTTAGCCAGCTGATTTCTCTAGTAGGGCACAGCCAATAGGTAAATTCTAGTAGCACATGGCCAATTTAACCAAAAGCGCTTATGGCTCAATGGATAGAACATCTGCATGTAGAGCAGAAGGTTTAGGGTTTGACCCCTACCGGGCGCAAGTATAAGCTGGGGGTTTCTTGACTGCGCGCATCCCTCTTTACTCCCTCCTTGACTGTGCGAAATATTGGGATTGTCCTTTTACATGGCCAACTTGGTGGATAGGTGTTGTACACAGACTACACAGACTAAACAAAGCTCATGTCAAGAATAATGATTACATGCTTCATGTTATGAGTAAATTTCCATTAATTTATTTGCCAAATGGTCGTTAGCTGGTTGTTTGGCTATTCATACCAATTGTTTACTGCTATGAAGATGTTTAGCGAAAATTATTTGTTGGTCGTTGGTTGTTTATTAGAGAACGAGAGAGTTAAAAACCAAAAGCTAATAAAAAAATGGGCTTATTTTATGCCATCTTTTCAAGTGGCTCAAAAGCCATTGACAAAATATACTTGCGGTAATTTGACCCGCTAAAAAGGAAAACTTACAAAAGGCAAGCAAAAAGCCTTAGACGTTCCTAAGGATAGTTTTGAGGTGCAATCACCTAGGGCCCAACTTATAAAGGCTCGAACTGAGTTAATCATATTATTTGAGATTGGTTTGTGCATAATTACCTTATCATTTGTTCGACACTAATGTGATGGAAAAAAAAGAAATTATATGATGCATAGTTGGAGAAAAAAATAACTCAAGCTTTACTTATACAAGGACGGCCTTTTTTATGTTTCGTCTAGAGCCCAAAAATTATCAGGAACGGCACTGCAAAAAGCTAATGAAAAAGTCATGCCTATCCTACATTTATATCGCTTTAATATGTCATTCAAATTTTTTGGTCTGCAAGTGTAGATATCAAATAAAAATCTTCTTAAACTCTCTTTATAGACACCTAAATTAACAAGTGAAACACCGTCTAACATCGTAACAAAACAATTAACAAAGCTCGGTTATTGAAGAGACGAATTTACATAAGGAATGAAAATCAGAACAATGATCTTTGCACTAGTTAGTTCACAGAAAACGAACATGTACCCAATTCTTCTAGGGGAGAGCTAGTAGTCATATGATACAAAAAAGATTACTTGGGTAGTTACATACGAGATTCCTTTTTCAAAATTTTTTTTGTCTTATAAACTCTGTTTTGAGAGGAAAATGGGTAGGAATTTCACCCCTCTAATACCGAACAATTGATCAAAAATTTTGCAACCCATCAACAAGATTCTCCCATTTTTGTATTCTACTTTAAATAAAACATACTTCACACTTCATCTCCCATTTTTGTAAAAGTAAAAGCTTTCTAAAGTTTCAGAATTGGTAATGCTAAAATGAAAAATGCAAGTAAATGGTCAGCACCACCTATTTGCTGTACATAATTCATAAGCTTACTAAGTTATTTAGTACACATAAAGTCAAATCCGCTTTCAGGAGCGTGACTAATATATATTTAGGCAGCGGAAAAAAAAAGAACACATCATGCACATAAAAAAGAGATGGAAACAGAAGATGGAGGGCATACCTTCATTATCCCAGCAAGAACTGCACCTCCGAGGTACACCATATGTTTTCTTCTAGGAGGGTCTTCAATCCTTAATCTTAGTTTCTACAAATTGCAGTAGCAATAAAGTGAGGCACAAGAAGCCTTAAGCAGACAGCAATTAAGCCTAAATCATTAATAAATCTCGACCACCAACATATAAGCTTGATCAGCCTTCAAAACCTCTTATATTAATTTGAAAAGACAAAAAACAAAATAAAAAATGATAAAATCCTGCGAGAAAAAGATGCTGAACTCTTGAAACCATGAAAATATGTTGCTATTTCTCTCCAACGAGAATAACTAATCTCATCTACATTAAACCTAAGCATCTTCTTTCACACCTAACTAAAGGGCACATTTCTAAGCTATGGCCAGAATTATGTAAAAAAAATAAGGTCATTAGTAGTGATTACGAAAAAAAAAGGACTCTAAATTTCTCATGAAAACTGATGGCCCTTCTCTCCACCATTGGTATGAAATAGAATTTTGAAGGTGATAGAGCTTCCCATCACAAAAATCAAGGTCATGTACTACGGAACAGATTAACATCCCAAATTGAAATAAAATCAGCTACACAAAGCTTGTCAAAATTAATATGCTAACAAGTGGTCAAAGACATAGAGGCCAACTGTTTGGCAATCAAATTTATTGACATAAAAACTTTTACATCTCTAGTTTTTTATTCTATAGCAATCCTATGAAGTCAGGTACTTTGACATCTAAATCATTTGACAATAATCAGCCATTATCCAGACACCAGTGAACTACATTCGACGTTACGCATGCTCTTCATCATACCCACCTGTCCCCAACCTTTCAGCTATTCAACAGCAAATCGTGATTATTTGGTATAGTAGATAAAACAGATGATGGTCAGATCTGGACTTCAACAAATGATACTCCATCTCACTAGCTATGTGTAAGCCAATTACTTCATATATGTATACCGATCAAGTAACCCTGATGCCACTGTCCCATTTAACACTGCAGACAATAAATCTATTGAGATTTTAATGAGCATCTTTAACTTTGTTGGATAAGAAATAGACAGATTTTACTGCGTATGATGATGAAGATGATGCAAAAGAAATAGACAAATCAAGAGTGAACCGTCTTCCAAATTCGACAATTCCCACGTAGATTGATTCTTGAAACATGAAAATTTGAGCCAAATTGAATTAATTCAATAAAATAGAAAGTGAAATAGTGAATTGTAAATTCATACACATAGGTGGCAAATTAGTTACGGGCATAAAATATTGCATAACAATTAGCTTCACTGAAATCGTGATTCACAAAAAGACATGACCCTTGTCTAGTTAATATTAGAGATGGCCATGAGGCAGGTTACCCGAAATCGAACCGACAACGAACCCTTCCAAACTGGAACCATGGTTGAGGAATGGTTCCTAGATCAAGTCTGACAGAGCCGCTGACATGATCTGAAATTCTAACCATATCGGATGAAATAAAACCAAACCATTCCATAGAACTAACGACTCATTGGAACCACCTAATGTAGCCGTTGGATGTGGTTATTGGCCGTTGAAGTATCTTTCGTAAATATGGATGAATTGTTCATCCATTCAAAACCTTCTTACACTCTATTTAATTTTTTCTAGTTACTCTTGAATACTCCATTAGTCTATTTAATCATTCTTTTAATTTCTCCAATATCCATTTAGTTCTTTAACAATCAGATACCAATGTCTTCCTTCTAGAAAAAAGCCACAAGGAAGTTTGTAAGGTGGAAAAATCATTCAGAAGATCAAGCTCCAAACAAAATGTTACTTCTATTCTGACTGTATCAACAACACCACTGATTAGTAACTACGAGCTAAAGTACGCTAAAGGTACAGCTTAGATGATTTTCAAAATGAAATTAAAAGATGCAATTGAAATTGATGAAGACGAAGAGGAACCATCAACCTCTACTAGGGTAATTTGATCTCAACAATCATCAACGAGATCACACAAGGTCGTGCAAGACGTGTCAATTTCAAAAATATTGGTTACATCATGTCAATATTCAATTATAGTTTAATTTAAATTATTAATTATTTAAGCATTGTAGTATTTGTATAAGAGCACATTTTAACTAAGAAGAAAAACCTGAAACTAAATATTTTCCGAAAATGCCCCCAATCGGTGGTAAAGTTGTTTCACATGTGAATGTATTTTTCGAAGAAAGAAACTGACAACCCGGACACTTTCCTATGCACATGTCAAATTTGCGAATGTCAAGGCGTCAAAATACTTTTAAAAATTTTAGTTTTAGTTTTTATAAATAATTTATACTTTGTAAATAAATAATAAATATGCTAAAAAATAATTTGTAGTGACTTGTATATATGTGTTAGTTTGTAGTATGGGAACTCTTGACAAAGCTTTGTCAAAAAATATGAGATAACAAAAGAGACTCATGCAGCAAGACCGCGTGTGGAAACCACCAAACATAACTAGGTTAGGTGGGCAATGCAAATGCTCGACAAAGGTATTTCCTTTCATTATAATCGTAATGAAATAATTGATGAATTTTCTAAATATGTAATTAGTGTTGAGGTGTTGTTTAACAACGGTAAAAGCCAATGAGTATTTGAATAGAAAAGCCTTACAACCTAAGTTTAGAGCAGTGCCAAAAAACTCTTAAACACCGAACTATAATATTGTATGAAGCTAAAAGTTATAAATTGGTATAAATGTTTAAATCTTATAATGGTTGGGTTAGCTTAGCAATCAATACTTGTTCACCATAATTGGTTTATTTAAAAGGAATTATCGCTTTTAAGTAAATGTCCGTGAAATTCAATGGTCATAACATAAAATCAAGAATGATAGAAATACGTAGAGAATGAAACTTACTACATGAGGCTTTCCCATGTTTTGTAGATGACGAGTCCGCAAGAATTAAATGCATGGAACTTTTAAATGACAATCTTTTAGTTTGATCTTAGGTGCTAAATTATTACACATACGATGTTGTGTTCATATAATAAATTTATTTTATCTACAAGGTATTAAAAAATTTATCTAGTTTATTAGATTACAATAGAAGCATAGTTAAGTGGCTTAGATCAAAAAAGGCAAAAGAGAGGTAAAAACTAGTATGTAACCAATATAATTAAACAAGGTATATTGGTAGTTAGATTATCCGAACGGTTGGAACTCAATCCATAATTTGTTAAAAAAAACAATTACATATCGTCTCGTCATAACATAATATAATGAATGTACGTCAATAGGTATAACCAACGAAGAAAGGGAACTTGCTATTGGTATACAAAAGCTATTAGAAGTATATAATCATGCATTACTATTTTTTATCAGCTTGTTAACCAAAATAATGAAGACACTAATGAATTCTTGAAGCTATACTCAAGAACATGATAGATAAATTATAGCAATTTGAGAATCACATCTTAAGATAGTAAATCTAACAAAATTGATAGGCTATTACTTTCATTGCGTAGATTATCCACAAAGTGAAGTAGATAATCATGTTGGAACTTGTAGAAGCTTTTAGGAGTCCTTTATGATTTCTATGCAACTATACAAAACCCTGAACAAGATATGTCTAGGCGTTCTAGCATCTCACTACGTCCTATTAGGTTTCATCTTATCATAGCTAACAAATTCTGTAGTCAAGATGATAGTTTATACCTTCTACATCGTCATCCTCTTCAAATCTAGAAATAGATAATTATCACAAAAATCATTTTTAAATTGCACCAAATTGTTTTAATATTTAGGAATGGAGGAAAGAAAAATCCATAAATTTTCCAATATCATCGAAAATTGCAAAGGATATCCTTACATTTATGGCTTCTACCGTTGCATTAGAATCGACTTTTAATTTTAGTGCAGGTAGGAGTGTGCTTGGCGGAAAAAATATATATAAAAAAAAATTACTCATCTTACTCCACATACTATACAAATATGTGTTTACAAGAAAGATTGGGATCGAGCTCATAGAAGAACATGAGGACTAAAGAACAATGATGATCAAGGCAATGATGATTCATGGATGGCGATGGATACTTCAGACTGAGGGATAGCGGAGACATCTAACCAACAAGAGGATGAC
The DNA here is from genome assembly GCA_000753965.2 of Amaranthus hypochondriacus. Classification (NCBI taxonomy): domain Eukaryota; kingdom Viridiplantae; phylum Streptophyta; class Magnoliopsida; order Caryophyllales; family Amaranthaceae; genus Amaranthus; species Amaranthus hypochondriacus. The sequence goes on from CM025917.1 coordinate 19,693,841, forward strand.
AATGAAGATGAAGAATAGAATTATAATATAGGAAAAAGATCAACAACTACAATTAACAGGTATGTTAAAAACTACGTGGACTTTGATTTCTACAGGATGCGTAGGTAACTTAGCATTTTTTCGATATACCAAGTTCAAATCCTTCCCCCCCCCCCCCCCTTTAATAATCGTTTGTATTATTACTTTGTCATTTATTTATTAACTATATTTGTTTTCTTATGTTTGGTAAATATTTAATGACCATTGACATCATAGAGTAAAAATGTGGTATCGGTCGCGATTGAGATAAACGAAATGGTGATGCGGTGGTACAGCCCGCAAGCTTTTTTTTTACACCTTGACGCAATATGCGAGTTTTTTTTACACCTTTGCATTGCGGATATATCGGTTCGTTTTTTTTTTAAATCTTTACAACGTGACCGACGCAATGCGATGTGGCCTTGTTGTTACACTATGGTTGACATGCAGCGAATTTCAATAATACTCACAAAGGTATGTCAAACATTATTTGATATTTTTGTTATTATTTATATTTATATTTAAAGAAGAGAAGTAAGAGTTGATCCGGTGGTACAACCCCACGAGCTGAACCACCGATACTATGCCCCTGCATTCCATTTTAGTGGAGTCGGAACGCTTAACCCGGACTATGGTCATCTCAAGTTGATATCCATGAAAAGAAGTGTGCTAAAAAGAAAGGAAAAAAAGGTTCAAAACAAATCTTTTTGGATGTCTTTTGATCATGGAGATCACAATATAAAACTGTAATCTATTTGAAGCTATAGCCAAGCAACAAGACAAACGAATGTAAATGACGATTCAAAGAGAGTTTTGGTTTACCATTCTATAAAGGGTCTCAGTTTTACCTTCAATCCATCTTTGTTTCCTTTAAGGACAACATCAAGGTATCGATCCAAAATTTCCCGCTCCAGCCTGCACATTGTTTGAACCCTCATTCAGCTTTGAAGAGCTGAAGGCCTAAAAATATTCCAAGCTAACATATGATAACTGTAGTGGCCTCAAGTATTGTATCATATTTGCATTACTTTTAAAGCCCTAAATAGTGGATTGATAAATATTCGCACAAAAAATTACATTTTCAAAGATTCATGATAGTTAAAGAAAATTATTTTTTTTAGCTATTGGAGCATCTTTCTTTTGAGGTACTGGATCCAAAGAGTGATAAAATGTTGAATTGGCATGATAGCAGAGATCCCTCTTAAGCAAAAGGTAAAGCACCTTAATAGTTAATACATTTACAAAAAGAAACCTAAGAGGGCTTAAATCACCCTTTGGTTTAAGCCCCGCAAGCCCATTTAATGCATGGCCTTACCACAAATGTTTTCTCTCCTCTTCACATAACTTAAAATCTCTTATGCTCTTCTTTTCTTTATTTCTCTTCTTCTTTTAGGTTTTATCGATTGCTTTTTTGGGGATTTGATTCTTTTTCTATGTTCACTTATAAGGGCACCTCACATCCAATGATCTAGGTCATTTCCTTCAACTGAAACCGGCTCTAAAGATCCTTATCGCCATAGAATGCCTCACAACTTTCAAAACTTAGGGGAAGTCTACAAGAAAGAATCTTAGAACTGATAGTTTAAGAAATATGTTGTTGAGAGTTAAGGATTTTCAAATATTACCGACTTGGTAGTCCAGGGTACATGGTACTCCCACCGCTTAAAACAATGTGTTGATAAAGCTGCATAGAGGAATGTAATTATATCAGTACTTGAATAAAGACCCGTGTACTAAAAGACATGCAAATTGTATGTGGATAATGAAACTGATACACGTAATTATAAAATAATTTGATGGCTAATAAACTTGGTCTCAATAAATGATCCATTAAATATTTCAACTTTCACTTTTATTAAATACTTCCAATTGTAAATTATGTTTGGAAACTCATGACACAAGAAAAGAGACCATTGTATTCTGCACGCATTAAAGTCTACTCACCTGATTACATTTAAGATTTAAGACAAAAAGAAAGAAGACATACACATTCAAACAGTTTTTTCATAATTTTTGGCATATAAGCCAAAAAGGGTTGAGTAATGATATTTGAGAAAACAAAAACTCCTCCAACAACAATATGCCTCTACAAAATGGGGTCAGCTACATGAACGAAAACAAAAGCTCCTTCTATAGCTTCTTCTATACTAACTCCATTTCACTAAAATCTTTCCAATTGTATTTTCACACATGCTCATGCACTATTTCAATCGTTAATATCACTAATTCTGCATAATCAACAATATAAAATTTAGATTTAATAGACGAATCATAAAATTCCATTTGACAATGTTTTAACTTATAGAATCAGAATAAAAAATAAAGGAAAATTTGCATTTAGCATGTCCAACTTTGGCCAAAAACATTTTATCAAGTGCAACATTAACTATTATCTTCGTTGGAAGCTAATCCAACCTAAACATCAAGTCACATGCTGAGTAGAAATACAATTGGCCATTTTGAAAACTGTTTTATTAAAATTGTTGTGAAAATATTATTGAGACAAATTTGCTATGAATGATTATGCTGATATGGATATGGGTCAATGGATCGGGCTTACGAGTTGGTCATTGACGGAGTAGTAAGACATCGTCTCCTACTCCTTATATTTGAGGTGAATAGTCATTCAAATATTGATTAGCCTCACCCGAGATAGCCTTAGGGCTATAGATGTTCCTCTCAACTAGACTCTTAGTGCGCACATAGATCTAGGAAACTGATGTTGCTTTTAAACCTATGTTTTGAATTACTATGTTTTGTTGTTTTGGATTGTTACTTCTCATTCAATTGAACATGACCCGCTATTGTTTCCATCTTTTAGTTTGTTTGCAGATCGTAACCGGAGAGGAACGATAGGTTAGCGGTGATGATTAGAGTTACAGAGATGTTATATTGAGCTGAGTACGCGAGAAGTGTAGTGTTGTATTAGGTTTTTGATATTGTGTTGGTTATATTGGACTTTTAGAATGACTTTTATGATTACTTTGTATTTTAGTTAGATGTTTGGTTTGAGAATTAGCTGAGTTAGTTACGTTAAAGAACCGGTGACTCCTTTGCTCAAGTTTTGAAATTGTGATTTAAGTTTCTTGGGAAATTGACCCCGTTATGACCCTGTTTATTTAGTAAGTCGGGTTGTTACAGAACCTATGAAACTTTTTTTGGCCAAAGTTGGGACTTGTTACATGCAATTTTTCCAAATATAAATTAAGAGCGATTGAAGAATAGTACCAAGAAAAAAAATAGAAACATGTTAGTGAAATGGAGGGAGTATATTTTATAGAAGTATTTTTTCCAAAAGAAATTAAGTCTAGATGTTCTTAACAAATTGGATGCCGTAATATAAATTACACACACATAACTTTAAACTAATATGCACTCGGGTACATAAGCCCTCCTGTTATTAACAATTTTCCTTGAGGTTATAGTGTTCCACATCAAACAGTAATTGATTATTGCATTTGATGTATAAACTAACTAGTAAAATATTATTTGGGACTTTAAAGTGACAAGTAATATAGCATTAACATTATAACAAGATATAGAATCAAACAAGTTACTTCAGTAAACCAATAATTAGTAACAGAGGGAGCATCAACGGAAACAATAATGGCCAAATGGGTATTCGTAAATGACATACCATCATACGATTATCAATATCCATTTCTTGAATGCAGCGGAATACCATATCAGCCATTCCATCACCTTCAACATCAATGAGTTCCTGCCCAAGTAAATGCTTACAATAATTCGACAATGATACATGAAAAGCAAAATTCTGGTTGTTCAGATTATGTTTTGCTTAAAGTCTTCCGAGAGGTTCAAGACTATAAACTTATTGATTAACACTTAATGGTACCTTCAATAAAAAATTCAAAAGACACTGAAAAATAAGTAAAACGCAACATGGGAACATTAAAAATTCTAAGAGAAAATTTTTTGCAAGGAATCAAATCTAAAATGGGATACTAAAACTTTCATTTCGAAAAAATTTGCATGTGTATACAAATGTAAGCTGACAGATGCTTACTGGAGTGAAAAGTGCTTCAGGAGCCTGGAAGCGCTCAGTGCCGACTTTGATAACTCTTCCATCAGGTAGCTGGAGAAAATCCATATAAGTACCTCAACATCCACGCAAAAACAATGACAGAAACAATATGCAAAAAACAAATTAATTAAAATGAAAAATAGTTCTACACCCCAAATATAATAGGTTAAATAACCAAAATTTCAAGAACTTTTCCTTATCAATTGTAACTTTGTATGGAACAAATAATATATACGGTAAGATATTCAAAAGCAAAACAAGTATGGCACATATATTGACTACTAAAAGCTATTGAAATTGAAAACAACAGCTTACAGTATACTTCTTCATGAGAATGGTGGTCTCAAGTCCCAACTGATACTCTCTTTTGTAATCATAACTGCAGAAGATTCTAATTATCTTAGATGGAGATATAAAATTCCGAAAGCTTCTCTTAATAAATGTATCCTGACCTTACATAGCACAACTTTTCTTTGATTTGTCTTCCAGTTTCGAAATCAGCAGCTCTGTTCATGGCATACCTTCAAAGAAAAAATGCCAATCAAACATAGTAACAATAATTCAAAAAGAGATACACCAATACGGATAGTACCACATAATAGAAATAAAATTGATTCTCACCCTCTTCGTGTTAGTAAATCAACAAGGTAAGATGTTATGTGTCGTCCTGCCACATTCATTCGCTTTGTAAGATGAGGGAATGAATAACCATCAACAACAGGTACCTGAAAATGTGGACTATCTTAGACTAAACATTGACCTAGGAACAAGATTTAATGTTGAGTATAAAAGTTTGATGTCAACCTAGTACAAGAGCTAATCAGATCTTAGTTTCAAAACCAGTAAAACGGCTGAAAAACAGCACGATTAGTCATAAGCTATACATAAAGAAAAATTCATTGATGAGAATTGAAACCGATGCCCATGTTTCAAATAGCAATACACTAATTCCTCCACTTAATAGAGGATCCAAAGTGAAAAAAAGAAAATTTCAATTCATTATATTACATCCTACCAATCTACCATAAGCTTAAGCTTTATTTTAGAAGTACACGCCCATGTGTTAAGAGAGAATAATTAGGATGAAGGACTTGAGTACAAAGTCTCTGTTACTAACCAACATAAATAGCATGTATATATGACTTTATGAGAGAGTAACCAAATAACTAAAAACAAACAATTGTGTTTATTAAATCAAAGTGAATGATATGAAATGATAGTGATAGATTTCCTTGGTTCCCTATAAAAGAGGATTCACTGAAAATCTAAATATAGCATACACTTCATGCGTAATAGATTATGGAATCATCTCACGAGACATAATGGTGATGAGATTGTAGGTTCACACAATCATTCACTCCAGTCCCCCTTAAGCACAAGATAATAGCTACATCAAACAACAAACTTGCTAGCAAAAAGAATGGTCAAACCATGAGGCTAAAAAATGCCAAGTGTTTCAACAATCCTCGAGCAAGAAGTATTTAAACAACAAACTTGTGTTTATTACGCACATTTAACAATAAAAAAAAAGTTAATATTATAAAAGCATGCGATTAGACGATTCAAACAAGATCCCACTTGCCTATAATCTTTCTTACACAATAGTCGGAATATATAAAATAAGCTTGAACGATAAAAAGTATCAATAATCGTAATGTAGCGAGTTTTTCAGAACGGAGGAAGTAACATTTTGAAAATCATAGTAAACTTAAATGTAGTACTGATTGTTGCAGCAGTTTTTCAAAGCTAACCAACATCATGTTTTCAGAATTTACCACATGAGTGACACCATCGCCAGAATCAATAACTAGCCCGGTGAGAAGACCTGCAAGGTTATCAGGCTATAACGATAAGCAAGTTGATTGGACTTTGTTTTTAATAAATTTATTTCTTTTTTAAGTTTTATCAAGAACTTCAAGAATGAATGTCGGAAATGCAAAAAATGTCAACTTACAGCACCTTGAGCATATAGGGTTAGAACCGCCTGGATTTGAATAAATACTCCTGAAAAGTTGTATCTCTCAAACATTGTCTCAACCTGGATTGTATGTTCCAACCATCAAAACATCATCTTCATTTTAGTAAAAAAAAGGAAAAAAAAAAGAGCCAATTGACTCTTTAGTACAATAAGCAACTAAAACTTTTTTTTGTGAAAAATGTCAAATTGTGCTGTGAAACTCAAAACAAATCAAAAAGTGTATATACCATTTGCTCACGATTTTTTGATGGATTTAGTGGGGGATCCGTCAATAATATCTTACATTCTGTAGGATCTACCTGCCAACAAAAAGCAACAAAACAGAAAGATAAAAATAATTAACACTATTAAATATTGTCAGTTTCCCAACAGAGGGCTACAATTCTTACCTTCAGCTCGTTAAAAAATGCATGGTCCCATACATGACACATGTCATCCCAATTTTGAATGATACCATTATTCACAGGATATGATATATCAAGTTGGTGTCGCAAGTTAGCACAAGCTTCTCCAACAACGATGTCCTGCATAATGGAACCAAAATCTACTATGAGAAGAAGGTCAGTCAATGTTCTAGATAAGGCTCCTAAAGAGCACTTAATAAAAGCAGCCTTCTTTACATGTAAAGAAAGAAGCATTCACTTGCCTAGGATTAAAAATTCCCACCTTCAATTCTTGTTCCATTAATGATTCTTCATACCGTAGCATAGGCTTCCCCACTACACAAGGGAAAACCGAAGTGGGAAAATTCTCTCCTGCAAAGCCACACTTAACATACTACAAGGAGATAAGAGGAATACTTGTCAACAATTCAGTTCTCTGATTGAAATAAATTATTATAGAAGTAATTCATATTAAAAAAAATCAATAAACGGAGATGACTAGTATTCGGCACTTCAAATTAAAATAAAACAGTCCATGACAACAAAATACCAAGAAGCTACCCTTAATAGATGATAGTCATTGTTGTTCGAAGAACATACTTACCTTCTCACCTTTCCCTTTAAGATGTTGAATATGAAGCTTAGTCAATGGCTGAATTTTAAAACAAAAAAAAAAAAAAACCTTTGTCCAAAAGTCGTGGAAGGGCACTCAAAAGCAAAACTCGTAACAAACTAGCTCTTAACATTTTTTCCCAATAATCCTACTTTTTCTTGTTGATTTTGTGCGAAGGGAGGGAGGAAGAAATTATTTGCTTTCAGACGAACTACTTTGAAATCATTCTTACATGATCTATTAATCTTTTTACAAAAACTTCATTACATTAAAGCAAAGCATAGTTCATGCAATCCATTGGATTAACACCCATAAAAATACTCACAAAGAGATAACAAACCAAATCTAGCCAGGGCTAAATGCAATTAATCACTACACATCACCAATAGGAACATATAAGCTAATTACAACATTGCTAGAGTAAACATCATAGATAATTTTAATCTGTAACGTCAAAAAGTACCTCCTAGAAAATCTACATGGAAATTTAGGTACTACTACAATAATTAACAAGTGTAAAGAAACAAGGAACAAGATATGTGATACTTAAAACGCATAATACACCCCTAATTCTAAAAAAATGACATCTCTTCCAATAATGTGCCAATCATAAGGACATATCACACAATCGTGACTAAGCTAAGTTTTTTGAAATCTTCATTTTACCTCAAGTATGTCAGACCCTTGCACTTCATTTTGGAACAAAATAACAACAATTCTTCTCTTAAAAGCCAAGTCGGACCCTTGGAGGCTTGGACACATATTCATGTCTAACATGGATGCACAAGGACGAGGAACAAGGTCATTAGGCCTAATTTACTGCTCTTTATACCTACCTATTGAAATTATAAAATCAACCTTTCTTTCAACTTCTCCCTCATATTTCCAAGTCCCAAATAGTTTAGCCAACAAATCCATCAGTGTTGGCACAATTAACAACAGTTCACGCCTGAAAATAGCTCCCCCTAACTTGAAGACAAAAACTTCACTATTTAGGTTTACCAATCCACATCATAAAATTTCACCAATTCCACAGGCCTATCAATCAAAAACTAAAAGAAATACAATGTTTCCACATCTATAACAATAACAAAGCCTTCTGCCAACAGCTATATGAACCAAAACAAATCAAAATGTACAACCATCGCTAACGAAGATTGATACAGCTACAAAAATTAATTCCAATAATCATGTACATATATATTCTACTCCTTTAATCACTCCTATATATAAACATATCAATTATTAAAAATCATAATGATCAAATTCCTAAATTCAGTACTCAGTCAATCTACACCACTAGAAACAAAAATCCGAATTGTCCACAAAAGAAGGAAATTTTTCAGTGTATAATCAAATTAGTCCACCATAAAAAAAACATCAAATTGCCCACAAGACCTAATTTTCTTCAATGCTCGACAGATATAGATTGCAAAAGCGATCATATGAATTACAATGTGAATCACATAGGAAAGTTACCCCAGTGCCATTATCGCAAACGACGACGTTCTTGCTGTCCATGAATTGATCTTCTACTGTTTCACGTCTTTGGCAGGCGACTGAGGAAAAGGGGGTTACAAATGCAAGAAGCAAATATCGGTGAAAGTCGCACAAAACATAAAATGCAATTATAGAAATGATGATTGAAAGATGGATTGTAGTGAAAGTCACACAAACATAAAATGCGAAGGATCATAAACTATACTAAAACAATTACGTGTCACTACCACAATGTTTCGTTTCCCGCCGAAAGCACTCCTCTAAGAAAAAATTATTCAGCGCATTTATCACAATTATTACAATTTCCTTCAAATATGTTTCTTTTCATATTACAATTACTACACAGATTAGTATTTTGAGAAGTATTCTTGGTTGATTAGCTACAATTATTACAATTGCCTTCAAATAAGTTTCTTGCTATATTACAATTATTACTGCCCACAAATAAATCATCTTACCTGACCAAAATCAGCCAATTTCAAGACAATTCCTTATTCTTGAAAATTATTGCTTTGACTACTACCATAGTATTAATTAAATCTCAGATTTGAATTAGATGTTTTCAAACTTTTGAGTATTAATTAAATCTCTTATTCTTAAATTTCTATATATTAACATAACTCATATGACTATCTAAAACACACTTCATTAGCATAAAACAATGATAAACAATTTTTATTCGTTTTTGAGCATTAACATGGTACTAATTTATTGGATCTTCAAAGAAATTTTGAGACCAACCCTTTAATTTTTTTAGCAACCAAAAAATAAAAAGATAAAAATGAACTTACATATGAATTTCTGGATCAAAAAGCCAAAGAGAATCAAAGAAATTGGTTTCAATTAACCGATTAGAATCAAATTAAAGACAAAACCATAGAATGAGAAATTTAGAGAGAGAGAGAGAAAGTAAAAAAATGATCTAAAAAAATGGTTGCAATTGGCATAGAGATGAAGATTTGATTGAGTTATCCCAAATAGACTAAAGACGAGAATAAGAGTACGGTTTTCATTGGGTCTATTATATGATGGGCCAAGTTTTCCATAGTTCATTTAGCCCATGCTAAAAAATGGAAAATGTAGACAATCAAAATAAAATAAGAAAAATTGAAATGGATAAGACTTTAAAACAAAAAAAATAATGAAATAAGATTGAAATCAAACTATATCCAAAAGTAAGCATCTAGGAGTCCAGAGCATAGGTTCGGCATTGTTCGCATTTATTAACTGCGAATTGAAGGCAGATTTTCAAAAAAGTAGAAGGGGTTGTTCGCAGTTACTAAGTGCGAACAGGTCAAAGGGAGTCAACAGGTTGTTCGCACTTACTAATGCGAACAGGTCAAATGGAGTCAAGACCTGTTCGCAGTTACTAGACCTGTTCGCATTAGTAAGTGCGAACAGCCCCTTGACTTTTTTTGACTTTTCAAACTAACCGTTGTATGGTCAAACTAACCGTTATTTCAATTCCTCTATAAATACACCTTATAACTCGATTCATCACATATTCACCAAGCTATCATCCTTTTGCTTAGGTAAGTTTATATGTTAAAATTCTTATTTATATAGTTACTAAGTTTTTATTCATTTTATTAATGTTATTATTGATTTATGTTGATGTGTTTAACTTGATGTGTTCGCAGTTACATAAGATGGAAGTCACAGAAATGCGCATGTTGAGGTGAATGTGCGGGCACACTTTGTTGGACCGTATTAAAAACCAAGAGATTAGAGACAAACTAGGGGTTGCACCTATTTCAAAAAAAATTCGAGAAAACAGATTGAGGTGGTTTGGACACGTGAAGAGAAAGAATTTCGACGCCCCGATGAGGAGGGTCGAAAGCATCTTAGTAGATGGTAAGAGGAGTAGAGGAAGGCCTAGGAGAACCTGGGATGAGCAAATAAAAGTTGACCTACAAGAGTTAAACCTCTCTGCGGACCTGACTAGGGATAGGGGTAGCTGGAGGCGCCAACTACAGGTTTTAGACTTCTGACCTTCCCCCTATTTTGGCTTTTTGGTGTCCTTGGTCCCTTGCTTTTCTCGTTTCTTATCTAGGTCTAGCGTCATCGTTTTGTAAAGCTTCACTTTTGTTTCTAACTTTTTTTAGCCATATGCGTCTTACCCTTATCTAACGTGGCAGGAAATTATCTTCATCTATCTTGAGCCGGGGGACTCCTTTTGGCCGTGCTCTCCTCTAAGGGTATGAGTTTTCGCCGTCCTTCCCTCTCCAGACCCTGTCCATAGTTTCTATGAACGGGATATACTGGGTAGGATGATGATGATGATGATGATGTTTGTGTTTATTTCATTAACATATAAAATATTCATTGCCCATGGATGAGCATTGTCATTGTGGTTATGAAGTCGAATTTGGTCGTGATTGGAGCGATAGGTAATCTCGGGCGTCAATATGTTGCTTGTCCACTATTCGAAGATGACATAACCTTAGGATTCACCTACTTTAGGTGGGTTGATCCGGAGGGCACCGAATGGCAAAGAGCAATCATTATTAGGCTACATAAGGAGAATGAAGAGCTTAGAAACGAGATAAATAATTTGAAAAGGAAAGCGATTGATAAGGCTTCTAGAAGTGAAACAAACTAAGAGATTTTGAATAAGTTTAAGAAGGAACCCTAGATTGTAATGGTAGTAGTTCATTAACAAACTATGTATGTGTAATCGTTATAAATGAAATCATGTTGAATTCCGGCATCATTAACAAACTTGGAGATCATTATAAGCTAAATAAACATACAACTTATATATATACATATGTTTAAAAACATACAACTAAATATATACATATGTTTAAAACATTCGTAGTCAAACATACAACTAAATCACGATGACTCATCTATCCTATCCAACTAAGTTGGTCTC
>CM025917.1:19705755-19728059 GCA_000753965.2 Amaranthus hypochondriacus
TAGACTTAGAAGATGTTCATCGAAGCAAGGGCTCGGCTGGGTGTCCTTCCAGCCATAGTTATCAGAATCCCGATTCTGATCTATGATTTTACGATCTTACGATCCAAAAATGGGTCACCGATCCGGATCGTAGGTAGGATCTTAATCTGGTAGAATCGTGCGATCCTACTTAGCCTCAAAATTTCTATAGGTGATAGGATCATAACACGATTCTACGATCTACGATTTTACGATCCGATCCTACATAGGTAGTTTCAATTGTAAAATATTTTCATATAATACAGATTTTACTTATGTATAAATATATAATTAAAATAACTATATTAATACCTTCATAAAATTCAAGTTTTTCTTAATTTGTAGTTTAGAAATGATTACTAAAAGTATTTTTTGTTCAAAACTTAATAGATAAAGTCAAAAAAGTTTTTACTTACACCTTAAAACTCAAAAAAATAACAAATATAAATGATAATCAGTAATTCAAAGCACATTGATGCATATTTGTAGGATCACATGATCCTACGATTCGATCCTACCGATTTCGATCCTACCCCTCAACGATCCTAAGTAGAATCCCGATCCTAATAACCTTTTTTGTGCTAGATGAGCTGAAGGACAGCATGAAGTGTTTTAGAAACGACTTCTTTTTTTTGTACAGTACCGAACCGTGGCCCGTCAAGACGAGCCATGATGAGGAGCCGAACCTCCAAATGAATAACAATGTGCCTCAGTGCAATTTTGACGAATTTTTAATCATAGAGCATACAACTAAGGACGTAGAATTAGGGAGTTTCAAACCCATTTTTGTACAGCGGAATTTTGTTGTGACCCGGGCCCATCTCCAAAACGAGTTACTTTTATCTGCCCTAGGCCTTAGTCCGAAGTATCATAGGGGTGAGTTCAGTGTTTTGGAATATTTCCTTGTGTCGTATTTGGTTCCTGACTTCTGTTTTTTTTTTGCAGTTGTAGCTTTTGAAGAATTAGAAAAGAAATATCCCGGGAAAACTACTCTTCCTTCACCTCCTAAGGTATTTCGACTGAGTTTGTGTTGTCCAAATCTTGATTCTCGTAATGATATACAATTCTTTGCAGAATTCAAGAAATAAGAGGTTGCCTGAAGAAGGTTCGGAGCCGGCGTCTAGTGAGGCTGCCGAAACATGTTCTCCCTTGACCCAGCCACCGAAGAGACAGAAGACGCTACCGCCAAAGGTAGACAAAGGCAAGGGTAAGGCTGTTGGTGGGTCGGGGGACCTAGAGATGGAGGCACCTGTTGAGGTGTCCGACTACGAAATAACCCGTAGGGATTCGGGTGTAGTCTACGGCTCTGATCAGGCCTTTTCTGATCTTTCTCCTAAGAAGCTGCAAGTGCGTTGGAGGAAGGCCATGGGCCAATTAGTGGGCAACAAGGACCTGGCTCAACTTGCCTCCGTCCTCGCCAAAACAAGGGTCAACGAACTGCTTGCCCTTCAGGCTGAGGTAATTAACTTTCTTAGGCTGGTTTCGTTCTGAGTATTATCTAGACTAACGGTTTTCGGTTGCTTTTGTAGATGAACATCAGGATGCAATATGAAATTACTACTGCCCTGGGTTCCGAAGTGGTGGCTGCTGATCTTCAGGAAGCTAAGAAGAGGGTCAACGAGCTGAACGGGAAATTGATCATGAAAAATGATCAATTAATGACTTTGACTCGGGAGAACAAGGGTCTTCACCACTCGCTAGAGCAGATGCGCGAGAAATGCCGATTCTTAAAGGAAGCTGTGTTGGTCCGCGAGAAGCAACTCTCCCTTAAGAAGAGGATAGTCAAAGAGTGGCTGAAGACCGATGACGGTAGGCAATTTGTTGCTCGGTTGGGGGCCGACACTATCAGCCAAGGCATGCGGGTTCGCGAGTTGATGGACGAGTATGCATACGAGAAGCTAAAGCTCGAGCCTAGTTGGGAGGATTGTTTTGCAGCTGCGGATGCCGAATATGAGAAGGCAGTTCATCAGGCCGGTGAAGAAATGAAAGAGCTGGAGAGCACCGGTCCTGATGCTGATGATGCTGGTGATAGAGAGGAGTGGGAGAAGGTGCTGCCGGGGGAGGTGGAAGCTAGATTTAGAGATGTCGACTTTGCCCATTACGATATCTCTATTCCTTCTAGGCCGCCGACCCCTATATCTTCTCCCGTGGCCGCCATTCCCTTGCTCCCTAAGCCCTTGCCTTTTCCATCTTCGCCGATGATTTTGGGACGTGAGGAGCCGGCCCCACCTGAGGATCGTGACCCCTTGTTCTCCATGGAAGAGCTTTATGTTGATGATGACTGCTGATTTTTCTTTTGATTTATGGACATACAGTCCTTGTATTTTTCAGATTTAAGTTTCCAAACATTCAGGCCACGGCCTTTGTAATCTGAACTTGTTTTGTATTTGTAATATGATTTCACTGTTGGTTATTTTCTAATATGATCGATACTTGGTTATTAACCGTTCGCAGATACGATACTTTTGATGTCCGGTTACTTTCCCCATACTATGGGCCGAATATGTTGAGATCTAAGTTTTAACTAGACATGAGCATGACCACCGGTAAGGTAGGCCACATTTTTATAAATTTCAATTTTCCATCAGCCGAGTACAATCAATTTTCATCAGCCGAATACAATGCAAACTTTTTGAAAGAAATAGTTACATGCGGTACTGTCTTGTCTGTCCCCAGTTTATCTTGGGTTCGGCATCTTTCACACGTAGAACTTCTTCAAATGATCCGAGTTCCATGGTCTTGGTAGTGGTTTGCCATTTTCTTCGAGTTCATATGTCCCCGGTCTTATTACGCGAGTGACTTTGAATGGCCCATCCTAGTTCTTGCCAAGCTTCCCTTTCTCGACCAGCTTGCATGTTGCTTCTACTTTCCTCAAGACGAGGTCTCCCACCTGGAATTGCCTCATCTTTACAATCCTGTTGAATTGTCTAATCATTTTTTGTTTTTTGGCGATGGCCTTCAGAAAGGCGTTTCCCCTAGTTTCTGGCAGCAAGTCTAGGTTGACTTTGTCAGCGTCATTCCGATGTGGGTCATAGTAGGTGACTCTGGTGGAGGGGATTCCAACTTCCACGGGTAGGATAGCTTCCGTGCCGAAGACAAGGGAGAAGGGGGTGTGCCCCGTGGACTCTTTGATAGTGGTTCGGCTAGCCCATAATACGCCTGGTAGTTCATCTACCCAATTACCACGGCTTCCTGATAGCCGTTTTCTTACGCGTCGTTTAACGCTAGAAACACAATCTAATCAAACACATTTATAACACCCTAAATACAACTATAACGAATATAGAGGTAAGTTGGGGATCGAACCACGAAGACAAGGGCAAGCAAGGTTAGGTGCTAGGCGTAGAGAATGTAAATGATATAGGTGAGGGTGTTTAAACTACATTATGAAAACAATAAATAAAATTGAAATAAGCTATGGAAAACAAACGGGGATGGTAAGGATCCACCCTAGGTCGATACGATGTTCTCATACAAAGCTAGGTCAAGGGAGATTGAGCGTGGCTCAATCGAGACACTCTAGATAGCGAGGGAAAGTTGATGACCTATAGCCATGCGAACGACCCATAATCGCCCTATGTCTCACAAGGGAGTGGCAGGACAAGATACGCATCAAATATCAATCAAACAAACCACAACAACCTCAACCCTAATCTAGCACATGAACAACATTCACCAAACCTAGGGTTTCACCAAACCAAAACCCCTTAGAAATCTACTCTAGCATATTGAAAGCAACTACAACTAAGAACAAGAAAGAAAGCATGTATGTAAACTTTAGGGCAAGAAAGAAACTAGCAATAATGAAAGGTAAAACAATAACTCTAACTATCAGCTACACTAGAAAGCAATCACCAAAGCAAGAACAAGAAATGAAAGCAAGAGAACAAGATTCAAAGCAATAATCAAACTTAAGAAGAATAAAACATTAAATGGCATGAATGAAAGATAAACAAAGCAATAAAGAGATTGAGAAAGATAAACTTACATAAACTAAGGTGCTTGAATGAAAGGAATTGAAAATACAATGCTTGGAATGTAAAAGAAAGCAATAAAACTCTAATCTAGGGTAAGGAATGAAAGAAAGCATTAAATTCATGTTCTTAATGGTAGAGAGGGTTTCTAACCATCAAGGCATAGGGGATACATTCAGAAAAATGGGTTTATATAGGCTACACAAGGTGGGAACAAAAGCCCTAAAAGAATCCTACGTGGCAATGCTTGCGAAGAAAAACAAATCGCAGGTTTTAAGCGAGTTTCGCTTGAATGGCCATCTAGGTTCGCCCGAATGGGCCCATTCGACCGAATGGGTCCACATTCGGTATTTCCAGAATGTTTGAAACTTTCACTTGGGCAGCACTAAGTTGCATTCAACCGAATGAAACATGGGATTCGCCCGAATTGATGATATTCGACCGAATTAGCTGGTCTTTGGCATTTCCAGTAACTTTGAAGCTTTGGTCTTGGGCTGCTTCACACTCATTCAACCGAATGTATGGGAGCTTCAGCCGAATGTGCTTCATTTTGCCTCTTTGCACTTTCAAACGAGCATTAAATGGCTTCCGGCTTCCCTGATGGCTTCGGAGATGACCCGAAACACTTGTGAGTGCCTTGAAACGCGTGCCTCCTTTTCGACTTTGATGTCTAAGCCTCGAACTCGATCCGTTTTACCTTGAAATCTCTCGAAAACACCTGAAATAATCTCAAAACACCGTGGAGACAAGAGCAAGGTAAAACCGAGTGTAAAGTGTATAAAACCGATGAATAACAACGAGACTCGACACCAAAGTAGGGACATAAATGTTCTCTAAATCGAGTACATCACTTTCCTTGAGTTTTTTCTTAATTCTGTTGAGAATAGTTTTATTTTCAGATTCCACTTGCTCGTTGGTTTGAGAGCGTGACACCGAAGAGAACCTTGTTTTGATATTGAACCGGCTGCAGTAATCTTTCGTTGCTACGCTATTGAACTGTTTTCCATTGTCAGAAATGATAATTTGTGGTACCCCATATCGAGTGATGATGTTTTTCCCCAGGAACTGACAAACTTATTTATCTGTTATGGAGCTTAGAGCTTCGGCCTCGACGTATTTTGTAAAGTAGTCTATGGCTACCAGAACGAATTTCTATTGCCCACCGGCCGGGGGGAATGGTCCCAGTAGATCAATTCCCTATATGTCGAAGGGTAGCAGGGCTTGTATGGGAGTCAGATAATTAGACGGTCGGCGAGGCACTTCCCCAAAGAACTGGCATTTCTCGCAAGTCTTTACAAGCTTTTCCGCATCTGTTTTCATACTCGGCCAGTAATAACCATTTCTCAGGACCTTTCCTATGAGAGTCTGAATGCCCTGGTGAATTCCACATGCCCCTTCATGGATTTCTCTTAGGATGTAATTAGCTTCGGCTGGGGTAACGCATTTGAGAAGCGGGTGTGTGTAATATTTCTTGTATAAGCTCCCTTCATACCATTCGAACCATTTGGCTTTTTTCAATATGATCGGACCCAGATCTGGATCTTCGGGCACTTCTCCATTTCGAAGGAGTGATATGTAGGGGTCCATCCACGAGTCGGTCCGATTGACCCTTCCCACAAAGGCGTTGATGCTAGGGCATGGTAGAACTTCCCACAAAATATTCCTTGGCTCATTGCTGATGGCCGAACTGGCATATCTAGAGAGGGCGTCGGCCTGTACATTTTCAGATCTGGGAATATGATTCACGCTGACCGAATCAAACTTAGTCATCGCCTCCTTTACCTTCGTGAGGTACATCTTCATACTGTCGTCTTTCGCTTCAAATTTCCCATTTACTTGGCTAGCTATTAATTGGGAATCGGTGTAGGCGAAAATCTTTCAAGCACCTGAAGCCAGGCATATTCCTAATCCGAGTAGTAGTGCCTCGTATTCAACCTCGTAATTGGTGGCGGCGAAGCTAAATCTTACCGCATGCTCGAATCTCGCTCCGTGAAGTGGTATGATCAGTAGTCCGGTGCCAGAGCAATTGCGGGTGGACGAACCATCTACATACAACCTCTAATTTTCTTCAATGGATATTTCTTCTAGCGACCCAATCATCTCGAAGATGAAGTCCGCGAGGGCTTGAGCTTTATTGGCTCTCCTGGGTTCATATTCAATACCAAAGTCGGCTAGTTGGTTAGCCCAGTCAGCTACCCTTGACGATTGATTTTTACTCTCCAATACCTTCCGTATGGGTTGCGAAGTCCGAACTACAACCGGGTGGGATTGAAAATATGGCTTTAATTTTCTACTAGCCATGACCAATGCAAAAGAAGACTTTTCTATTGCCGAACACCGGGCCTCGGAGCCGCGGAAGGCATGGCTAATGTAGTATACGGGCAGCTATTGCTTATCTCGTTCGGCTACTAGAACAGCACTAACAGAGTAATCAGAAACGGATACATACAAGTACAACGCTTCACCCGGCAAGGGTAACACTAACTTCGGCGTTGTTGCCAGGTAATCCTTTAAGTTAAGAAAAGCTTTTTCGGCGGCGTCATCACGTGAACTTCGGTTGTTTTAGGACTTTGAAGAAGGAAGAACACCTGTCAGCCGATTTGGACATGAAGCGGTTCAGGGCAGCGACGCACCCGGTCAAGCGTTGCACCTCTTTGACCGTTCTGGGTGACTTCATCGACATTATGGCTTGGATCTTGTCGGGGTTGGCCTCTATTCCCCTTTCATCGACAAGGAATCCGAGGCACTTGCCCCCCGTCACACCAAACACACATTTCTCCGGATTCAGGCGCATCTGGTGTAGTCGTAATGTCTCGTTTCTTTCAAGTGGTTGGCGTGGTCTTCCGCCTGTTTGCTTTTGGCAATCATATCATCGACATACACTTCGAGGTTTCGACCGATTTGTTTTTGAAATACCTTGTTGATCATGCGTTGGTAGGTAGCCCCATCAATCTTTAGGCCAAAAGGCATCACCATGTAATAGTATACCCCTGAAGGGGTAATGAAGGCTGTATGGGGCCTATCGTCCACGGCCAGCAGGATTTGATGGTATCCGGCATTGGTGTCTATGAAGCTCAGCAACGCGTGCCCGACGGTGGAGTCTACCAACTTATCGATCTTGGGCAAAGGGTAGTCGTCCTTAAGGCAGGCCTTGTTGAGGTCGGTGAAATCCACGCACATGCGCCATTTCCCTGATGGTTTCCTTACAAGGACGACGTTCGCGAGCCAGTCAAAATACTTACATTCCCTTATGAATCCGGCCTTGAGGAGTTTATGTACTTCTTCCTTTGCTGCTTTCGCTCTTTTCGCACCTTAATGCCTCAACTTTTGCTTTACCGGTTTGTGGCCGGGTTTGATGTCCAAGTGGTGCGAGGCAATCTCGGCTGGTATGCCTGGCATCTCTTCGACGCTGTACGCAAATTCCAAAACGAATATTTTCGTAACCCAGAGGGTGACTTCTTCATAGCCTTCAAGAGGTTGAGACTGAGTTAATTTCCGGGCGTCCTCATCGGTCACATGCATGATCGACTCTACCTCCACGGTTTTTCTTTTCTTACTACTCTGACCCGCGCTATTTCCGGCTCCCATTTTGAGCGTGTTTACTTGACAGTCCCTGGCGCTTTTTTGGTCACCATGCAATATTCCAACTTTACCGTCATCTCTTTCGTATTGCACGAGCAACTGGTGCGTGGAGATAACAGCTTTGATCTTGTTGATCAACGGCAGCCCCATGATAATATTGTACGGAAATTGGATGTCCACTACAGTAAAACGAACCGGTAAGGTTCGACCGTTGCCTTTTTCTCCGAAACGGACAGGGAGGACTATAGTTCCCGATGGGCAAATTCGACTCCCCCCAAATCCAATCAGTGGTCGGTCGAGTTTCTCCAGATTTTCTAGTCTATACTTTAATTGCTTCAGGCAATCCATTCACCATTGTGATCAAGTCGGGTGTGCTGCCGGTATCCACCAAAACTCTTCGGACGTTCATCAGTCCTACTTTGAGGGTGAGGACGATGGGGTCCGAATGGGGGTGTTGTAAGGCTCGACTTCCTTCCCCAAAGATCATCCTCGGCCCATCTATCGCTTTCTTGACTTCGGTTGTCATGGTATTCAAAGTGTGGATGCTATCTCTGATAGATCGCGTGCTTGGGTAGAATTCGGAAAAGCCTCCCGAGATCATATGGATGACTCCTTGTGTGGCCTCGGACTGTTCGCGTGTGTTCGGACGCCTTTCATTTCTTTGATTGTCTCCTTGACCCCGGGGTCGACTATCACTTCGTTTCCGAAACCTATTTAACTAGCCCTCATCAGCCAACTTATCTAAAACTTTCTTCAATTCGCGACATTGCGACAAAGTGTGACCATGTTCTATGTAATACTCACACCAATAATCCATATTCCTCCTGTTCTGCGAGGTTGATATCCTTGGGGACACTGGGAGCTGCTCCGTAACTGAGTAGAATATGTCCTTATGGCTTCGATTAAAACGGGACTCGGCTAGATTCTTCGTTTCCAGCGCCGGGTAGGCGTGCGTGGGTCTACGGCCTTCTTCCCTCGGGGGTCCCATCGGTGATCTGAATCTTTCTCTCCCAAACTTGTCTGAGTCTCGCCAGTTAGGCGTTGCCTCTTGTGCCCTGCCGACCTTTTCCTTCTTCTTCCTAGAGTCCAGGGGTGTGCATATATCGGATGCTCGGATGAATCTCTGCACAACGTCCATGGCCTCCGAGTACGTTGTGATGTCGTGCTCCAGCAATTTCCATTTTAACTTTGGCGTCCTCACACCATTGATGAGGGCAGGGACCGTGGTAGCATCAGTAGTTCCGGGAATTGACAGTACTTCCTCATGAAATCTTTGAATGTATGAAGTAACAGACTCCCCTTCTTTCTGAATTATGGAGATCAAATGCAGGTTTGACTTCTTTTGCCTCTTAGAGGCGACGGAATGGTCAAGGAACAGAGCTTCCAGAGCGGCAAAACTGTCTACGCTCCCGGGTGGTAGGGACGTGTACCAGTTTAGTGCCAGCCCGGAAAGCGTAGTTGAGAAGAACTTGCATAGCATGACTTCGCAAGTGGTGCTTACAGCCATATGAGCGCGGTAGGATGCAACGTGTTCGGCGGGGTCCTCCGACCCATCAAATGGTCTTATGGCCGGTACTTTTACCTTGTTCCGGTTAGGAACAGCTAGGATTCGGGCCGATAAGGGGGTCTTGAAGATGGTTGGGGCCGAATCAGAATAATCTCTGATGTAGTCTTCTTGTGCGTAATCCTTCCTCTCATACCTCTCTTGGTATATTGGACTATGATAGGATTCTTCCGCCGGGTTTTTTCCTTTCCTTTTAGAAGTTAAGTATGTTCTAGCGTCTTGTTCTTTCTTTCTCCTGTTGATGATTTGCCGCGCATCGAACATTGAACTCCCCGAATGTTTAGGCATCCGGTTAGGGGCCTGTGCAGGCATCTGGCTAGGAGCCTGCCTACTGCGTTCCATGGGCATTTGACGCAGCGCCGAGTTCAGCATTCCCCATGTGGGCTGTAGTGTCTGATTAGGAGCCTGTCGTGAAGGGGATTCCTGGCTTTCCGCGATGTCTTCTACCCAAAAGTCAGGGGCCTCCCTTCGGATGCCGGGAACCTGTTATGTCTGTCTTCGGGCGGAATGGAGGACACTCTGCTGTTGTGGTTGAAGAATGGACGACAGGGTTCTGATTGCCTGTTGGATTGACTCTTGAAAACGTGAGGTGATGGTTGCAGCAATGTCATCCAAATCTTGTCTTGTAACGAAGTTAGGTAACTGGATCCCATTGTTGGGATCTTGGTCGTGGACCGAATTGGCAGAATGGTGTTCTTACTGTCTAGTGTTAGCTCTTGTATTTCTTTTTGAATTCATGGCTTTTAATTGTGAAAGTGAGTGAAAAGGAAGGTGCTTTTCTCTCTCCCCACAGACGGCGCCAAATGTTTCTGCGTAGAAATCGAGTTATCTCCCTGACTCTAAGGTGACCACTTGAAGTAGACCTATGGTTGTTCGAAGTGTCCGAATATGTGTTTGTGGCAGAATACCTACAAAACGAATATAGTTACTTGTCCGTAGGCGGTTCCCGGAAAGCCCCTCCGACGCTCAAGTCAGTGGTCTGTTAATGAGTAAATAGTGAAGGCTAAAAATGGTAATTTAGAGAGAGAAAGCATACCATTTAAGGTTTGAATTGGGGGTATTTATAAGACATGAAAGTATGATGAGACAGCCCTAATGTAACACCCAAAATTTTAGGGTTAGCTTTATAATTTTAGCTTATGGTAAAATGCTATTTCTTGGTAAACATTAGTTTCTTTTAACTATAAATATCATTTTCAAAGTGGGTAATAAAAATGTATTAATTTCATTTAGTTAAGAGACTAGCTAAACTTGTCATTATTAGATAAAATATATTAACTAATTTACTAAATTGGTTGGTGCAGAACTAATTAGTACTTAAATTGAAAGGTCAAATAAATTATTAGACATAATAAATAAATTTTGGGATTTAATGTGAATAAAACATCTCACTTCATATTCTCCTTTAATTAATACTCTTAATTGAGTATAATCATGTATAAATGAATTTTTATTTTTTTTATTAAAATTAACAAAAACCTTTCAATTGCTTTCTATGATAGTTAAAAGAAGGGTGTTGGAGTATTTTTGGAGAGGATGAACCTCACGACATGGAGTTCCAAGAAGAAATAAATTAACTTATTTTTCTTCTCATTTTCTTTAATATAGAAATTTATATACATATACTATATTCTTCATCTACAAATTATCTTGTAACAATACAAGCAAGTGTTAATTAAGGTTGGAGAAATCTTGAGGGATGATTATACTGGGGTTGAAGAAATAATTTCTTTTGGAAGATTGTTATTCTTTATCTATCAAGCTTTATATTTCTCTAATTAAAGTCATTTAAAAGTAACTAGTTCTTTCTTCCTTTTCTTAATTCACATATAATATTATTATTTATTATCTAGAATATTTAGACATGTTATTGGAAAAATAAAATACTGATTATAATTATTTTAGGAATGGGAATATTTCTTGTGAAATTAGTCGTATGATATTATTTTCTATATTTATATATAAACTAAATGAATCATGTAATTGGAAAATTTAATGTCTTATGCATCTATTAGTTGATTAGTAGATTGTGGGCGATAGAATGTAAATCTAGCAATTTTAATTAACCAATTTGTCAAATGACCCATTTTATGATGTTGATTATTAATTTAATTGTAATTAAAAAAAAAAGATATTTGTATTGAGATGTGATTTGGTGTTATTTCTAATCTTAGGAACAATTAGTGTGGAGTGCATTTCACTTTAAGTGGTAATCTTATTAACAAATTATCAATTGTAATGAATAAAAAGAATATATATAAAATTATTAGTGGGATGTATGAACAGGAGGGTTTTAAGAGTTTATTTAATTAATTTTTTGGTGGAATAAAAAGGTTAACCATAATCTAGTTAGACATTTAATTATCAAGTTAAACAAAGTGTATATTACCTCTATTTAGTTTTCGTTACAGTAGTTTCAAGTGTTTATTTATTTTAATTTTTTTTATTTTAATTTTTTTTATTTCATTCATTTTTGTGATTTTGTATTATGTCGGTTTTGATGGAGCTAATTGAGTATTGAGTATACAATCTAATTTTGGTTGATTATAGTTTTAGACTAAAAATGAGAATTACGGTATTTAATTTTAAGACTTGATAATTTTCAATAGTATTGTTATTCTTTTTTTTATGATGTTAGGAGGATTGTTGACATAGTTGTACTTTTGAATAGAATAATACTTTCATTAGTACCTCTTTGCCAAGAGTTAGTAATAGGGTCGACTTTTGTTGACTAAGTCAAATTAATAGTTGACCTTATTCCCAAACTCAGACATTACGCATAACTTTATCAAATAAAATTTATTTTAAATATAATATTTTCAACCAATAAATTCCAATATTTACTGTAACAACCCGTCTTTCTAAACAACAAAAAGGTTTGCGGAAAAAGCCTTTGAGACGGTTGTCACTTACTTTTAAATGGATAAGAACAATATAAACCTTATAAACCTAACAAGTTCCACTCTTACACTTCCAGCCCACAAGGTAGTGACCATGTAATCAATCACAATCTGTATAAGATATAAAACCACAATCAGTGGGGAGTAACTAGCTGCCCTTTCCAATCATAAAACGCATAAGAATATCATTTCCAATTACAAAGAAGTTTAAACAATTATCCACTAATTATGTGAATAAATAAATCCAATTTAAAACTAGTTCTCGCATGAAAAACAAATTTTAAATAATTTAATCTTTCAAACAACATAAATTTCATAAATTAATTTAAATAACTTAGTGAATCGAATAAGTTTATACGGTATCAAAAATTCCAAAACATAATTAACAAGTGGAGAAGGAGCGAACGCCGGTGTTAGATGCCCACAAGATGGCCTTACACTAACACCTCCTAAGGTTTGCCGGGCGAACCCCAGTCTATAATATAGACCTGTCTAAGAATGGCCAATTCTCCCGTAGCAGTGGATGCCTCCTTTGCCTTACACCACTGGGTACCGGGACGACAGCAATTAACCCAGGTATATATATATGTATTAGCATGTTCTAACCATTTAGAGATGCCAAAACAGGTTTTACACCCTCATGGCTCCTTACTCTCACAAAATATATAAAACTCAAAACTTTAGATGTAAAATTACTATTGCAAACGTTCCTGAGATGCCAAAATAGGCCTTACACTCAAATCCAACATCAAAAAATACATAACGCAATTACACGTTATCAAACAATTTTGTTTTTCAAAACATAAAATTCCAACTAATAAATTCCTCTTTTATATAAATATCAAAACTAATGTTATGAGTAATGTCTGAGTTTGGGAATAAAGTCAACTTCAAATGTGACCTAGTCAATGAAAGTCAACCCTATTTTAACTCTTGGCAAAGAGGTACTAATGAAAGTGTTATTCTACTCAAAAGTACAACTTTCTCAACAATACTCCTAACATCTCAAAAATTAACAAAACGATATAAAATATTATCAAGTCTCAAAATAAAATATTATCATATTTCTTTATATTATAAAATTATAATCAACCAAAATTTGAAAATATACTCATTTACTTCCATGAACATATGCTAGATTACAATAATAACAGAAATAAATAAAAATAAACAGGAAACCATCGATAGTTTGATCCAACTATTTTGTTATTTTTAATCCTACTGTTTTGATTTGTTGCTTTGTTATTTTTTTTTCCTTATAACTTAAAATACTTTATAATTGCTAATACTTCCATTACTTAGCTAATTACCTTTTTTTTTTTCTTGATAATACTTCCATTACACTATGTTTAAGAAATCTTATACCAAGCAAACCTTCTGCCAATGCAACTTCGTACACTATCAAATATTTCATTGATTTAATTTTATTTTTTCAAATTGGCTACTCAATAAATTATTATTAATAAAACTAATAAAATAAAAACCTTATATTTAATCACCCCTAAACTACAACAAGTAGATGCATAATCAATTAAAAGTTCAAATTACATGGTTTATTTAATTCACATATTATAGAAAAATTAAATAACATAAGATGAATTTAACCAGCAATATATTGATCCCTAAAATAATTATAACTAGTATTTTTTTTAATGCTGAAATATTCCGCATAATTAAAAATAACATTATAAGTGAATTAAGAAAAAAAAGAGGATAAACTAGTTACCTTTCTATGAACTCCAAACATAGAAAATATAAAGAATAACAATTTGGAATATATTAATAAAAAAGAAGGAAACAAACACCACACTGTAACTTGGGACCCCAAACCCGCCGGCATAAAAAAAACCCCATAGGAAAAAAGCCATTGGAAGAGGGAGACCAAGAAACAGGCCACCCTAAACAGCATAGGGGTGGGCTATGCAAAGCGTCAATAAACACCAAAAACAGCTGGTTCGAGCACCTAACACACCAAGAAAAGCTAAAACAAACACCAAGTAAGACAAAACAAGACGCCTCCAGAATCAGATCCAAAATGTCCGACCCGAAAGAACACCAACAACGATCAACACCCCGCCAGGACTCCAAACACCCCCACACCTTTGAGAACTAGCCAGCATCCCCGCCAATGAGAATCCAAACCACGAAACACCACGAACACCACGAAACAGGAGCCTGCAGCCATCAATAAGAAACACCAACACCACCTACGCCCTGCCAGGACACCAAGCAACCCCTCCAAAAGATCCAAGAACACCAGTCAACGAACCACAAAACCACACCACAACCCCAACCACCGCCACCCCAGATACGAGAAATAGCAGGCCCATACTCCTCAAAACACCTATCCTAGAAAACACACCACACCCCAAATTCTAGAAAACCCAAATACACCAGATATCAGACAACTAACCCCAATACACCAATAAAGCTGTAAAACACAATTCACACCGGACCCAGAAATCTAAACCCAAAACACCAGTAATGATCAAAAATCAAAAAACTAAACCCAATACACCAGACCCAGAAATCAACACCCAATACACCAATAAATCAACAAGACCCAATTCATACCAGAGGACCTTTCAGCTTGACAATAACACTACAAAGCCTTTAAACACCAAACCACCAAGTTGAACCATCACGACAACAGCAAAACCCCACTCCAAGATTGTATGTTCACCCATCTGCAAGAGATCACATCACCTCAAAAGCTAAAGTGTCACAGAACCCAAAGCTCGAATAGATTAATCCACACCAAGGAGCTAGAGGACCAGTAGAGTCCAAATCACAGATAAGACAAAACTCCAAAGGCAGCAAAACCCACCAAGCACCCTATGCCTTCAGCCCCTACGGACTCAGAAATTTCGAAAATGGACTAGAAAACAGCGCTACTCCAGAAACTTCGAATCGTACTCCCCAATCACCACCAGCCCAGCGTACAAGAAAGGCACCAAAACACCAGAAAGCTTGGAGAAAAAGAACCGTCAGCTACCATCAAGCTCAAGCGCACCGTTCGTCGCCCGCCGATATCGAAGAATATGAACCGTCACACACCAGAAAACGTTGAAAACTCCCCAGATTTGAAAAACATCAGCCCCCAAGACAACCATTCAAACCCACCAAACGAGCCAACCGCACAAAAAACGCCTGCGAGAAACCAGAAGCTGAATGGGCGCCAACTAATACCAATCCAGATCTGAAAAACGAGATGCCTAGATCTCCATAGAGCCACCAATAGAACACCAGATAATCTCCAAGATCTCGCCATAGAAACATCAAGAAAACACCTAAGAAGCCGTCATCACAGACGCTAACTGCCTGAAGCCGAAAAGACAGCAAAACACCAGAACAGGGGCCATAATCGACCAAGGTTTAAACCCTCAAAACCCAAACACGGACATCGGAAAATCAGACACCAGAAAACAAACCCTAAGCCCCCGTTACCACCAAACACCACCGGCCCAAAAATGAAAAACCAACGAAAATTAGAAAAAGACAAAAGACACCCAGAGCTGCAAAACAAAAAACCAGAAAAACCTTCTAGAGCTTTGAATACCGTAGCCGCAAAAAACTCGGTCGCAAAAGGGTTACCTGTGAGGGAAACCACCGAGCTAAAGACCCACTGAGAAACACCCAAAAATAAGAACCGAGCACCGTCAATAACAATACTATTGAAAATAATATTTATAGTTAAAAGAAACTAATGTTTAGCAAGAAATACCATTTTACCAAAATATTGGAATTTATTGGTTGAAAATATTATATTTAAAATAAATTTTATTTGATAAAGTTTATTCGAGTAAATTATTTTGATGTTGAATTTGAGTGTAAGGCCTATTTTGGCATCTCATAAATATTTTGGATGGTGATTTTACATCTAAAGTTTTGAGTTTTATATATTTTGTGAGAGTAAGGAGCCATAAGAGTGTAAGGCCTGTTTTGGCATCTCTAAATGGTTAGAACATGCTGATACATATATATACCTTGGTTAATTGCTGTCGTCCCGGTACCCAGTGGTGTAAGGCAAATGAGGTATCCACTGCTAGGGGAGAATTGGCCATTCTTAGACAGGTCTATTTTATAGACTGGGGTTCGCCCGGCAAACCTTAGGAGGTGTTAGTGTAAGGCCATCTTGTGGGCATCTAACACCGGTGTTCGTTCTTTCTCCACTTGTTAATTATGTTTTGGAATTTGTGAAACCATATATATACTTATTCGATTTACTAAGTTATTTAAATTAATTTAAGAAATTTATGTTGTTTGAAAGTTTTAATTATTTTAAATTTGTTTTACACGCGAAAGTTGGTTTTAATTGGTTTCATTCATTCATACAACTAATTGATAATTGTTTAAACTTCTTTGTAATTGGAAATGATATTGTTATGTGTTATATGATTCGAAAGGGCAGCTAGTTACTCCCCACTGATTGTGGAATTATATTTTATACAGATGGTGAATTGCATGATTCCTACCATGCGGGCCGGAAGTGTGAGAGTGGACTCTAGGTCTTTTTCTACCACATGGTTTATTACTTTTAGGTTTATAAGGTTATATCCTTGCTCTCATTTTATTTTAGAGTAAGTGGCAACCGTCTTAAAAGTTTTTCCGCAAATCTTTCTTGTTTCTGAAAGACGGGTTATTACACCTAAGAGCATTTTAGTAATTTTGCCCCAGGCTGGGTCAACTCTAGTGTTGACTGGAACAGTTGGGCCTTTTGACTTGACCCATAAACTTTGGGGCCAGTTGACCCAATAATAGGGTTATCAATTTCTCTCTGCCTTTAATTCAACTTAAACATTCTTAAAAACAAAATAAATATTGTTCTTCTTTAATCTCTTTTCTACATCCATGCCTTGTACCGACATCATGATTCATTAAATTTTAACTTTTTTTAAAGAGATTGTGAAGATTATATATATAAATATTCATTTTATTTTTATTTATTTTTCCATTTACTTTTTGCTCAAATTCAGGTTTAAATTTAAAAATCAAATTATTTTAACTATGAGTTTTTTTTAAGAATTATGAATGTTTAAAAATTCAATAAAATAGATATTTAGAAAATATATACGAGACCAATCTATCAAAATCACACATGAATATGTTTTTTCATTTAGATTAATAAGAATTTATAGTCAAAGTTTACACTAATATACGTAAATTTTATTTGAGATAACATATCACAGAGAACATATTAATCTAATCCTAATTTGTTTTCTTCAACTTTTAAGTTTCTTCGCTTCAAAAAAGCCTTTCAAGTTTCCAATGAAGATTTGTCAACTTTTAAGTTTCTTCGCTTCAAAAAAGCCTTTCAAGTTTCCAATGAAGGTTTGTGCAATGAGAGATTAGAAATTACAGCCTTTAAATTTAGGGCTTTTACGAATCATAGCCTGGATGTTTTTTTTTTCAAATATATAGCCTCGAAAGTACCAAAGTGACGACCACCATTCAAGCCAAGTGATCGTTGACCAACCCAAATGACCTTTCACCAGCCTAAATGATCGTTGACCATCACTAATCTCTTAGACTTTTGTTGACCAACCCTAATCACCTTTGACTTTCCTAATTACCAATTGTACCTTGTGCTTTAGCACTTTAACGTCATTTTTACTCATCATTAGAGCTGTTCACTCGACCCGAAAATCCGAACCGAAACCGAAAGTAAACCGACCCGAAAATGTGTTCCTTTTTTAAGTTTATCGAACCGACATTACCCGGCCCGAAGTTATATCCGAACCGGTTGACAACCGAAAATGGGAAAATGAACCCGAGCTGTAACCAATTTTTTTAACCGACACATAATCGTTAACCGAGATTACCCGAACTTAATAATGACCGACCCGAGTCATATCCGACCCGAATCATGCTCGATCCGACTAAAACCGACTTAATCCGAACGAGTTTAGATCAAACTTGTGTAAACCTAAACCAGTTTTTAACATAGAAGTATGATCGACTCATATTCAATCATCTTATTATTTATTCTAATAAAATGATAAATATTTGATAAGTATTTTAATAAAATAAATTTTATAAATACATGATTTCATTTATTTAATTTTCGATCAAACAAGTAAAAGTAACAATGTAATAATGATCACTAATTGATTTGTATTTGAACTATTTTTATTTTGTTTTAAGTAAAGAAACCTTATCATCAATAAGAGAATGACTAACAACTTAATCTGATACTGACTCGATCGATAGTAATTATCTACTTGAAAAAATACCCGAACTCGATTTGTACCCGGTAAAACCGAACCAATTATTAACAGATGACAACCCGAGACCGATGAATCTCAACACGAACTTAAACCGACACCGAACTGATGCTAATCCGACTTCTCGAATAATCGATCCTCAATCGAACTGTGACTAACCGACCCGACCCGAGCGTGACCCGTCAAAACACACATCCGAAAAACAACCGATCCGAAAAACAACCGAATCGAATGTCACCCGTCCGAAACCGACTCGATAACTCGAATGAACACTTCTACTCATCATAACAAGATGGGGTAACTCTTTCGAAAATCCGGTCAAAACAATTACTTTTTCGCCTTTTTTGGGCAAATAGACCAAAAGAGATATTCAATGTTGTTTTTACCCATCATAACGCTATTTTTTTAAATAACGGACGTCGCAAATATCCTTAAAGGGTAACTCTTTCGAAAATCCGGTCGAAACAAGTACTTATTTGACTATCTTTCGGCACGTAGACCGCAAAAGTTATTTAACGTCGTTTTTATCCATCATAACGATATTTTTTTTATTTACGTGCCAAAAAATAGGAGAATAAGTACTTGTTTCGACCAGATTTTCAATAGAGTTACACCGTAAGAGTGACCGCGACGTACATTTTTTTAAAAAATATCGTTATGATAGGTAAAAACGGAATCTTTTCCATAGATATAGCAAATCTATAAAATATTTCCCATGTTACGTGGCAGGTAAAAATAAGTCTCAGGATACTGTCCACGTAGGACGGACCTTTTTTTTTTTAAGTTAGACTGAAGCAAAACCACTATGTGGAGCAGCGGTTTATATGTAAAGCATAAAACGCCATATCAAATGGCGGTTTATACTACAGAATTTTTGGGGTGTAATAAAACCGCCACCTTACATGGCGGTTTAGGTTCTTGGACTCTTCAAAATGAACCGCCACTTAACATGGCGTTTTCGCTATAATGGGAACCGTTACTTGTCAGCGTTGGTCTATGGCGGTTTAGGTTCTTGAAACGTGCCATAAAAAGCTTGAAACACTCACTCTAAAATCTACGGTGCAGCATATGGAACAGCAACAAAAACAGAAAGTTGATGGGCTTGACGAGGAAATAAACCGTAAACTCCATGCATATGGAAAGGCTGAAGACAAAACACTCACTCTAAAATCTACAGTGCAGCATAGTGTTAATGAGCAAACCGAGTACTTGGATGAGAAGAGAAACCAGCTCGAAATGTTGAGGCAAAAAATCAAAATCAAGAGAGACAGACACCAAAGCATCGTGCTCGAGACAGAACGGATAATCATCAAGGCTTTTTTTTTACAAAAAATAATAGGATTTTCCTTAGTTTTTGAGTCCCTGGCAGAATTTTCAAGAGAAATCGACTTTTTTTTTAATTACAAGTTGAAGGTAGAGAGGGAGGAAGAAAGAGCCACGAAATGAATGAGAGCACCAGTAATTGTGTACACGCATAAAACCGCCATATAAAGTCAGCAGTTTACACATTAATTTTTTTATTTCAAATTAATGCAAAATGTTATTTCAAGTGACGGTTTAAATAGAATTTTTAAGTAAATCGCTTTTTCAAAAGGCGATTTTATTATAAAATAAAGGAAATAAAACGACGTTAAATATCGTCTTTTTTGGTGAACGTGGATAGTATATTGGGAAATTTTTTGCTGACCAACGTAAAGTTGGAATTATTTTTATAATAAGCAATAATTTGGGAAAAGATTCGTAAAAACGACGTTAAATATCGTCTTTTTTGGTGAACGTGCCAAAAAATAAGCAAATAAGTACTTGTTTTGACCGTATTTTAGAAGAGTTACTCCATCAGTATATTCGCCTTTTTGAAAAAAAGTATGGTTATGATGGGTAAAAACGATGTCAAAGTGCAACACAAGGGTAGAATTGGTAATTAGAAAAGTCAAAGGTGATTAAAGTTGGTCAACAAAAGTCAAAGAGGATTAGTGAAGGTCAACGGTCATTTAGGCTGGTCAAAGGTCATATAGGTTGGTCAACGGTCACTTGGCTTGAATGGTGGTCACTTTGGTACTTTCGAGACTGTAATTCCCAAAAAATAAACATTAAGATTGTAATTCGCAAAAGCTCTAAACTTAAAGATTGTAATTCGCAATTGATTCATATATTTTTTAACTATTTTTAATAATAAGTGAATGTCAAGAAAACAATAAGAGACAATGGAGAATCATAATTCTTGATGTTTTAGTAAGAAGGTTGTTTTTTCAATAAGGTACACTTTCTTAAATGGTTTTGTATATATTCCATGTTATATAGAGAAGCGTTCAAAATAAAGACGTCAAATTAATATTTATCTAATTTTACAACCGAAATTAATTTAACTCGAATTCAAAAATTTATTTATATTTATGTAAAAATCAACATGATGAACACAAGCTCAATTTTAAGCCAACTCGACCGACTCGATTGACACTCGATTTAAATTTAAACTGATAACGAACCGGTGCGAACTTAAAGATTGTAATTCGCAATTGATTCATATATTTTTTAACTATTTTTAATAATAAGTGAATGTCAAGAAAACAATAAGAGACAATGGAGAATCATAATTCTTGATGTTTTAGTAAGAAGGTTGTTTTTTCAATAAGGTACACTTTCTTAAATGGTTTTGTATATATTCCATGTTATATAGAGAAGCGTTCAAAATAAAGACGTCAAATTAATATTTATCTAATTTTACAACCGAAATTAATTTAACTCGAATTCAAAAATTTATTTATATT
Organism: Amaranthus hypochondriacus; assembly: GCA_000753965.2. Taxonomy (NCBI): domain Eukaryota; kingdom Viridiplantae; phylum Streptophyta; class Magnoliopsida; order Caryophyllales; family Amaranthaceae; genus Amaranthus; species Amaranthus hypochondriacus. Next base: position 19,726,786 of record CM025917.1, read on the forward strand.
TATGTAAAAATCAACATGATGAACACAAGCTCAATTTTAAGCCAACTCGACCGACTCGATTGACACTCGATTTAAATTTAAACTGATAACGAACCGGTGCGAACTCGACAACGCAAATAACCACTGTTAAACTGATCCGCAACTAACCGATCTGACTTATGTATGAACCTTCGCGACGTACAACTGAAAATTTACTTATTCGAAATTCGACCGAATTAACCGAATCATACCTATCCAAAACTGCCAAAACTGAGCCGGTGACTCAATTGAACACCTCTACAATTGAGATATGTTTTTGTCATATTGGCATCAGCTTTGGGACAAATAAGCCGTATACACAATGGTCTTATCTACTTTAATTTTTGGCTCCTTATCAACAGTTAGAGGTGTTCATTTGATATATCGGTTCGGTTTCAGACACGTGCCATTAAGTTCGGTCTGCTTTTGAATCGGTTAATTATTGTTTGTAATGTATGTCGCACTAGGTCATACTCGCGTTAGATTGGTTAGTTACAGGTTGATTTAACAACAAATATTCGCATTATTGGGTTTTGTACCGGTGCGCAACCAGTTGAAATCAGGGTCGTTTTCGACATTTCAAAGGCCCTAAGCAAAATACAAATTATGGCCCCTTAAAATCTAAAAATTGCGTTCTATTACATTTTGGTAATTGTAAATTTATTTATCAATACTTTAATTAGTACAATTATTTTTTATCAATATATTAAAATATTGCTAAATTTTATAATTTCATGGAACCAACAACTATTAATCATAAATTTAATTAGTGATTCCTTTTAAGTTTAAGGTTTAAACCACTATTATCACTTATCTTAATTGAACTAATAATAAATGTAGTAAATTAAAAATTATCAAGAGAGATTATATTGCTCACCTAAATAATTTATATTAGTATATCTTAATCACTCAATACAAGCTGATAATACAAATTTATTAGCCCATATATATAATTATGTTTTAAAAATAAATTGAAAGCGAATACATTAAATTTTAATACTTTCCCTATCAATTTAATTTTGCTAAACAATACAAGAAAATGTCTTCATTTTAATACTAGTATATGAGGTCCTCTATAAATCGAGGCCCTGAGTGGAAGCTCATGTTGCTCGCCCTAATAGCCGACCTCAGCTGAATTGGAGTCGAGTGTCAATCAGGTTCCAGTTGTCAATTTAGGAATGGTCATGGGTCCAGGACTCTATCGGATCCACCCCGGACCCGATAATTATTAAATTGTCATATGTTTCTACGATGCC
>CM025917.1:19731490-19749038 GCA_000753965.2 Amaranthus hypochondriacus
CTAAAACGATAAAAGAGAATCCGTTCAAAAACTCCAAGAATGATGAAACCCTGAATCTCTACGGAAGACACAACTCGACGAATAAAGAAAAAAGCTCCCTCGGCTAATTCTTCATGCATAATCTCCAATAATGTATCAAAAATTTAATTGTTTGGACTAGCCAAATCTTTAAGTAGTACATTCACATATCTACATTCTTAGAACGTTTACTCAAAGATTATTAATACAAAGATGCAAAAACATGAATTTTTTTTCTTTTCGATTATCATACATTCACATATCTACAATCTGAACAGAGTACATCTACTTTACATGTATGAATCAAAAAAATCAATTAGAAGCAGCCACTATTTAGACTAACAATACAATTAACAGACCTACAAGATCAAACAATCATTTTCATTTCTATCTTCCATCAACTACCAATTACTTTGTTATGCGTTTTATATATTACCGACAGCTGAATGTTTACTACGTGACCTCGATTTCCCAAAAAATCCCTATCCTACCATAACTAGCAATGCTATTATTCTTAGTAGCATTTAGAATTACAGTGAGTACCTGTTTCTCTCCGGTGGCAAGGGAGAAGTGGGAGGGCGTAACCTTCACAGAAACACTGTACGGAGCAGCCCAACCCACACGAAAGGACTCATCAACGCCAACATTAATAACTGTTCGATTGATCACCCTAGTTTGATTTAGTTTTGCGATTGTGATAGAGGGTAAGTTCAAGTCGGAACCAGTCAGAGTCGGAACTGCATCACAGGTCTGACCAGTAAAGTTTAATACTATTGAAGCTGAACCATTTATACCGCAAAGAAAGGAAATATAGTCATTGTAGCCTGCAGCATCAAAAGAGTGTAAAATAGTTAGAACTTATAGGGACCAATGTCACGAAATGAAATTTGATTCGATACGAGAAACGAGAAACTTCAATTTAGTGTTTCGGAAATTGGGGATGTGAAATTTGATCTAATAGAAAGCAGTTAAGACATCATAAATAGAAAATATGACCATAACACATCATAAATCTAAAGTCTATATCATAAATTTTGAACATTTTCATGCATTCATTGTTATCTTCAGCTAAGAGAAACAAAGATGGCAATTAGAGTACAAATTATCAAAAAGAAGGAAGTACAACAATGTATATCAGCTTCCAATCAAGACTCCGTTTCCAATAAGTTTTTTTTGATTTTCTTTAAAAAAACGAACAGACTAATGGCCGGAGAAATCTCAATCCTAGTTAGTTCATAAAGTATCAGCATATAGCCTAGCATCAATACTGATTTAAAACAGCAGGGCGATACTGTTGACATTTAACCCATTCCGACGGATATTTTCCTCTGGTTGATCTAGCCTAAGTATATGAGGATATAAGTCGAATAATAAGTGCTCATGAAAATACATGCAAGATTAATACTCCCTCTAATTCACATCAATTGTCCCATTTAGTTTTGACACACTAATTCAATTCTAAATATCTCTAATTGTGCATAATTAAAAATTATAAAAATATGAAATTAATAAAATTTTGCATTCAGACTAATCAAACTAGATCCCATATGACTATATATTGACGTCTAGTTTAAGAATAAAATACAAAATAAGAGTGATCAATGAACAGCATCAAAAAACTAAATGAGACAATTGATGTGAATTGGAGGGAGTAAAATGATGCTGAGAAAATCAGACGTAGAAGGCTCGATGATTCGTCAAGGTCAAGCTCTACCCAACAATAACCTGTAGCAGTCTGACATCAAAAACTAAGGATGTATAATATTGGTTATAATAAAGACGACATCTTATCATTGCTTCAAATTATAGAAGCACAGAACTTTAACGTGTACCACTTCTGATTTGGAATAACCAGGTTCCAACTAGTCTAATTGAGGTTTACTAAGAGAACCAGACCTATATCAGCAGCTATCATTTTGATCACGTCATCCCGAATCCTAAACCATTTGCTAACATGTGCATCCCATTGGGATGCATAAAACGTTATATGACCATAATCATGTCCAAATGTAGAGCATTGAAGACATTGGCAGCCAATCATATAAACCTATAAGCCATGGAGAGTTTAGCTGGTTTTTTTAAGTACAGGACTTACTTGTATCCAAGATGAGCCCTGGGTCTAAGGCGCCAGTTGCATTGACAAAACCACTGCCCATGTCAAAAGTAGTTGCAGGAGATTGGTTCATATCTGGATTGGAATAAGCACGTTGAGCCATAATGGGTCCACCATTCTTGTCACGAAGTGAAGCTGTCGTAGAAAGAGCTGAAGCAATAGCGGCTGGACTAAAACTAGGGAATTTCTTCTTGATTAAAGCTGCAAGTCCTGCAACATGAGGAGCAGCCATGCTTGTCCCGGACATCATAGCAAAACTCTCACCTATAATTTACGATTAAAAGCAAAGATGTCAATGTGATCTAGATTGATCCATCTTTTCTATTTGAGAATCAAGATTATTACCACATGACACAACAAACATGTACCTAGAAATTCAGTAGAATCAGTGCCAAGTGAGCTCCAAGCACCCCATATTGAATTTCCAGGAGCAACCAGATTTGGTTTCAGTATGTCTGCATCATTTAAAGCATTGTCTTCTGGGTCTGGACCTCTAGCAGAGTAGTACATTACCTTGGGAGCAGAATCAATGTATTTTGGATTTACTCCACCTGAAATGCTAGCCACTGCTCCAAATTTTACAATTTTCTTTGTGGACCCATCTCTTACCAAAGAGGAATTGTAATATTGGAGCAATACCTGCAAAAGAAATTTCCTTAACAAGGACTAAAGCTGTTAAAACAAACTGAAGACCCGACACGACATTTACCCGACATTGTAGCCAAACTTGACTTTGACCCGAATTCAACATGATTTTTTTAAAATTCAAAAACCAATTTGGAGTTTTGGACACAAGACCCTGAAACACTTTACTCAAAATTACTGAGGGAAAATGAACACCTATAACGATGAGGTTAAGGAAGCAAAGAAAGGAATTCCCCCACGTTGTGTTTGGACACCCCTATTTCATTTAAAAATATAAAATAAGCTCAAATTTACTGTTTGGCAAATTAAAAAAATTCATATTTGAATTTGGTAATTCCACTCTTACTTTTAAAAGTAGTTAGAAGTCTAGAATTTGAGAATGACTACAAAAACTTTGTCATCCTCAAGTTCTTCATTTAGATTTTATAATCGACATCTATAATTTGAAATGAATTACATGTAAAGATCTACTTTTGATTTTCTGACATATATGTGGGTAAAGTGTCGCATAAAAATCGAAAAAAGCAAATTATGGTGATTATTAGGCCATTCTAAGCAAATCACAAATTTAAAAACCAATCAGGTAGCAATTGATGTTATGGGCATAAATATTGGTCTGGGAACACTGGCCAAGTCAGTATGACGTTACCACAGCCAATTAAGTCCAGGCTGGCCGTGAGCCATGCCTTGGTTGAATGTTTTGGAGTCTGGAAACGCAAAAAACAAAAGGCAGAGCCAGGACAATCGCCTTGGCCAGAGTTGGGCTACCCCTTAAGCCTGACTAACGACTCAACCAACAAAAAGACACTTCACATGAGCTGGCCCAAAACATCGAATGGCATGCCTGATTAGGTTTATAAAATTTGAATGCAGAAAATTATAAAATGTTTCTACTAAATTGTGGTAGTGAATAATCCAAAAACAAAATACCTTGGAATCATTTGTTGATGGAATAATAATGCCAGGCATATCCATAGGAGTTGGGTTCAGCTGAAACCCTAAAACAAAAGGATCCAAGTAAAACACAACACCAGTTGCACTTAGGTTCTTGGCTGTCTGTAATGCCTGTTTGATGGTAGACACTCCAAGTACAAAACGCACTGAATAACTACAGATCAAGAGATTTCCAGCAACAAGTTCAGGATCCAAAATACTGAAGTCTTGACATTCACCAACGTACAAGTCATTTGATGGAGCGGTATCATTGCACAAAGCATGTGCAGCAGAGATCATAGTATACTTAATGTTACCTGTTCCTGCTGTAGAGGAAACAAAACATAAGCATGGGTCGCTCAGATAATTAAGTTTTGATGTTCAAAGAAATTAGATATAGGCAAACAAGATCAGATAAAACAAGAGAATTCTTCTACTCCTTTTGTCCCCCTCAATTTGTCTCATTTTCTATCTTGGGTTGTGTCTTACTCCTTTTGTCCCCCACAATATCGGGCAAAACAAAAAGATATCCCTTAAGGCCTTAATACGACCCAAAACGCGGATTTTTTACACCTATGATGCGGGAAAAATCGGTTTGTTGTTTTTAAAAGCCTTTACAACATGGCCGACGCAATGCCATGCGGCCTTATTTTTACACTATGGTCTGGGCAAGTTTCAAGTATATGATATCTCAGGTTAGGTTGATTTGGTTCTTATGTGTATGTAACTATCTTGTCAATCTAACTGGACTTGATTTTTATATGCGGATTACAACCGCACCATTGTCATTTTAAATTTTGTGACATGTACCTTATCCTTATCTATTGATTGTCAAGGCTATGTCATTGTCATTCTTCCCTTATATATTAAGAAAAATACCCCACTTGCCTTAGATGTTACTTAGGTGTTACTACAAGCAATGCTTTCATTATTATTTTGACTAAATAAACAATAAAACAACTGCACAAAACCAATACAACACACATGTAACATCAAATAATCAAGAACCGACTAACGATAAAGCACTACTTTTGTCAAACTTCCAACAAAACAATTATAATACAACACATAACGAAAATTTTCAGGCTTACATGCAAATCCAACGCCAGATAAGGTCAAATTGTTGCCAAGACGTATGTAGTTATTGTAAACTCTGTCATGAGAAGCAGCTCCAACTGAAAAGATCCATGGACTGAAAGAAGAAATACTATGTGGAGCAGGACCAGTGTTTCCTGCTGCTTGTACTACAAAAATACCAGACTTAACAGCTGTCAATAAAGCCATGTCTATGGGATTGAAGAATGTGGCAACTCCTGAAGGATGCCTATTGGGAGTGATTGATAAATTAATGATGTCAACACCATCTTGAGCTGCCTGTAAAGATAAGCATCAGTAAATCTAGAAGTTGAAGAGGAAACCCAAAAAAAAAAAAAAAAACAATTTAAATCCAAAATCGCTTTAAAAACAAGAATATGATTTACAAGGAGAGCCTAAATTCAACTAAATGAACCAAGAGAATAAACATCTACAAATTTTAAGAAAATCACATCAATGGTCATTCAAAACGAACAATGATCACAGCCTAGTGACTTGTTCCCACTTCACATCTTTTCATCAAAGACTTGGGATACACGTCACCTACGAACATAGATAGTGTCCTTTTCAGCCTTTTAGAATCTCTACAAAGTTTTCCAAATGCGACTTCTAGAGATCTTTAACTTAGGAGCACATGTAGTGTCCCCTTTCGCACTTCGAAATCTCTATAAATTTCCTTACATTTGAATAAAAAGGATTGATACCTGGTCTATGGCTGCAACTACATCAGCAGCAAAGCCACCGAAGCCCTTGTACAACGCCTTGTAGATGGCAATACTGAAAAAGCAAATAGTAATTAGTGCAAGACAAAGTTGTAACAAATAAAGTAACCACTAGTCATAATAGCTAAGGTTATTTTAAAACCCTCAGCTACTAGAACAACCAATAAAATTCTTTAGTCAAAGGCTCAAACTTTTGTCATTAGACTCTAAGCACCAGTTTAACAAGGTAGTCATACGTGGCCGAAGGCCAACAAACCATAACATGTTGAGAATAGGTTAATTGCTTTGTCGTTTGGTATGATACAAATAGTTCATATCTAATATAATATATTTACTCATTTTCAAATCAAGGGACATTTCACTTTCTAAAAATGATTAAAAGAATTATAACTCAATCGTCAAGACAATCTTATTTAAAATAAGGTAAGTCTAAGTGCATTACTGTGACCGAGGAGCCATTCCACTTGCATTTCCAAAGTGATGTCCTGCTACCACCACCGGAATCCCATGGTTTCCTGACGCAATTGACGCAGTATGCCTACTCATAGCGAAGAGATAGTTATAACAGATAGCAACATTAAATCCTGAATATGAAGAAAATTGATAATTATGGAAAACATTTGGATCTTATTACCTTGTTGAATCAAAAACACAATGTCCATAAAAAAATCACAAAAAATCATACAAAAATCTATAGCTTAATGCTAAAGAGATTGGAAAAAAACGATGGAAGGAATTTATTCACTCGTCTCAAAAGGGAATAGAAAAACAAACAATAAAAATTATTAGCAGGAACACAGTGAATCAAAATCTATAGGTTGTAAATTGATTAATGATATACTCTTTGCGATAAATGAAAATGAACAGTAACTGATTTTTTTAAGTTATAGATTAGTATTAAAATAGGGCCGAAATAGTTGACTGATTTTGGTTCATGTAGGATGTAGTCGTCCTCATATTGTTAGGAAAAAGGCTTTGGCTTCGTAGTGCCTCTTTTAATCGAAGTTGAATTCGCTTAATTACTCATTACCTGCGAGTTGGGAGGATCAAAATATCAAACCAAGCGATTTTTCTTTAATTGGATGGTGTATCTATAGGCTTTGCAAAGTCAACTAAAAATTTCATGAATTATCTAACCAATCTCCTTAAACTGATTTGTTCATAGCATAAGACTAGACTAATAAGGTATAGAGAGGGACAATTGTTATTATTAAACCCATCTATCAAGTACGACATCATCTGAACTGTCTAATCGTCCCATGCATCACCCAGATCCAAGATCTTGGAGCACTTCACCAACACTAGCAAAATATCTCATTACATTTTCCCAAAATAGTCATTGAGATTGCTACGTTTCTATTTTTATTAAGGACCCTATACGTTTTGTAGATTCTCATTAACATATTTTCACTCTTTTAGTAGTGTAAATATTTTGTCTTATTGACTCAACCTATCCAACCAAAATTAATTTTGTACCCTAAATGAAAAATGTTGCGATCTTTGAGTGCTCCCCCATCATATATTATAATATGAAATCCACTGTTTTGTAGTTTATGGATCTAAATAAGCGGCAAGGTAGTATTCATGTCATAGTGTAAGAACATGTCCGGGTCGCATTGCATCGGCCGCATTGTAATGGTTTTCAAAAAACCAAATCGGCATATATATCTTGTGATATAAAGGTGTACAAAATCATATTTTTCAGCCGTTAAAAGGGTATCTCATGCTTTTAGGCGAATTCAAAACCACATCACTTCCATTAGCACATCATCGAGTCGTTACTGCGATCGCGACTGTTACCGTATTTTTGCACTATGATTCATGTACATCATAAATTATGAGGCCTCTCTTTTAATTATAATTTTATTGTTTTTCTTTAGGATTACAAGCAATGTATGTTGTTCGTTGCACATTCTATCTTCCTTTACAAGATGAAACTTTATTTCAGTTTACTAACCAAATAAATGTAAAGTAGATCAGAGACCCTTTGTACGTCACTTTATTTTTTAACTAAAATCAGTAACAGATTATACATTATTTTTCCTACACGCATATTATATTTATGTATTTCTCATTGTGACTTATCCATAATCACTGTTGTATTGAACAAAATGTCATGGCATTGTCAATTTGATGTCTATATTAATGAATCTATTATGGAGAAACTTCAGTTTCAAGAATGAGCTATTATCCGTGGTATACACTAGCATACTTGATATTTATGTGTGAAAGGAATCAAACTTCTAGAAATTTTTGGCAACACCATAAAAATCACAAGAAACTTACGTGCCATGTCCATCACCATCAAAGGGTGACGCGTGATCCTTGCTGTAATTAAAAATCCCTCTCGTAATAGCCGATGCAGCAAAATGCCTCGCGCCAACAAGTTTCCTGTTGCAGGAGCCTGAAGGAAAATCCGTAGTAACCTCACATATTCCAGAAAAATGTTGTGGGATTGGATACGCGTTTGCCTCTGTTGAATCTGAAAAGCTTGGATGCGTAGGATCAATCCCAGTATCAACAAATCCAATCACAATCCCTTCTCCTGCAGAATTAAATCCCCCTTCAACTGGCCATGCTCTTTGAGGCAATCCTAGGAACTCAGGAGTATGTGTTGTGTCAGTCCTAACAGAAAAGTCCAGTACCACATTGGTCACTTCTCTCCTTCTAGAAAGCTTATCCGCCTAAAACACAACATACAATTTAAGTATTAGCAAAATGTAAATTCCCTGCATTATGATATTCCTTCAGTCCCCATGAATTTGCACCATTTTTATTTGAGTTTGTCTCCGTTATTTTGCACACTCTACTTTTTAGGAATGACACTCAGTGTAACATAATTCGCAAGTTAATTCGTCGTTTGAATTTACAATTGGCTTACATTGATCCTAAAATAGCCCAAAACCGACCATAATTTGCTTTTTTTGATTCGCAAGGAGATTAGTGAATTATGTAACAACGGTCACACTCCTTTTTCTTTAATTTCATCCACATATTTAACCTCTTAATTCATCTCATCCACTGACTCGACCCTCAGACACATATATTTGTCGAACTTGGGTATACAAGTCGAAGAACATATTACTAAAGGACTAAGTTCAACTTCCAAGCATGTCTATAACACTAAAAAAAAAGAACCTATAAAAAGGGAAAAGTGAATTAGGAACAAAATCATTTAGTCCACTAGAAATACAGAAAGAATACTGCTAACTAATCATTAAAAGTTAAGTGGAAAATGCATAGCACAATATGGAAACATTATACCTGCTCAGGTGTAATGAGCACAGCAAAGCCATTGATCAAGTAGTGATAGCTATACAGTTTCACATACTTTTGCCCTCTCAACACTTTGCTTAACAAAGAATCATGGACTCGAGCAACATATGAACCATAGTGATGATCCGTTCTTGAGATATTTCTGAAGAAATCATATCATTCAGGGAAAAATCAAATCATAATCCTCCTGCATAGCTCAATTAGATTTCAAATAGTGTTGTAGCTATGCCTATTATTTACAACAGCAATGACAAAGTCTTAATCCGATTAAAAGATTACATCGTTATGCGAATCAACAAACAGTTCATCCATCGATTATGCCCATGTATTCTCTTTTTTCATTAATTATAATATTCCAAAATGAAAATTATAAATCAACAATGTTTAAGAAATTATAGTGTTGAAAATTATAAACTAAATAGGAAATATAACACAATATCTTAGGATGGTGGACAACATAAATCAATATTATATCAAATCCGGTGATCGTGGATATGAATCATTAATTAATATAGAAAATTTTATACTCAATAGACAATTATAAGTGTATAAAGCAAGTATTTTAGCACACATCTGAAAAAAAAATCCAAATAGAAATAAAATCAATATAAAGTCAAGCCGGATAGAAGCAAGCCAAAAGAAAAATAGTATGTAGGACATAAATGGGACAGACAAGGGCTTTATACAAATCAAATAAATTAAAATTAATGAGGGAAAGACCAATTGATATAACACTCCAATTTTTTCAAAGTGGTGTAAAAGAGACAAGAACAGAAAATATGACCGTTGCACATTGTACTCTTCCATGATCTCATGCAACAAACATTAAATAGGAATAATTTCCTGACTAACTAGAAGATAAAAACAATTGCAATTTTTTGTCACTAGTCACTACCCTCCAAAATAATTGAAAATTAACACCTAACAAATGGATGAATACTTAAGTCTATAGTTACTAAGAAGCCAAATGTGTTAAAATCCTCCATTTGTATCTGTATGACATGGGTATGAAGGGACATTTTGTACACCAACCAACCCATATTATAAATTATAAAATTAAGAAATAAAGATAAAAGTTTAGTAACATTAAGCATAATTCAATTGAAAAATAAAAAGTTGGGGAAAAAAACAATTACCTGTGCTTGTGAAAAGTGCTAAATTTAGGAGAAGAATGGTGGTTTTTGGTAAAATTTATGTGGCTTTGACTAAGTTCATTGAATATAAGATGAGCAGAAGGGGTTTGCTTAAGAGTAACAATGTAAATATCAGCAACTTCATTTGGGTTATTTTGTGAAGATGCAACATCTTTGACAAAAAACAAAAAGAAGAAGAAGAAGAAATGCAACAAAGTAAGCATATTTCTCTCCATTTAAGCCAAAACCCAGAAGAAAGACGAGAACTTGGAGCCAAAAAGGGGTAGTAAACTGAAGAACTGAAAATAGGAAAGAGTGAAGCTTATAGAGAGAAGAGACAGAAAGGAGGGAAGGGATTAGAGAATGGGAAGAGTGTGAAGTGTTTGATGGAAGAAAGGAAAGTGAAAGTGAAAGTGAGATTGATTTTAAATTAAATTTATACAAATACAAAACCAAGTATTTTACATCGGTAATAAGTGCATATATTATAGACTGATTAATGGCAAAAAGCCAATGAGAAGAGGGAAACTCAAGAAAGAGAGGGAAAAGAAATGAAGGAGAGAAGGATATTCTAGTGTTCTAGGTCGCTCAAAACAATTTAATTGAGACTCATATGTTTGATTCAAATAAAATTTCAAATTGGTTTTAGCAATTTTGATGGGACATATAAATAACATCGACTCTCCTGAGAAATCGTTTTTATAAAAGACTAGAGCCGCACACGGTTCGATTCGGTCTAGTCTAACACAAAAATTAGACTAGACTAGAAATTTCGGTTTGAAAACTTTTCAGACCGAAGCAGACCGTTCTACAACGATCTGGTCTAGTTTATGATTTTTTTCTTTTTAATGCATTTCTACCTAAGAAGCTAAAAAAATTCATCTATATGTAATAAATAGTAATATAAGTTCCGAATCTTTGATTGAGTCTACGAAGTCCTGACTGATAATAACCACATAAAACATATAATTGTTATGGGGTCAAATAAATAAATTCGTAATTTATTTAGTTAAACCCTAAACTACCCTCATTGGTCCAATAACTTTCTAAAATAACTACACATCATTTTCTACCATTATTCTTCATCTCACCCATGATCTCCTTAAATAACTGCCCCATGATCTCTTCATGTGCTATTATAAATACCTCCTTCAGAATTCATTAAAGGCCAAAGCTTTTTCATTCATCTACCAATTCTCTGCAATTATTTACATTTAACTCACTCATCATACTTATGATTTCCACATAAATTCACCACCTTACCTCCATTCTACCATTATAGATACATTAAATGAGCACAAAGAACCATTATAATTATTTAACAATATAAAGATTTTCTCTCAAACTCACCTATTACTAATTAATTGCTTGAAACAACGAGAAATCAACTAGATTGATTTTCTTAATTAATTAACTATAATACAATAATTTGGTTACAGTCCTAAATCTGGAATAGTAATTTTTTCAATGAGCACAACAATTCAGTATTAAACTCTAATACTAGAACTTTCATGTTTCGACATTATATATAATCTTGCATTCAAACATTCATTATATGAAATCATATTAATCCAACCATTAAGATCTCCATTTTATTCAAGAATACAGCACCCTATATATATATATATATATATATATATATATAGGGGAGGGATCCAATAAGAAGGGGTGTGAAAATAGGAAGGATAGGAAAGAGTAACTACCGTTGATTGATTAAGATCTAACGGTCGAAAAACATTTGTCAACGCAGCAGATCCAGTAACACATATTTATGAAGAAAGCATCACACATTAATTTAAAAAGCATCACACTTTCAAGTATCACATGTTTATACAGAAATTATCACATAATAATTAAGAAAGCATCACACCCCTATCTTTCCTGTTTTCAAACGCGTGCAAGATGGACCATTGATCTAAGATCTAATGGATGAAATTCCTTCCTATCCTTCCTATTTTCACACCCCTTCTTATTTGATCCTAAACCTATATATATATATATATATATATATATATATATATATATATATATATATATATATATATATATATATTGGCGGATCTAGGGTTTAGAGTTCCCTGGGGCACCAACGAATGGATGAAATTAGCTAATGTGAGCATCATATAGTATCTTTGTGAAACAATCTCTTAAACCAGAAAAAAGGTTTAATAGCAAGCAATTCCCCAACAAAATAGAGAAGAGAGAGCTAGGAGGGTAGTCAACCAACCACTTTAGATTCATATTGATCAATTAAAAAAGTCAACTATGGTCTTTTGTTATTCAGTCAACCTGAATCTTGACTTCACCTAAAACATAACATTCATAAAATGAATTAACCAAGACTCGCGACTTTAGATTTGCATTTTATCTTCACAGTAATTCACGTGAGACTTTAACCAAATACCTAAAAACATAATCTGCAACTCCCACTTCTAACTTCTAAAGAATTCATTCTCTTCTGTGAATTTGTGTACTTGGTGTGTTATCAGATATCAAAAAACACTCATATGCAATAAGAATCAAGATTAAGAATAAAGATTAAAACAACAAGATTAAGAATTTAAGATTATGAAGTTGATGCAGTTTTTCAGTCCGGGGGAACCGTCCGGTTCCAAGGAATCGTTGGGCCGGGTGAACCATTCCGGTCCGGTTCCCGGGCGGTTCCATGGAACCGTTGGTCCGGGTGAACCGCTTCGGACCGGGTGAACTGGTCCGCGGTTCTTTGGTTCGGTTCAAACGGTTTTTTCCGGCGGTGTCACGGTTTCGCGGTTTGGGCCGGTTCGGAACCTGTCGCGAACGTTCCAGATCCGGGACCGGTTTCAAACGGTTCGGGACCGGTTCAATTTCGGGTAACCCGCCCCATGGCCATCACTAATTGGAAGTAGAGTAAGGGAGTGAGAGATTGGAAGTAGAGTAGAGAGTAGGAGTGAAAACTTGGTCCACCCAAAAGTTAATGTGGACCATGTCTACCTTAGACTTTTTCATTCTTCTATTGCTTTAGTACAATCAAATATTATAATAAAAACCTTGGAAAATTCCAAGTGTCACAATTTTAGAGAACTTGCCAAATAAAATTCACTTATTAATTAAAGAAAAATGACATGACAATTGATCTTGAGTAATATATCTACTATCAAAGTATCTTTAACTAGGATTTATATATAGTTAAATTGAGTAAATTAAAGAGTATAATATATTGCTTAATATATTTTTGACAATTTCCAAAATTACAGATTTAATTTATACATATAATTAACTATCAAAATTGAGTTTTTCTACTGCATAATATCTCTAACTTTTTTTTAGGAAAATTTCATAATATACCACTGAGTTTATTCATAATTCACCATATACCACATCAAATGTTGTAGATCACCATATACCATTGAGTTTTAGTCCGTTAGCACAAAATACCATTAATCACAAACAATCGTTAGTCTGTCGTTAGTGGTAATTATTAATTTACCATATACCATAACTTTTTTGTTTTTTTTTTGCGTCAAATACCATCATTTTAAAATATTGTTATATTCAAAAGAAATGTCATCCAAACTAAGTATTTAACAAAATATAGTTATATACAAACCAAGTTTCACACAAAAGTTACATTAACCAATGGATATAACTATATTTTAAAATATGGTATTTGACGCAAAAAAATAAAATAATAATGGTATATGGTGAATTAATAATTATCACTAACGGCAGACTAATGGAATATGTCATTAATGGTATTTTGTGCTAACGGACTAAAACTCAATGATATATGGTGATCTACAACATTTGATGTAGTATATGGTGAATTATGAAGAAATTCAGTAGTATATCATGAAATTTCCCATTTTTTAAATACGTATGTTTATATGTTTTAATGTTAAAAAATCGTGTATTGCACGGAGTTCTACATTAGTTTATGATGATTATGATGAGATGCGTGTATAATGTGCTTAATATTCAATATTATTTTATCTTGTTATTATATATGATGTATCAAACTATCATAATGTTACTTTAAATGTACAATAAAATCTTGCACCCTTTCACTTTTCACATTCTCAATTCGCAATTTTAGTCGTTTTCAATTTTTAATATCTCCATTTATATTTATAAAAAAGTACGAAAACTACAAATCAATCTATATTTTCTCCGTCCCATTTAATTTGCATCAATTTCCTTTTTGGTCCGTCCCACTTAATTTGCATCATTTTTATTTTTGGATGATGGCCGACCACTTTTTTTACATCTCATCCATACATTTTAACTCTCTTTTAATTTTATCCACACAATTCATTCTCGCTCTTCACTTATTATCACAATATTAAAAACTACCCTCTTTCTCTTTGATGCAAATCAAAGAGGACAGAAAAAGTATTTTAAATCGAGACAATTAAAATAAAATTTCATATAACTATATTTAAAGTTATAGATTACATGATATAAGAGCTGGATTTTAGTAATGAATAATGTACAATATTCAAATAGCACAAGATTTAAAGAACGGAGCAAATAGTTGAGTAGGAGTATTTGTTTACATTGTAAAGAGAATATATGGTTGAATGATGGAAAATAAGCATTTTAGATATACATGGATTGCAAAGTAAAGTTAATGATCGAGTATTTCTCATAATGCCGTCACTAATTAATCTCTTTCTTTACCGTTTTACGGTGCCAATCATGGAACTTCACTTTCTTTTCTGTCAAATCAGATAAATACTACCAAAGAAAATCTGGTGTTCGTGCCTTTTTTGTTCCCTCCTTTTTTAACGGCTATACCTATGCGCTTAATTTTATATTTTGCATTAGGAAAAAGCGTTTAATTTTTAAGAAAATGATAATAATAAAATAGAGAATAAATTGTGTGAATGAAATTAAAAAAGATTTAAAATGTATAAATGAGATTAAAAGAAAATAGTAGATCACCCCGAAAATAAACATAATAATAAGTGAGATAGATTAAAATAAAAAAATACTGTAAATTGAATAGGAATATAGGATGGAGAAAGTATACATTCTTTTGCCCTTAATTTCCTTCTATTTTCCACTCATGAAAGAAGTAATATGATTGTGTTTAAAAGTAACTCTATGTCCCCCTATATTTTGTATTACGTACATTCCTTATTGAAAACAAGAAAAAAGTTGCTCTTTCATTAGGCATGTGCATAAAAAATGTAGAGTAAGTTACTCGATGAGTATTAAAAATATTTTAAGTAGTTATTTCAATCATTGTAAGCATGTTTATTCAGTGAAAATTAAGAATGTTATATGTAGACATTATGGATATGGTAAGTAGGCATTAAGAATGACGAAAGTAGACATTATGGATATTATAAGTAAGCATTTAAGGATATTTCAAGCATACATTAAGGATATTGTAAATAGACATTAAAGATATGGTAAGTAAGCATTAAGGATGATGTAAGTAGGTATCAAGGATATAATAGGTAAACATTAAGATTTAATGGACTGGGCATAAGAGACATTTCTCTGAGAGATGTTTCTCAAGAGACCAGCTGAAAAAAAAAAGGTTTAAAAGGTGTGATATATTGAAAGTGAAAGTGAATGTGATGAAAAAATAAGTTAAATGTTTAGATAAGAATTATAGAAAAATGTGAGCTTTTACAAAGAATGAAAATGTAATAGTCCGAGTTCAAGTGAACCAGATATTCACATGTAAATATTAATTCAAGGTTACATGTTGAACATTTAAGTTAAACAAAATTCTTGGATCAACAACGTTCTAGTGACAAAGAAATAATTAAATGACAACACTAGAGTGTTACAAAAGTTTAGAGAATAACACATAAGAGAGCTAATCCCAAGGCAATCTCCGACCTAAGACGTTGCCCATCCTGTTCGGGTTGTCATAGGTAAATTATGCATCCCCCAATGGTGACCGTAATGATCCAAAAAATCTGTGGGAATGAATAACAATAATTCAACCCTATAAGGGTACCAGATCTAACTTACATCAACCCAATTAGGGTAACAACACATTCAGCCTCAAGTGACATAGAACTTCACATCATAGAATGAATACTGTTTTGATAATGAAACGAGGAAGTGCAAAAGACATTTAAAATACCTGGATATAGGTGTAATCGGGGACGATTGTCAATGTACTGAAAGTGCTAATGATCCTTCCGTTGATGAGACCTCAAATCCTGCAATACCACATTAGCCTTGCTCGAAGGGTGGTTTCCCGGAAAACACCTCCGACGCTCAAGTCAGATCGGGAAACCGAAAGTGATGAATATATGATAATTAATGAAAACAGAATAACGGATTGTAGGATGAGTTCAGATCAATTAAAGGATATTTGGTTACATATCGATCGTAAGTAAGAGGGCGGTGTATTGTTATGGAGTATTGATAGGAAGATAAAAGTTTTTTTTTGCAAATGAGGCTGGCTATCTCTATTTATAATGGTAGAAGGATGTTATTTCTGGAGAGGTTGGATTATAATGGAGAAGGTGGATGTTAGTGGGCGGTTACCATCGGTTACTGCAGTAAATGGAAGTTACGCGACGGTTATATGAGATAGTTATTTTAGGAAGTTATTAGACTAAGGTGGGCGGTTTATGGTTTGACTAAATAAATTACGGGTTTATTATTTGACCTCGTAACATTAGCCCCCGCCATGAAGTGATAGAGGAGGTAATTTAATGTAGCGAGGTTATCAGTCTTTATGCGGAAAACAAACATACCTCGATGAGTCCATGCTTGCTTGAAGCCCCATGAATAATAAATATGTTTGGCCTTTGGGCTACTTATGATGATTCGGCTTTAGAGCCCGATATGATGATATGGCCCAGCTGTCAATCACATGGGACTTTGATAGGGAGTCATACTGGATGATTCCTTCGAAAGCATTAATGAATATTCAAATCGAACATAAGTCCGCATTTTAGGAATATTTGGATACATAAGTCCGCATTGCCTAGTCGTCAGTCACCCGGAACTTATATAAGGAATCATACTATGTGAATCCTTTGAAGATGAATATTCTGATCGGATATAGGTCCGCTTTGATGAATATTGATTGGACATAGGTCCGCATTGATCAATATGGATCGGACATAGGTCCGCATTTATGAATATTGATCGGACATAGGTCCGCATTGATGAATATTGATCGGACATATGTCGGCATTGATGAATATTGATCGGACATGGGTCCGCATTGATGAATATTGATCGAACATAGGTCCGCATTGATGAATATTGATCGGACATAGGTCCGCATTGATGAATTTTGATCGGACATAGGTCCGCATTGATGAATATTGATCGGACATAGGTCCGCATTGATGAGTATTGATCGGACATAGGTCCGCAATAGATGAATATTGATCGGACATAGGTCCGCATTGCTTAGCCGTCAATCACCCGAGACTTATATAAGAATCATACTATGTGAATCCTTCCAAGATGAATACTGATCGAACATAGGTCCGCTTGATTAATAAGTGATCGAGTTATCAAGCTACGTGATACTCGCTATGATACTTTGACAAATAACGCCCAAAATCACTCGTTTTGGGGCTAAATAAGGGTCCGAGTTATCAAACTAGGTGATACTCGCAAGGATCCCACTTTTCAAACAAGGTGAAAGT
>CM025917.1:19750360-19833175 GCA_000753965.2 Amaranthus hypochondriacus
TGAAAATTTATGTCCTTGCTACTTATCTACTTCATATTCCTATTTGCTTAAAAAATTAGTTTTATTTGATAAATAGTTATTTTCAATTATAAATATTTTATTAAAAAAATAATTATACGAAGGGTAATATTTTTTCATGATCTTTTAAATGAGATCAAATTTGTAATATTTTTGACTCTTTTTAAAAAAAATTCAAAAAAATTATTCAATTGTTCAAAAAAATTAAGGTTTATTATAAAATTAAATTTATATTATTTTATTAAAAACTTCAAAGTAAATTTATTCATAAAAATATAGTTATGAAAAAAATAAATATAAGATCTTACTTGACTAAGTTTTAGCTAAAAGAGGTCAAAGAGTGAGCTGTTGTCCGTTGAACAACCATTCGACAAGAATAAATTGACATAGTCTGATAACTGATATAAAGTGACATGAATTTGCATCTCACTTCATATTTTCACTGACACGCAATTGCAAATTACTTGCCTACTTTCTATTTGTTTAAAAAGGTAGTTTTAGTTACTAAATAGATAAGATTAAATAAAAATTATATAAATGTTCTTTTCTTTCAAGATCTTTAAAATGGGACCAACTTAAAAATTTTTTTTTGACTCTTTTTAAGAAAATTGGAAAAATCTTTCAATTATTCAAATAAAAAAAAAATTAAGCTTTATTGAAATAAATGATTTAAATTTTTTTCAATATTTGTGAATTAATTGTAATCATTTAATTGTTATAATTAACAAATTTAAGTTATTCATAATACATTTTGTTTTACCATTTAATATTTTCTTAATTTTATTGAAAAAAATTTTAATTATTCATTACTAACAAATAACATAATGTTTGAAGTAAATAATCATTAAAACAAATATTATACATGTATAAAATTAACTCAATTTTTTTTCCAATCTCCGTGCATAGCACGAGTATATATATATATATATATAATATATATAATATATATATATATATATATATATATATATATATATATATATATAATTATTCAAACAACTAGCGATCGGTCACTACAGGAACCAAGATAATAGAACAGGTGAAGTCTTGAGTTTCGTGAAGCAAATCGCTAGGTTTAAGAGATGAATTTTCCTCCACTCCATGCATTTTGTTTTGATGAGCGACGGTTATGGGGAAAAGTAATGAAAAAAGAGTTTTATGTGTCTTTTTCATTAGAAGCAGAATGTTGACTATAGCTAATTAAGGGTTGTGAACATTAAAACCTTAAATTTCGTAACCATTTTATATTTCTGCACACCGAGAACACATACTACAGAATTTAATATAGCACACATGTCCTTATAAAAACTAAAGGCTCATGACATTGTTCGTATTTTTCTCAGGATAGACATGACTTTTGTGTTTGTATTCCTACAGACGGCGCCAAACTGTTTCGATAATGAAACGAATAAGTGCAAAAGACACTTAAAATACCTAGAGATAGGTGTAATCGGGGATGATTGTCAATATACTGAAAGTGCTAATGATCCTTCCGTTGATGAGACCTCAAATCCTGCAATACCACATTAGCCTTGCCCGAGGTGTGGTTTCCCGGAAAACACCTCCGACGCTCAAGTCAGATCGGGAAACCGAAAGTGATGAATATATGATAATTAATGAAAACAGAATAACGGATTGTAGGATGAGTTCAAATCAATTAAAGGATATTTGGTTACATATTAATCGTAAGTAGGAGGGTAGTGTATTTTTTTTTTTTTTATAATAAAATAAAACTTTTTTTTGGCAAATGAGGCTGGCTATCTCTATTTATAATGGTAGAAGAATGTTATTTCTAGAGAGGTTGGATTACAATGGAGAAGGTGGATGTTAGTGGGCAGTTACCATCGGTTACAAATGGAAGTTACGCGACGGTTATATGAGATAAATATTTTAGGAAGTTATTAGACTAAGGTGGGCGGTTTATGGTTTGACTAAATAAATTACGGGTTTATTATTTGACCCCGTAACAAATACAATTTTACTTTACATAACCAATAACAAAAGTATGGTATAAGCTTGTACCTTAATAGCACGACAATACAATACACATTCACCACACATACGATATTTCAACCTCTAAGGAACCGAGGTCCTAAACACAAACACACACAAACAAAAGATCATGTGTTAGTATGTGCTCATATATCGAATCCACTCTATGCCATCAAGGCATCGCTATACTTCATAATATTTAATGACTAAATAAAAAAAAACTCAACGTTACTTATTCCAAAAACAACCAGTAGCTTTCACCCTAATTCGGATATTTTACAAACTTCAAACAATAAATCCGACTTCACTAATGCGTTCGAAAGGCTTCAATTATGTAATAGTTTGGTATAAAGTGAACCAGATAATTATATGTATATGTAAATTCAGGGTCACGCGTTAGAGATTTAAGTGAAACTGTATATAGGATCGATGACGTTCTAGTGATAAAAAAAATAAGCAAATAAAGATAGTAACAACAATTCAGTGAAAGTCTTAAAGGTTACAACTTGAGAGCCTAAGGGTCTCTTTCAAATCAAATTCTAGTTTAAAAAATAAACACACTTGCTAAAATAAATAAACAAGTTGAACAACAAAATATCATAGATCGTGTACGATAGTCTGCTCATTTTCAAGTTCTAATGTTGGAGTCCTCACACACTATTCCTGCCTGCAAATCGACTTACTAATTGTTGAATGACAACATCATAGCAAGTTCAAAAAACGTAAACCAGCCCACGTTAGAGACTTCATACAATGCATTATACAGGTTACATACAAACAATGAGTTAATCCTAACATGCAAAGGCTCTAATATTTAAGATGTCATTATTGTATTTCCAATTTCTAACTCATGTCGTTGCCCGTCTAGTTCAGGCCGTCATAGTAATATAAAATTTTGGAGGGATACAGATGGGAGAGCTAATCCCAAGGCAACCTCCAGCCTAAGACGTTGTTTGTCCTATTCGGGCCGTCAAAGGTAAAATATGCATACCCCATGGTGACTGTTATGATCCAAAATTTCCACTAGAATAAATAATAATAATTCCAATCCAATATATTAACCCCAAATGGGTAACCAACATAACCATCCTAAAATTTCCAAGTTAAACTCTTTTCCAATTATTTTTGGTGTATAACCCTTAAGGTGATACACAAAATCACATCATAGAATGAGTACAACATTAATGTACATAAACAATTAAATAAGTGTGGTCTAAGCGTGTAGCTTAAAAGCACGACAAGTCAATCAAAGCACGTCACAAACGAAATCTCAACCTCCTATGAACCGAGGTCCTAAACACAACATAAATAAAAAAATCATGTATTATTACATGTTTACACAACTAATCCACTTTATACTATCAAGACATCACTAAAAAACATAATTTTAAGGAAAAATTACCTAGAATAATTCAACCTATTCGTGATTTTCCTACAATAATCTCACCTATTGATTAACCATGAATAATCCCAACTTTGAGAGATATTATCCTAGAGTCAACCCGACATCACAACAAAAATATCCAGTACTCTAAAATAGTTTTTAATGCATAAAGGATTATGAGGAACAAAAATTAAGGTATCATCAACAAATTGGACATGTGGCTTTGGCTCGGGCAATAATTATGGTGGTTGTGAAGGATGTGTAGATGAGGTTCTTTGGACATGTTGGTTGTTTGTAGAAAGATGTTGATGTTGATAAAATAGAACCAAATGCCAATCTTTAATAACTTGTAAGTTTGCGTTTAGATACATTCTTTTTTGTTATTTCTTCTATACTGGGATTTTGTTGTGAATTGCAGTTTATAATTTTTGATTCAAGTAATTAAAGTCAATATAGCTTATCAATGATTTATATTTAAGTGCTCGGTGTAGATCTCTTTTAGGTCGCGCAATAAACTTTCTTTCGTTACAATACAAGCCCGATTAGTATCAATACTTCTAACAAGAGCAGTGAAGAAAACAACAACATGAATATGCCCAAGAAATAATTATTCATGTCAATTTCAATGTGTAAGAGGTGTACTTTGAAGTAGTTTTCTATGCACTAATTTGTGCTTTTTTGCTATGCTGAAATATGTGCACTGATATGTGCTTAAGCACACTGTATATTCATTAGTAGTACCTTGTTTTGCAATCCCCAGTTGCGCAGAAAGACCATGGTAACATGTCAAGCTTCGTCCATAAAGTGCACCCCTAGATTTGGGATTAGGATTTGAAAACTTAGAAGAACAAGCTGAATTCATTGAGTCTAAAAGGGATCAATATCATATGTTATAGGAATTTGAAGATTTTGGAGGTTTAGTTTCAATTTGGAGTTTTTTTTTTTTTTTTTTTTGTTTTTTTTTTTTTTTTTTTTTTTTTTTTTTTTTAATTTAGAGTTCAACAATGGAGGCAAAATGGGAAAAAAGAAGGGGATTAATGAAATGAAGGACAATGGTTTTTTTCTTAAAGAGATGAGTAAAATTAAAGGAAAAAAGAATAAAGGGGAAGAAAAATACCTACTGCAGCCGATCACCTTGGGGGAGGGTTTTGAAAAAATTCGAATAATAGTTGCGATTATTAAAAAATAACTGATAGTTTGGAGCTACGGGTGATAATTGAGATTATTCTGAGCAAATTTTCCTATATTGTTTGGAGCTACTAATGATTCTTTATGCAAGGATTTTCTGATATCATGTGCCAAAAATTTGAAATGAGCATACTACAAGAAAAGTTGTGTTTAGCAACAAAGAAATTCATTGCTAAAAATCTATTTTCGTTGCTAAAGAATACAATCATTTTCACAAGCGGGACACTCAATCAATTTTTCATGGTCTTTCCAATAAAGAATACAATCATTTTTACAAGCATCAATCTTATAATAATCAAGGCCTAAGTCTTTAATGAGTTTCTTAGCCTCGTAATAAGAAGTTGGAAGGTTAGCTCCATAGCCTTAACGTTCTAATTGGAGTAAACTATCAAAAGAGTTATCACACCAATTATTTAAAACCTTTATAAATGTAATAATTAAACAATATATGACAACTTAGACATTGTTGTGCCATACATTGTTAATGGTTCTTGTTACCCAGGGGCGAATCCACGAAGAAATCGTCACCTAGCCAATATATAATGATGGATTGCATAACTCATAATATTAATTTCATTTAAAAAATAACAATTTCATTACATAATTCAAAAAACATAACTAATAATAAAAAAACATTCACCAATAAAATATTTATGAATCATTGAAAGTGAGTTCTCCTAACTTTCATTGAATTAAAGTCGTCTATTTCTTATATAGTAAATTTAATGTGAAAAACAACGATTAAAAAATTAAATCAGACATTAACAAGTTAAAAATACAAATCTATAGTCTACAACTTATTTATTAAATTTCACTTTTTTATAATTTAAATTAATTGAAAATAATCTACACATTCTCTAATACATGTCTGACATCTAATTAATTTTAGATCTAAAAATAAAGTTGATTCAATTTTAATAAAGAATAAAAAAACAAATTAAAATAAAAAAACAATTTAATAAAAGTACATGAAAAAGAATTAAAAACTTTTGTTAAATAACATCACACACGGACTCGGAGCATAAAGTCGGAGTCGGAGTCGGATGTGTTATTCCTGGGACTCGTATCAGATTATTTTCCTCGGATCAAGTCGGACTAGGGTTGGATTCGGACTGAATTGCCATCCCTAGCACTAGTGTTCCTTATTGGCATAATTATTTTGTTAAGAAGAATAAGGGAGATAGTGTTTCGCAAGGTGAATATGCTAAAATTATTGGTAGTGTAATGTATCTGATGAATTGCACTAGACTACATATTGCATATGCAATGAATGTGTTGAGTAGATATACTCATAATCCCAGTAGTGGACATTGGCATGCTTTGACTTACCTTCTCAGGTACCTTAGGGGTACTATAGATGTGTGCTTGCATTATTCTAAATTTCCTTATGTGCTTGAAGGATATTGTGATGCATATTGGGTAAGTGATCTTGATGAAATATATTCTACTAGTGGTTATGTTTTATTTCTAGGTGGTGGAGCTATATCATGGAGATCATGTAAACAAACATGTATAGCTCAGTCTACAATGGAGGCAGAATTCATTGCATTTGAACTTGCTACTCAAGAAGCGGAATGGTTAGAAATCTCTTAATGGATGTACCTTTGTGGGATAAGAAATATACCCCGGTATCTATCTTATGTGATTCGGAAGCCGCTATAGGAGTTTCTAATAGTAAGGTATATAATGGTAAGAGAAGGAGTATCCGAATAAGACATAGCTCGGTGAGACACTTGCTCAAAAATAGTGTCATCGCGGTGGATTATGTGAAATCCTCTGAAAATCTAGCGGATCCTTTCACAAAAGGATTATCATGGAAAGTGGTCCTTAAAGCGTCGAGGGGGATAGGTCTAAAGCCCAAAATTGGATGAGCATGCAATTTTCCTATCCCTATGGCATTTGTTGGCATTGCTTTATATATGAGGGATGAGTCCTTAGGCTCTTAATGGATCTTGTAGTACTTTGTGGTGTACTACTATTTGAGACGATCCACCTATGTGAGTGTGGAGGTTGGCCACCTCCTATGTGGAATTTTGGGCTAATATTCTACTAGAGCACTTATGAAAATCAAGGTAGGTGCATAGGCCATAAAAATGCACCATATAACTTAAGCGGAGATTGTACCTCTTTAGGCAAGGCATGTGATTTGAGGGTCTCAATTCAAATCTTACAAGTTCAAGTTCACTTGTTTGATCAAGAGTCCTTGAAGTTCAAGACTTAGTTCACTCACAAGAACTTGTGGATTGTTGCCTCATATCACTAAATAACAAGTTCAAGGCTTAGTCTACTTAGTTATTATGTGCCGAAGCCTTTTCTTGCACAAGTATTATTATTATTATTATTCCTTTAAATGTCATTTGTGGGGGATTGTTGGATAAATGACCATTTAAAGGATTCTCAAACAACTCTTTTTTTTTATTCATGATGATATTTATTTGTCCACAACTCTTTTTTCATTCATGGAGTGATTTAAATCTCTAACAACTCTTTTTCATTCATGGTGTAATTTAATCTTGATAAATTACATTTATTTTCTTTGACCATGCTTTATGAAGGTTGAAAAAGAGTTGTTAGAACATCCCTATAAATAGATGATGTTTCTTTCATTTGTAGACACACATTTCATAGTTCTCTTCTTCTCTTCTTCTACTTCTATTCACTTGTGCAAGAGTGGTGTTTGCTCCACACCTTAAGTAGTGAGTGTACATTACTTTTGGTGGGGGTGTTAACCTTGGGAAAGTCCCTCCTATTTACACTTGGGATAGTAAGGAAATAACTTTCTTAATGCAACGACAAGTTCGTGTCACACCATTTATTTCCAACTAAACACAATAGCTAAACACATTCTTAGTTTCATACTCTAAATTTTTAAATTTGTTACTTTAAAGTTTTGGAAGATTTTCTTCATATTTTCCAACAGGGGAGAATCAGTCACAACACACTGTCCCCACTACACAAATTACTTTACAACATTGCCTGCAGATTCCTTTTACCTTGTAATTCTAAACTTACTGAAGTAAATTTGAGGGATGGCACCTTAATTTACTGTTTGGCTAATCACATTAAAATTAATTTTCCTTCTCTTATGATTTCACATCTATCTGATTGCATTGAAAAGAAGTATATGGTTGGATATGGTGGTCTATTAACATAGATTTTAAATTTTAAGAATTTTGGCGTACCTTTGGAAGGACAGTATTTGACAATGAGCTCCAATAATAAGATAGGTGCAAAGTGTCTCACAAACTTGCACCTTAAATTAACTACTAAATGGATATTAACGGCAACTTTCACTAGGGATATAGAAGAAAAGGGGTCTCTAGGAGGAGACCAAGAGAAAGAAGAAGAAAATGAAAAAGAGGATCAGAGAGAGGATGAGGGGGAGCAAGAGGATATTCCCACTGTCGTTAATAAGGAGGCAGATGTTTGTTTAAAAGGGGAATAGGAGGAGGTCCATGGAAAGGGGGAACAGGAGGAAGTTATGAGTGAGGGGGAATCTTCAAAGGAAGAAGAGGACGAGGAGTTTGATGATGATGAGGAGGAGGTAAGAATGCCTGTTAAGAAGAAGCCTATGGTGACTCCCGGGAAGAGTACCCGACTAGCATCTAAGGGTAAACGTCCAGTAGTGGTAGGTTTGGATGATGACTCTTCCTCTTACGCTACCATAAAGCCACAAATTGATGCACCTCACTCTTCTCCAAATCCAGTCATACCAATTGTTAATCACATTCGATCACCTCCACCTTCACCTATTCCCTTCACACCTCCACCAACATTTGCAACACCAGCTTTACCACACCTGTGATACCCTAAATTTAGCTTGAAAAGGGATTGATAGACTACTCATATCAACAAGGTGCATCTTCTTTTTTAGGGAGCCCATTTGCTAAGAACTCCACTATTAAGCGTGTTTGGTGGGGAGCAACCTTAGGATGGGTGACGTCCTGGGAAGTTTTCCCGGTTGCGCACGAGTGAGGCCAAAGTGCGCTGGAAAGACTTGTGTTGGTCTGTGAGTGTAACACCCCGATATTTTCCCGATATATTTAATGATTTACTACTAATATAATTTTATATAAATAGTGTTTTTATTTATTTATTTTGGGCTTGACAATGAATTTTCAGTCCCTTTTTAACAATATAGTTGTTTCGGCCCCAAAAAGCTTTAACCCATTTCTTTATTTTAAATTTCAAAATTTAAAAAAAATAAAAGAGGGAAATGGAAGAGGCTTGGTTTGTGGAGTTTTGTAACGCTCATTTGGGAAACTAAGGGTTAGACAATTATCTCAAATATTAATTCAAATTAAATCCTTAAGCTTCTTTCTTAGAATTTCTCTATTCCAAAAATTGTAAGAAACCTCACATAAACCATTCTTCCCTTCCACACTCCTAAAAATCATCAAACTTCCTCAATTGGTATTTTGTTCTTTGACAAATTGTGAGTAAAATTCTTACTCTAATTTTATTTTAAGTTTTAATTTAAATTTCTATGATGGTTATGTGTGTTATTTTGTAATTTATGGTTAATTCATGATTTAAAATTTATGTATGAGGTTGTGATGCATTTTTTCTATATAAATTAATGTGTGGTGTTTAGGGTTTTGGAGATATGTATATATGTATGTGAGAAGTTTTGTTTGATGGTTGATTGTGAAGTATGAATAAAGAAATTATATGCTCATAAAAAGATGTGTGTGGTGTAAGAAACCCATTTTTATTATTTGAAATGATATGAAGTTGTAGTGTTGCCCAGAGAATTTTAAATATACATATATATTTGTGTAAAAGAAAGAAAAAAAAAATAATAATTATTATTGTTGACAGATGAAATTAATTCCATAGATGGTCATGAAAATTATCTAAATATGATAATTTAGATTTAATCGGAGATAAAGAATTGAAAATTTTATTTTGTGATGAAATATGACAAATCCCGTAGGTTAAGGAAAATGGTGAAAAAAGGGTATTTTGGTGTATTTTTGGCTTTAAAAATAGGTTAAAAATAGTTATACTATGTTATAAATCATGAAAATTGGTACACAGGGCTTTTGACGCCTTCCGGACGCAACGGTGAAGTTGGAATTTCAGTTTGACAGTGTTATCCCGCGTTTCTGGACATATTGTGTATGCTGTCTTCTTTTTGTGTGTTTGCCATGTTATAATAATGTGTTGGATGATCATGATGTGTGTGGAATAGTTGTTTGGTGTTAGTTGTATGTACGTGTTGTGATTGAAACTTGAGAAAATGTGAATGTGTGCTTATTCCCGTGTACGATTGAACTTTGTAGGAAGTCGATTCGTGACAAGGAATTGATTTGTGCGCTTGAGATTTGACTTGTCTTGTCTAAGGTATGTACACGCAGCGAAGTTTTGCATTATGTGATATGTACCATATATTAATGATAAACAAAAGTAAAGTATGGATATATAGTACGGATGATGGTATGTTTTCCGAATTAAGAATTCCGATACATTAATTTGATAAGCAGAGGTAGTATGACCTCACTAACTTTAAAATGGACGTAGTATGACGTCAATTGGTGGAAAGAATTACTTGCGGTATATGGGGGCATTATGAGCCACCGCGGGGTTATGCATACTTAACAATAGGCACCGAAGTAAGGTGAGTGTCTATGGTAGAGACTTGCTTAGGGGTTAGCTCCCCCTAATGTATTGTCTCACTTATGGAGATTGGAGTTGAACCGACAGTATGGCTGGAAAAGTACAGTAGTATGGCTGATTAACATTCACATGAAACTGATTATGATTTATTAGCGTAATCGAATCGTATTTTGGAAACCGACATTTACTAAATCTTTCTTTTGTTGTACTTAATTAAATGAAATGCGACGTTTTGCTGACGTGTACTTTTGGTCATAACGATCCTGTAATGATGTTGTTTCCTTCTAGGCAATGACTAGCAGTAAGTTAAATTGTAGGTATGCGGAGTGAGAATTGTCTTTAGAGAAATAAACCGTTAGGTTACAGAAGTCTCGATATGAACTTCAATTTACGTTTTAAGAATATTTGGTTTTTATGAGGCGGTTACGTTCTCAAGTTGTAATAAGTAGACTTGACGTTACAATCTTATCCGCTGCTTAGACTTCCTTTATGACTAATAGTTATAATAACTCTAATAGAACTCGATCCGCAAGTTTTGCTTAGTTTCAAATTCGTATTAAACTATCTTTCTAATATTCTTGGTTGACTCGGACTATATTTAGTTTCTTCAAAAAGTCGTTTTCTCTTTTAAAACGATCCGAGTTTTTTCGGGATGTTACAATTGGTATCAGAGCGGGAGTTCTATTTAGTGTTATTTATCTAAACCGATAGACTAAGGCGAAATAAATGATGACGAAAGAAAGGGGTAGACATTAAGGGGATATTATGTCTTTTGCTTGGTGTCTTTAAGTATATTGTCATAGATAATTTTGATGTGTGTATTGTAGAAATTCTGTGTATACATTTGTGGTATTCTGTTATATCTATCTTTGTCTTATCTTAGAAATTGATTGTCTCGTTTTCTTTCTTTGTGAGTCAGGAAGTTCGATTATTGCTTTTCTGTCATGGATAAAGGAAAAAGACTGGCTAAAGAGGGAATTAGTATCCTAGAGGAACCCTGGAGAGCTTTAGTTAATGCCCCAGCTTGGGCAAAGATTGAGGCTTTGGGAATTTGGGACCGAAAAGAGGGGGAAAGTGATTTTGACTATGCACGAAGAATGGAAATGATTTACAAGAGATCTAAACAAGTATATGAGAGAATAATAGATGAGGAAATGGCTGAACTGAAGGAGAGGAGTGAACAGTTTGATCGAGATATCGACAGAAGGGTTAGAGTAGTGGAGACTGTGGGTCGGGATGGAATTGACATTCTGGAGTCTAGTGGGGCAAGAGCTAATGTTATTGTGGGGGTTGTTCCCGTAGTAGACCCAAACTCACTGTTACTAATAAACTTCGATGAGTTGGATTTCGAAGAGGATCCCGAGGAGGATCCAGAAGAGGACCCGGAGGAGGACCCCGATGAGGAACCTGAGGAGGATTTTTAGGAGGATTCCGATGAGGAACAGGGGGAAGTTATGGAGGAAGATTCCTTAGGAGTGGTAGAAGAACCCTACGAGGATAACGTGGGAGATGGTTATAATGCTGATGTGGAGAGGGGAATAGCTGATAGAGATGATGCTATGAGCGATAGTGATAGTGAAATAGTCATTCTAGGGGGTTGGCCGGTGAGGCGAGAAGATCCTATGAGTGAGGAGGAAATGAAATCACCATGTGGGAGGAAAGGCTACCCGAACTAGTAATTGTAGAACTTTCTGATTCCGTGGAACGCCTTACTATGAGTGATTCCTTGTCTGTAGGAACACCTTTTGACTCTAACAGCACGTCTAGTGATGACTCTAGAGATGCTGATTTTGACCCTGATCGATACATGGAAGATCAGGACCGTTTAAATGCGTCGCCCTTATTTGCCTGATTGTTTCTATTTTATTTGAGTATGCATGCGTACGAGTTCGTATGTCTAGTTCCACAATAACGATAAATTGTGAATAATTTTGTTGGTTGAACGATTTCTTTTGTTTTATTCTCGGACTTTTGTAGTAGCCGAACAGTGGTTATGTGGGATTTTATACCCAAGTGTTTTTGGATTGGAATAATATGGTATTATTGATTTGAGTTTGAATGTCGTTTATCTTTGTGATATTTTCTTTTATTTATTTTTTTTTGTGTTATTTCTCATGTTTTTCATCCTCATAAGATGAAAAGTGAAATTTACATAATGTGTTTATAAAAGTTTGAACATTAGTAGGTAGAATCGCCTAAGTATGGTAATTTTTTTGGATAAGTGTGAGGATTCGATTATAGACTCACTCTGTAACTCTCTTACCTTTTAGGACAATCACCTCGTTTTTAAAGAGCAATAATAGTATGAGTTTTCCTTAATCACAGACGCTATAGAAATGTATTTACATACCTTGTTTAACCTTATGCAGTATACTTGCCAACATGCCACCTTTCTTGAAAAGGTCCGTGCCAAGGGGAAACTTTGACCGTGTGCTTCGAAACCTAGTTAAGGCCCTAGCTGGCGTAAGGAATCCCAGACAGAAATCCTTGGAGGAAAGGGCTTCATCCATAAGTAAGAGAATAGCCCAGAGTAAACCCTCAACTTATAGTGGGAAAGGTGAACCTTCTATGCTGGAAAACTGTCTGAGAGAATTTAATAAACTCTTCAGTGTGGTGAGATGTCCCGCTGAGTTCATGGTTGACCAAGCTGCGTTCTTCCTAGTGGAAGACGATGACTATTGGTGGACACATAGTAAGGCTAGGTTGATAGCAGAAAACGATGGTAACTTAAGCTGGGAAGGTTTTAAGGGGACGTTAAAGGATCAACTCTATCCGCCTCATGTGAGAAAGGACAAATTGAATGAGTTTTCAAGGTTCGAGATGGGAATTTTAACGGTGGATGAAT
Source organism: Amaranthus hypochondriacus (assembly GCA_000753965.2). NCBI lineage: Eukaryota > Viridiplantae > Streptophyta > Magnoliopsida > Caryophyllales > Amaranthaceae > Amaranthus > Amaranthus hypochondriacus. Next base: position 19,763,407 of record CM025917.1, read on the forward strand.
ATTACCAGAAATTTATGGAATACCTAAAGTTTTACCCTAGGGACGTCCCAACTGAGGGAAAGAAAATTCAGCGTTTCGAATTAGGTTTATCGTATGAGATTCAAAAGCACATTGAGATTGATAGATACGATACTTTAGACCAACTATAAAAGAGAGCTGCACAGATTGGAAATGTTATTAGAATGGAACCAGAGAAGATGGGTCATAGTGGGGAAAAGAGGAAGGAACCCAATGCTTCAGAATGCAATGAATGTGAGTAATCACATTCACAATCAATTTAAGAAACAGAAATCGTTTGGAGACTTCCAGGAAAAAAGCTTTCTTACGGGCCAGAGGTTAGGATGCAGAAGCCTTTGTATGACCGCAATGGGAAGGAAAGAATTTATAACTGTAGAAGATGCCAGAAAAATCAGCCAGGAAGGGATTGTCGGGGTATGTTAGTGGACTGTTCTCACTGTGGTAAACCGGGCCATAGAATGTATGAGTGTTATACTCGCTTGAGAAAACAAGAGCTTCAAGGGGGAAGTCATAGAGGCTTTCAACAACAACGTTTCGGTAACGGACGGAGTGGTAATGAAGCTGGAAGGGGGAACCACAATGGCGGTAATTTTGGTCGAAACTTGGGGGGTGCCTCAAACCCTAGGTTTCAAAGGAATCTCTCCGGTGTCCAACAACCACAAGGGAATGCTAGAAACGAGAATTTTTCAGGCCAACGTGGTAATCAAGCAGGTGCTTCTACTGCCACTCAGAATAATGACAGACTTTCAGCAGTTAACTCTAGAGAAGCAGCGCAGGCGTCGGATGTGGTCACAGGTACGTTCTGCATCAATACAAAGTCTGTTAAAGTACTTTTTGATTCTGGTGCATCGTGCTCGTTCGTTTCAAAGTCTAGAGTTAAGGACTTGGAGTTGGAAAACCCCGAGAAAACATCTTTTTCAGCCGCTATTCCTTCTGGAGAGACTTTTCATTGTAATATGTTGTTTCGTGAAGTGTCGGTCAAGATAGGAAAAGTAAAATTTCCGAGTGATTTGTTTTCTTTAGAAATGGATGATCTGGATGTAATACTTGGGATGAATTGGCTAGGTAGATATAAAGCGATAATAGATTGTGAAGAACAGTCTGTGACTCTAAGTGGACCTAGGGGAGAGAAGGTTAAATATAGGAGTCTTTCTAAGAGACCGAAGGTAAAAATCGTGTCGTCATTGGAAGCCAGGAAATTAATCAAGCAAGGGCAACCGTGGTTTCTGTGTAGTGTAGTAAGTAAGGTGAAGGAGCGGGAGGTGCGACTTGAGGACATTCCGGTGGTCTGTGACTTTAAGGATGTTTTTCCAGAAGAACTTCCTGGCATGCCACCAAGAAGGGACGTGGACTTTTCAATTGACTTAATACCTGGGACAGGGCCAATTTCAAAAGCTCCTTACCGAATGGCCCCAAAGGAGATGGAGGAATTGAAAGTCCAATTAGAGGAGTTGTTGGAAAAGGGTTATATAAGACCTAGTGTGTCGCCCTGGGGGCCCAGTGTTATTTGTGAGGAAAAGGGACGGAACAATGCGTCTCTGTATTGAATTACGAGTTACCCGCCACGGATCGATGATCTTTTTGATCAGCTACAAGGAGCCGGAGTCTTTTCCAAGATTGATCTGCGGTCAGGGTATCATCAGTTACGTATTAAGGAGGAGGATATTAGTAAATCAGCTTTCAGAACTAGGTATGGACACTTCGAATTCACCGTAATGCCTTTTGGGTTGATCAACGCACCGGCAACATTTATGGGGTTGATGAATCGGGTTTTTAATGCGTATCTCGATAAGTGTGTGGTGGTGTTCATTGATGATATTTTGGTATACTCTAGGAGCCCAGAAGAACATCGAGAACATTTAAGGTTAGTCTTGCAGATTCTACGAGAGAATCAGTTGTATGCTAAGTTTTCGAAGTGTGAGTTCTGGTTAGAACAGGTGGCTTTTCTAGGTCATCTTTTTTCTAAGGATGGAATTTCTGTCGATCAGGCAAAGGTAGAGGCCGTCCGAGATTGGCCTACACCTCGAAATGTTACGGAAATTCGGAGTTTCTTGGGTTTAGCAGGGTATTATCGTCGTTTTGTGAAGGACTTTTCTCGTATTGCTCGTACGTTTACATCCTTCATGAAGAAAGAGAAGAAGTTTGAGTGGACCGAGGACTGTGAGAGAGCCTTTCAGTTGTTGAAGGAGAATTATCCACTGCTCCGGTATTGACACTACATGATCCTTCTTTGGAATATTCCGTTTATATTGATGCGTCCAAACATGGTTTGGGTTGTGTCCTGATGCAGGAGAGGAAGGTAGTAGCTTATGCTTTGCGACAATTGAAGACTCACGAAGTTAACTATCCAACCCATAACTTAGAGCTAGCGGTTGTGGTGTTTGCGTTAAAGATCTGGCGTCATTATCTGTACGGTTTGAAATGTAAAATCTTTACAGACCATCAAAGCTTACATATTCTGTTCTCTCAACCCGAAATGAATATGCGTCAACGGCGTTGGTTTGAATTAATCAATGATTACGGTATGGAAATTTCTTATCACGAGGGTCGCGCAAATGTGGTCGCTGATGCCTTGAGTAAGAAATCGAAACACTCGGTTGCAACATTGATAACTTCTGAGGAGTTAAGTAAGGAGTTTGAGAGAATGAATTTGGAAATAATCAAAGAAGGGGAATTAGAGGCCAAGTTGAGAGCTCTGTCCATTCGACCTACGTTCATTGAGGAAATTATGGCTAGGCAATTAGACGACCCCAAGCTCGTTAAGCTTCGTGAGTAGGTCGGTGAAGGTAAAGCTGAAGGTTCTACAATTCATGAGGATGGTAGCCTTTGTTTTAAAGGACGATGGTGTGTACCGGATGGGTGCAGGCATATAACGCTAGGAACTCTGTTCACCCTGGTGGGGACAAGATATAGCAAGATTTAAAGGGCATGTTTTGGTGGTCGGGTATGAAAAAGAATATTGCAGAATTTGTTTCCAAGTGTTTAACATGCCAAAAGGTTAAGAACGAGCATCGAAGGCCAGCTGGGTTACTACAACCTTTGGAAGTTCCGGTATGGAAGTGGGATGACAATTCTATGGATTTCGTTTTAGGTCTACCACGGTCTAAGGCTGGTAATGATACTCTTTGGGTTATTGTGGATAGGCTTACTAAGTCTGCAAGGTTTATTCCGATGAATTGTAAGTAGGATATGGAACAACTTGCTCGTGCTTACATTAAATACGTAGTTCGATATCACGGGATACCTCGTACTATTGTTTTTGATCGGGATACTCGATACTTGCCACATTTCTGAAAATCATTACAGCAGGCTTTGTGAACCACTCTTCTCTATAGTACGTCTTTCTACCCCATAACTGATGGTCAAACTGAACGTGTTAATCAGGTACTGGAGGACATGTTGAGAGCGATAGCCATGGAATGGCAGGGTTCATGGGATGAACATTTGGATCTGGTGGAGTTCTCTTATAATAACAGCTACCATGCAACAATTCAAATGGCTTTGTTTGAAGCACTATACGGTCGTAAGTGTCGCAGTCCTGTTTCCTGGGATGATTTTACAGAGTCTGTCACCTTAGGACCGGATATGCTTGTTCAGATGACTGAACAAGTCAAGCTAATTCGGGAGAAAATGAAGGCAACCCAAGATAGACAGAAATCATACGCCGATCTTCGCCGTCGGCCTGATGAGTACGCAGTAGGCGACAAGGTCCTACTCCGTGTGTCTCCAATGAAGGGCGTGGTTCGTTTTGGTGCTCGTGGGAAGTTAAGCCCATGTTTTATTGGTCCCTATGATATTTTGGAGAAGGTAGGAAAGTTAGCTTACCGGTTAGCGTTGCCTAATGCCCTAGGTAAGGTACACGACGTTTTTCATATCTCCCAGTTAAAACGTTATGTTGCGGCTTCTTCGCATGTCTTAGATTCAGAGCCGTTGGAACTTGATGAGAGCTTAACATATGAGGAGCAACTTGTTCAGATTTTAGATAGAAAGGTTCGTAGTACTCGCCGGAAGGATGTTGAAATGGTTAAGATTCTATGGTCAAATAATCGATCACAAGAGGAAACTTGGAAAACAGAAGCTTCCATGCGAGAGAAGTATCCACATCTTTTCTCTCAGGTTAGTGAGTTACGGGGACAAAACTTTTTAAGGGGGGGTAGAAGGCGATAGGATTCGCGCGTTGAGTTATTTTGACCTAGTTTCTTTTGTTATGTGCTTGTTTTGTGGTTTGTGTGTGGTTGTTTTGTGTTGGTAAGTTGTGGTTTTGGGGTCAAAACCTTTTTAAGGGGGGGTAGTCTGTAACACCCCGATATTTTCCCGATATATTTATTAATTTATTTACTAGTAATATAATTTTATATAAATAATGTTTTATTTTATTTATTTTGGGCTTGACCATGAATTTTCAGTTTTTTTTTAACAATTTAGTTGTTTCGAGCCCAAAAACCTTTAACCCCTTTTCTTTATTTTAAATTTCAAAATTTTTAAGAAAAAATAAAAGAGGAAATGGAAGAGGCTTGGCCGGCCCTATGGAAGATTTTGTGGAGTTTTTTAACTCCCATTTGGGAAACTAAGGGTTATGCAATTATCTCAAATATTAATTCAAATTAAATCCTTAAGCTTTCTTTCTTAGAATTTCTCCATTCCAAAAATTGTAAGAAACCTCATATAAACCATTCTTCCCTTCCACACTCCTAAAAATCATCAACCTTCAGCAATTGGTATTTTGTTCTTTGACAAATTGTGAGTAAAATTCTTAATCTAATTTTATTTTAAGTTTTAATTTAAATTTCTATGATGGTTATGTGTGTTATTTTGTAATTTATGGTTAATTCATGATTTAAAATTTATGTATGAGGTTGTGATGTATTTTTTCTATATAAATTAATGTGTGGCGTTTAGGGTTTTGGGGATATGTATATATGTATGTGAGAAGTTTTATTTGATGGTTGATTGTGAAGTATGAATAAAGCAATTATATGCTCATAAAGAGATGTGTGTGGTGTAAGAAATCCAGTTTTATTATTTGAAATGATATGAAGTTGTAGTGTTGCTAGAGAATTTTAAATATACATATATATTTGTGTAAATGAAAGAAAAATAATAATAATTATTATTATTATCGTTGAAGGATGAAATTAATTCCATAGATGGTCATGAAAATTATCTAAATATGATAATTTAGATTTAATAAGAGATAAAGAATTGAAAATTTTATTTTGTGATGAAATATAACAAATCCCGTAGGTTAAGGAAAATGGTGAAAAAAAAGGTATTTTTGAGTATTTTTGGCTTTAAAAATAGGTTAAAATTACTTATACTATCTTATAATTCATGAAAATTGGTACACGGGGGTTTTGACGCCTTCCAGACGCAACGGTGAAGTCGGAATTTCAGTTTAACAGTGTTATCTCGCGTTCCTGGACAGATTGTGTATGCTGTCTTCTGTGTGTGTTTGCCATGTTATAATTGTGTGTTGGATGATCATGATGTGTGTGGAATAGTGGTTTGGTGTTAGTTGTATGTACGTGTTGTGATTGAGACTTGAGAAAATGTTAATGTGTGCTTATTCCCGCGTATGATTGAACTTTGTAGGAAGTCAATTCATGATAAGGAACTGATTTGTGCGCTTGAGATTTGACTTGTCTTGTCTAAGGTACGTACACGCATGGTTATCAGAATCTCGATCCTGATCAACGAGTCTACGATCCAAAATTAGGCGATCGATCCGGATCGTAGGTAGGAACTTAATGTTTGTAGAATCGTACGATCCTACATAGCTCCTGGATTTAAGTAGTAGGATCATAACGCGTTTATACGATCCTACGATCTTACGATCCGATCCTACAAGGGTAATTTCAATCGTACAAAAATCTCATATAATTTAGATTTTACTTATATATATATATATATGTATATATCTAATCAATATATGTATATATCTAATCAATTATACCAATATCACTAAAATTCAAGTTTTTCTTAATTCACATTGTAAAAATGAATATTAAAGGTATTCTTTTACAAAACTTAATAGTTGAAGTCAAACAAGTGTTAATTTAAGCCTTAAAACATAAAACAAAGAACAAATACAATTGAAAATTAGTTATTTAAAGCTTATTAAAAGCATATTTGTAGGATCACACGATCCTACGATCCGATTCTACCGATTTCGATCCTACCACCTCAACGATCCTACGTAGAAGCCCGATCCTAACAACCTTGCGTACACGTAGCGAAGTTTTGCATTATGTGATATGTACCATATATTAATGGTAAACAAAAGTAAAGTATGGATATATAGTACGAATGATGTTATGTTTTCCGAATAAAGAATTCCGATACATTATTTTGATAAGCAGAGGTAGTATGACCTCACTAACTTTAAAGTGGACGTTGTATGACGTCAATTGGTGGAAAGAATTACTCGCAGTATGTGGGGGCATTATAAGCCACCGCGGGGGTATGCATACTTAACCATAGGCACCGAAGTAAGGCGAGTGTCTATGGTAGAGACTTCCTTAGGGGTTAGCTCCCCCTAATGTATTGTCTCACTTATGGAGATTGGAGTTGAACCGGCAGTATGGCTGGAAAAGAACAACAGTGTAGTTGATTAACATTTACATGAAACTGATTATGATTTATTAGCGTGATCGAATCGTATTTCGGAGACCGACAGTTACTAAATCTTTCTTTTGTTGTACTTAATTAAATGATATGCGACGTTTTGCTGACGTGTACTTTTGGTCTTAACGATCCTGCTATGATGTTGTTTCCTTCTGGGCAATGACTAGCAGTAAGTTTAATTGCAGGTATTGGGAGTGAGGATTGTCTTTGGAGAAATAAATCGTTAGGTTACAGAAGTCTCGATATGAACTTCAATTTACGCTTTAAGAATATTTGGTTTTTATGAGGCGATTACGTTCTCAAGTTGTAATAAGTAGACTTGACGTTACAATCTTATCCGCTGCTAAGACTTCCTTTATGACTAATAGTTATAATAACTCTAATAGAACTCGATCCGCAAGTTTTGCTTAGTTTCAAATTCGTATTAAACTATCTTTCTAATATTCTTGGTTGACTCGGACTATATTTAGTTTCTTTAAAACGTCGTTTTCTCTTTTAAAACGATCTGAGTTTTTCCGGGATGTTATAGTGAGGCTAGTCTACAGTCTCCATGAGTAGTCACCGGTGGTCTGTTGGGCCGGAGTGTTATAAATGGTATCAGAGCGACCCTGCGACCGTGGTTGATTGTGTGTTCAGTGCACCTAGCGGGGGAAAAGATCTTTAAATGACGGTCCAACGAGGACGTTGTATTCCCCAGTGGGGGTGATTGTGATACCCCAAATTTAGCTTGAAAAGGGATTGATAGACTACTCATATCAGCAAGGTGCATCTTCTTTTCTAGGGAGCCCATTTGCTTAGAACTCCACAGTTAAGCGTGCTTGGTGGGGAGCAATCTTAGGATGGGTGACCTCCTGGGAAGTTTTCCCGGGTGCGCACGAGTGAAGCCAAAGTGCGCTAAAAAGACTTGTGTTGGTCTGTGAGGCTAGTCTACAGTCTTCATGAGTAGTCACCGGTGGTCCGTTGGGCCGAGGTGTTACAACACCCATACACGAAGGATCTTCTCTAATCCTTCCTCAGTTCCTGCAGCTGCCTTGGGCCCTATCTTCACCAAACTCAAGGATCTTCAGTCCAGTTTTACTCTTTCCAAGAAGAAGCTCGTGTCACCTTGGCCTCCATGACTGACCAGCTTACACAAATGGAAGCACGTCTGGGTGCAAAGCTGGATACAGTTGAAGTCCAGACCGAATATGTGAAACAAGAGGACAATCCTACTGCCTGTTCGGTTTACTTTTTAGGTTTTGATGATGACTAAATTTAAATATAAACAACTATGTTTTAGAGATTGTATGCAGGTTGATATTCGGTCTTGATAAGGATCATTGATAGTACCCACAACTTTGTCTATGGACTTTGTACGTGTCTAAGATATCCAAGGAAGTTAGATAGGAAGATCGCTGTAGGATGTCAAATGTAGACACGAGGTAATATTCTTAAGTTGATATTCTGAAGATACTTGTTGATGTATGAAAACAGTGCCCTGTTCCCAAGATTCAAGTGTGGAAAAATCAGCGCTAGCGGAAAAATTTTAAGGAAAGTATTTTCTGGTTTTTCCTAGTTGATGTATGGGTAAGGTTAATTTGTTTCATAATTATATTAATGAGTTAATTGACAAAGGAATTTTAATTACAACTACATTTAAAATAATAGTTACATTTTCTAAACTGGTGGAGAAAACATCTCCTAATTCTTCTCTACCATTATAGGCTTGATTTATTAGGTTTTATTTAAGAAAAATTAATTTGCCTTAATTAGAAATGAAACCTTAGCTTTTATTACTTGGAAAGCAAGTTTTACTTATTCTTCCTTAATTTTAGGACTACAGAGTGAAGTAGGTAGTTGTTTTTTTCTAAAAGGCTAAGTGATTTTCCTATATAAAAGGAAATCATTTTTAACTGGTTATTTGTGTGAAGAAAAACAATAAAAAATATTCATTGCTTGAGACAGCCCCTATTTTAGCGGCTTAATTAATAGTAATTAATTAAGTTAATTTAGGTATTAAATTTTAATTATGGTATTTATTTGGGCCCTGAATAATATTTTATATTTTTAAGGATATCAGTCGTATTAAAATTGGGACAGAAATAAGTTATATGACGAAAATAGGATAAAAAGTAAAATGTGTCATGGTTAGACACATAAACACACGAGTTGTTAAACCTTTAGCAAAAATCAGGTTACTCATCTTCATTTCTTTAAAAACAAATAGAGAAAACAATCCATAGTAAAAGAATGGAGCTTCCATCCTCTATCAAACCTCAACACCATTATCAATCATTACTACCACCATCGTGCCTCCACACACGCCGCTGCTACTACGCCACATCCGTCACCACTGTCCCACCACTTTATTCTCGGTAAAGTTTCATGCTTTGTTATTGATATTAAAGCTAGGGTATTATCAATTTGGGGTTTTTGAGTTGAATTTCAATTGGGTTTATAGAATCAAGTTAGGGTTTTTGATTTGGGGAAAAATTAGTGAATTGAAGTTCCATTGTGATTTCAAGTAAAGACATAGTTTTGGGTTTTAATCTTATGTTCTATATATATACACCGAGCTACGGTAAATACATCGATGACAAATATGTAAACTTGCTATAATTACAAATATACTAAGAATAAAATATTTCCTATATTCTAACACTCCCCCTCAAGTTGAGTCGTCGGATCTCCGATACCCAACTTGCACAAGATCTCCTCAAAACACTGAGCTCCGACTGCTTTCGTAAGGATGTCGGCTAGTTGGTCTTCTGATTTCACATGAGGTAGCTTGATAATGTCTGCTTCAAGTTTCTCCTTTATGAAATGTCGATCAACTTCGACATGCTTCGTTCTATCATGCTAAACTGGATTTTCTAAGATATTGATCGCAGCTCGATTGTCACACTATAGTTCACAACTTTTCTTTGGAGGGAAACCAAGATCAGTTAGCAGTTTTCTAAGCCATAGAATTTCCTGAATCCCTTCTGCAACCCCTCTGAATTCTGCCTCTGCACTTGATAATGCAACCACTTTCTGTTTCTTACTTCTCCAAGTCACCAAGTTTCCACCCACCAGAGTGAAGTATCCTGATGTCGACTTCCTGTCATCTCGATCTCCCGCCTAATCAGCATTAGTGTATGCCATGAGGTTTAGGTGACCATTCCTCCTATACAATACCCCCTACTGGGTTTTCCCTTAAGATACCTTAGAATGCGAAAGACTGCTTCCATATGTTGAACTTGTGGTTTGTGCATAAACCGACTAACCACCCCTACTGCATATGCAATATCTGGTCGAGTGTGAGCTAGGTAAATCAACTTCCCCACTAACCTCTGGTACTGCTCACGATCTGCCAACTCTCCATCTTCAAGAATCTGTAACCCATGATTCATCACAATTGGAGTTTCAATGGGTTTACAATCTACCATCCCAGTCTCAGCTAATAGGTCTAGGACAAACTTCTTCTGTGATAAAGATTCCCTTGTTTGATCGTAGAACTTCTATACCCAGAAAGTATTTGAGCCTGCCTAAATCTTTCATTTCAAATTCATGGAACAATTTCTGCTTAAGATTTTCAATTTCAACTCTATCATCCCCCGTGATGATCATGTCATCAACATAGATTATCAGACATGTTATCTTCCCTCCTCTCCTTCTAAGAAACAAAGTGTGATCAGAGTGACTCTGCTTGTACCCAAATCTTCTCATAGCTGATGAGAATTTCCCAAACCATGCCCTAGGAGACTGTTTCAACCCATATAACGCCTTTCTCAACCTGCATCCTTCCCCTTTTGAGAAGTCTGAAGTAAACCCTGGAGGTGCTTCCATGTAAACCTCTTCCTGTAATTCCACATAAAGGAAGGCGTTCTTCACATCGAACTGATGAAGCGGCCAATCAAGGTTTGCTGCTATGCTGAATAAGACCCGAATAGTATCAAGTTTCGCCACAGGTGAGAAGGTCTCTGAATAGTCAATCCCATAAGTCTGAGTGTACCCCTTCACAACAAGACGGGCTTTGTACCTTTCAATAGTTCCATCGGCTTGATATTTGATTGTGAAGACCCATTTACATCAAACAACTCTCTTCGTATCTGGTAAATCACATTTCTCCTAAGTTCCATTCTTCTTAAGAGCATTTATTTCTTCCTCCATTGCTTTCCGCTAATGGCCAGTTGCAAGAGCTTCTTCAACAGTTGTAGGGGGCTTAGTTCCATATAAAGCAGCATTGAATGCCAATGCACTCTGTGACAGATTCCCTTCACCCGGTGGTTCAACCGGGTATCTCGAGCGTTTGGCTTCATATTCTAGATCATACCTCTTTGGGGGAATCCCTCTTGTAGCTCGAGGTGGTAGGATATATGACTGCTTCTCTTTTCCTTCATGAGAACATGTTTCAGAACTGTATCCTGCAACTTCTGGCTGATCATCGATAATATCATCACAAACAACAGTATCATGAGAACTACTCACCTGATGATCAGACAGGACTGGTTGTGGAGTTGTTGAAGAAGACTGAACAACTTGGAGAGGTGATTCAGCGACATTGCCTACTTGTTCTTTTTGGGTCTGAGTTGGACAAGACTGGACTAATTAACCATCTGAGATCGTCATCTGACCTCTCCCCCTGACATCGAGGATGGTGATAGTAGTATTCACCCTCAATAAATTCACAATCCATAGTGGTATAAATTCGCCGAGTGTGAGGATCATAACACCTATAACCCTTCTGGTTTCTTTTGTACCCCACAAAAACACATTTCCCTGCTCTCGCTTCAAACTTGTTACGCACTCGTTTTTGGTGATGGACAAAGACCGAACAACCAAAAATTTTGGGTGGTAGAGAATGGGAAGAAGGTAGCAGATGGAAGGTTTTCAAAGTATCTAGGGGTGTATGGTATGCAAGGCTTTTTATGGGTAAGCGATTTGTGAGGTAGTTGGTAGTGGCAATGGCTTGGGGCCAAATATGAGTAGGTGTATGGGATTCAAGCATAATGGCACGGGTCATCTCAAGAAGGGTCCGGTTTTTTTCAGCTACTCCATTTTGTTGGGGTGTGTCAGGACAAGAGGTTTGATGAACTAGACCTTTCAAGGTAAGAAATTGATGCATGTCAGAATTGACAAATTCCCTACCATTGTCAGATCTAAGAATACGGGGTTGGGCTTGAAATTGAGTGCAGATCAAGTTATAAAACTCAACAAACACCTTGTACACCTCAAATTTATGTTTTAGAAAATATATCCAGCTCATACGAGTGCAATCATCAATAAAAACAACATAATACAAATAACCATACATGCCAACAACGGGAGTAGGACCCCAAACATCAGAATGAATCAGCATGATAGGAACATCAGTTTTATTCAAACCACTAGGATAGGAATGTTTGTCACTTTTTGCCAAAATACAAGTTTCACATTTAAAACTAGACTTATTTTTTACTAAAGCAGTAAATAGTTTCTCTAAGTACCCTACAAATGGATGTCCTAGTCGACGATGCCAAGTCCATAATTGTGTTTCCTCTGACCCGTGAACAAGTGATGCGCTGCCTTTTTGAATCTCCTCTTCCAAGTAGTACAATCCACCTCGTTCAATACCACGCCCAATAATTTGTCCTGTCCGAGCATCCTGCACAATACAACTAGGACTGAACACCGGTCTAAACCCGGACCGGAAGACCGGATTTGAGAAATTTTGAAGACCGGAGACCGAACCTGTTTCATCCGGTCCGGTCCCGGTCTGACCCTGAAAGATTCTGGTCCGGTCCAGGTTCGGACCGGTTGGACCAGCTAGAATATTGATTTAAACTTTAACATTTTTAATATAGTAAAATTCAAAATAAATCATTGTATAGTTGGCAAATATTAGCGTATTTTTTTGCTATTAACTTCTTATTACTTCCTAATCCTTGTCTAATGTCTAATGTCTTATTACTTGGTCAATCCCAGAATATAGCAAACAAAAGAATATAGTAAATAACAGTGTCTTATACTCTTACTTCCTTGTCTTATTTGTGTAAAGAAAATCAGAAAACAAGAATATAGCAAACAAAAGAATATAGCAAATAAAATGTAAAGAAAATCTGGAAAAAAAACCCAAATCAAATGTTTCAATTAAACCCAAGTTTTATTCAATTACTAAACAATATTACTAAATTACATATATTTCTGTAAAGAAAATCAGAAAACAAAAATATTTAATGAAGTTTAATTTTTTATATGCACATAAAAAAAATACCCAAATCTTGACTCTTGATTCTTGAAAAAAAATCAGAAAGTATATTTTGGGGAGATTAAAATGAGTAAGGAAAGTGAAAGAAGAAAAATCAGAAATTGACTCTTAGGGCGGCGCTGCTGCCTGCTCCTGTTTGTGGGAGTGGGATTGAAAATCAAAAAGTCTCAAACCCTAAAAGCCTATTTATATTTTAGAAGTTTTTTTTTTAAAAAAATAAAATATATAAGTATTATGTACATCCGGTCCTAACCGGTCTGACCCTGATTTTTCCGGGTTTAGACCGGACCAGACCGGAAACCCGGAATTAATATTTTTAATGACCCGGAGACCGGACCTGATTCACCTGGTCCGGTCCGGTTCCGGTCCGGGTCATGCCGGTTCCGGTCCAACCCGCCGGTCCGGTCCATTTTTGCACAGCCCTAAATACAACAACCGGGTTTCATTAGGATCGTACAATTCAGATCCTTCGTAAGCTGGCTCACAGATAACAATTTATGAGATAAATCAGGCACAAACAAACAATTATTTAAGGTGAGTTTTGAATTGAACGTAACAGTCCCGGGTCCTCCCACTTTAATTTTTTCTCCATTGGCCGTTTTAATAGCATTTTTTAACGGTCTATCCTGAATTTTAAAATCACTAGGTTCGTATGACATAGTATCTCTGGCCCCACAGTAAAAAATCCACCCTCCTCAGAACATAGACAAGGTTGTTCCAACACAAGGAAGACAGGGGTCACATTTAATGAGAGGCACGTGACTCCCCCTCTCCCTCTTATTTAAAGAACTAACCCCACAAGTTTTGGGGCACCCCCAAAACCCTATTCTTTCCTCCTGTTGTGCGCCGTTTCTAGAGAGAGATTCTCTCTTCTCATTACCTGTTGCTGTACTGTTTAGGGCTTCTCCCTCTGTTCCCCTTTCTTCTTCACATGGCATGCCGCCATTGAAGCCCATATCCACTGCTACTCTACCAGTTTGGTTGTCGGAGAAATTTTGAGGTTCTTTGGTTCCCTTTGTCTTCAGGTCTTGCCACCATTCTGGGTAGCCTATCAACTTAAAACACTCACTCTTGGTGTGTTTAGTACCACCACAGCGAGAACAACGAAGATGACTTTTTTCCTCTGTTTTCCAGTATGTTTTCCCTCTAACAGTGTAGCCTCCTCCCACGCCCAATGATTCAGTTTCTGATGAGGGCTCTCTTCTCATGATGCCTCGCCTCATGGTTTCACGCCTAATGCTTGCGTAGGCCTCTTCAACTGTGGGAAGAGGGTCTTGAAGGAGTAAGTCTCTTCTATCTTGGTCGTAGGACTCGTTGATCCCAGCGAGGAATTGATACAGCCGATTGTAATGTACAATCTGGTTGTAAGTGATGATATCCTCTGGATCTCTCATGGGATTTGGTTGCCTCCTGTCTATCTCCTTCCACAGTGTGAGTAATTTGCCGTAATAAGACTCGATTGAGTCGTTTCCTTGTTGGATCTTGTTTGTTTAGACTGTAAGATCAAAGATCTGTAAGCCGTCCCTTCCACTACTGTATAGGGTTTGAATGCCTAACCATAAGGCTTTGGCAGTTGAAAAATCAAGAAATTGATTTACCAAGTTAGTGTCTATATTCTCCAGTATCCAGGAAATAACAATTGAGTCATATCGAGTCCATTGGTTGTACTCTGGGTCGTCTCTGGCTGGTGGATCTGCAGGGATGTGCTTGAGCCGTCCACGGCCATTGATGGCCAGTTGCATCAGCCTGGACCATTTGGTATAATTCAAGCTTGTCAATTTTTCGGATATTGTGGGGGTTTGGGTGTTGGTAATCGGTTCAGTGGGCCGTTTATTGGTGTTTAACTCTTGAATAAGTTGCAATAGCTGCCCCAAAACTCTTTGATTCATCTTCCATTTTTCGAATTTCTGGTTTTTTGTTTAAAGGTAGGTTAAAGGTAAATGATGAAACAGCAAAAATGATTCAGAATCGTTGCTGCTCTGATACCATGATTTCAAGTAAAGACACAGTTTTGGGTTTTAGTCTTATGTTCTGTATTTCACCATTGATAAGAGAATGAATATATACACCGAGCTCCTAGGGTTACCGTAAATACATCGATGAAAAATATGTAAACTTGCTATAATTACAAATATACTGAGAATAAAATATTTCCTATATTCTAACACATTGGAAGATAATGAAGTTGATCATTGAAGAGGTGACTTATCCATGGTTTTCAAAAAGCTTATATATCAAGTTTTAATGGAGATTTGTTCATAAAAGAGGTAAGACACATTTAGTAAAGCCTTTAAAGTTTAATTTTGAGTAATTAATTTTATATAGCAAATTCATTTGATTTATGACTATGATTTTGATTCAATATATTGTTTATTATTGAAAATTTGATTTATATTGGTTTGAGTTTGTGATGACTAAGTTATTGTCAATTATTGTGTTTAAACTTCATGTTAAATTTGGGAGATTATGATTATGTTTTTGGGTTATAGTTTGAGTATCTATCAGATTTATCTAGGTAATTTGATTATGATACCAAATTAGGTTTCTAGTACCAAATTGAGTTTTGTTTTATCAAGTTTTGAGTTCTTGCTTAATGTTGTTTAGTGATGGTTATTTGGGTTTAACTTCTACATTAATTGGGTAATTAATTCAGTCATTTGGGTTCTATTTGAACATAATTGAATGTTTAAGAGTAGTTTTAAGTGTTAAATTGTTGTTGATTCATGTTCATAATTGAAAGAAAAGTGCTGGTTATTGAGCAAGTTTCTGTCCGGTTATATTTGACTGTTTTTGGGATAGTTAGAGTCGTTTCTTGGTTCTGGTGTCTGCATGAGATTTATAGAGCTTCGAGTCGCGGTCGCATAGATACTTGAATAGTTTCTATACGAGTTCATATGAGAGAGTTATGTTCCAAATAGTGAAATGGTAACAGGCTGTCACGAAAATCGATCATCAGTTTCTGTTTTTCCATTTTCGGGGTAGCTCTTATTGTTTCTGGTGATAAGAATTGTAGATCTTTGAGTCAGGGTCGCGTAGCCACTTGAATCGCCTCTATACGAGTTTGTATAAGTAAGTTATGACCAAATAACTAACAGGTGTCCTAATATGGTACTAAAATGGAATTTATAAAGTGGGATTAGAAACTATGAAATAAATTGAATGTTTAATGTTAATTATTGGAATTTAATAATTGTGTAAAAGTAATTAAACTCCATCAATAGTAAATCAAGTTGTTATATGTTGATGGTTGATGATGAGTTGATTGGTACTTTGAAGGATGATTGCTGATTTCAAAGAAAAACTTAATTGAATTGTTTTATTTTATAATAAAATGTTCGACATTGAAAAATGTTCGTTTTTGGGGAATTGGCAACGGATATTTATATCCGGATTATTATGAAATCCTATGGCTTGATGATAGGTAATGCTTTTCGGATCGGACTCGAGCCCCCGATCCCGTTTCGTTCTTGCAAGAACCGTATTTCGGTGATGACGATCACCCGTATTCTCAGGATTTAGATCAAGCCTACTTCTTGACGGTCCATATATTCCCACGTTTGCTGTTATATTATTTTTTTAATATGAGCTTTGAATAAATACGTTTGGTATATAAAATTTTGTTTGTTTCGCAAATGAATTCATATGTTTCATTTGTCGTATTTTTGACTTTTCGCTATTTACTTGTAAAGTAATAGCCGTATTTTGATTTCGCTATTAATTTGTAAAGTTATAGCCGTGTTTTAATTCACTAAGAACCAAAGGTTCTTAGAGGTATTTATGTCGATACCAAACAGTCATTTAAAAGAGGTTGGGTTTTGATAAGCTAATGTTTTATAAGGAGTTATCGAATAAGCAAAGAATGAAGTGGAGATGTTTGTTAATGACTTGTATATAAATGTAATAGTTGTTTGATTACTCAACAATTCAATTGTTGACAGTCCTTGATGGGGCCTATTGATTAGCAAATTTTAATTAACCGCAAGCGCACGGTGTACGCGTAGTGCGGGTCGAACACAAGGAGGCGAGATAATTCTAAGTTGTATGTTTTATGATAACCAAGACAAGGGAAAAACAAATAAAATGAGTTTTGTATCTAATCCTAGGGTGCAAGAAATCAAAGCAAGTATAAAAATGTGGTGTGCAAGAAATCAAAGCAAGTATAAAAATGTGGTGTTAAAACAAGATATGATGAACACTAGGGCGTCGGGCATCACCTAATTCTAACATGAAATTCAACTACTCTCATGATTGTATGGAATTAAGCCGTTAACATAATCAAACGCGATCTAATTAATCTCAAGTTTCCGCTTTATTGACTAATATCAATTTATAAGGCCAACTAGTATTAATCCTAAAACTTCCGTTATATTGGTTAATACTAGAAGGAATTTAACTTAAATATATCTCAATCCTAAATTAATCCTAATCTCAAACTTCTGTTTTACTGAAAAGGTTAATAAAGATATTTAAATCAAGATCCATTAAGCATAAGTTCAGTCATAGGCTTAATTCACACACAATCATTCAATAAAATATCAAACCATGCTTCGAATTAGGGATTTTACCCTAACCCTAGATAAGAAAACTACTCACTATTCATATCTATGGAAAACATATAACAAATAATGATCAAAAGCGAAGAACAAAACAATAACACGAGAAAACTTACGAATCTGAGAAATAACATAAACCGAAAATGCGAAATCCAAATGCTACAAATTGTTCCTCAAAGGTTAATTGAAAGAAAACTCTAAAAACTCTAATGAAAATTCAGCAAAATTACAAAATGAAACTGATAGATATGAAAATAGTAACCGCCACTTTATATAGTGGCCCCAAAAATTAGAGAAGAAAACCGCTAGATTGACCTGACTTCAAGAATGACGAGCGTCGCTTCATGGGTGACGACTCGTCATCTATTCTCTGGAAGAATTTGCAGTGGTTCATCGATCGAGCGATGAGCGTCGCTTATAGGGCGACGACTCGTCGCCTAGTCTCTGGAATAATATGTGCATCTTCTGATTTGAGGCGACGAGCGTCACATGATGAGTGAGGACTCGTCGCTTACTCTCTGGTTACATCAATGCTCATGTATGTAATGGCGACGAGCGTCACATGATGAGTGACGATTCGTCGCTTACCCTCTGGATGCCCATATTACTTAGCTGATGAATGCGACGAGTGTCACATAGGGGTGACGACACGTTGCTTGGCTGCTGGATGCCTCATTACTTCACTTTCTTTGCTTCTTCTTCATCGGGAGTCGCTCTTGGCACGGTTTCTTCACATAACAAGGGGTCTTAGGCTATTTCTCCAAGCCTTCACCCTCTTATAACTCCGAAACCTAACATAAAAACTCCAATTTTGCCTCATATATCACATAAAACACAATGTAAAGCTCATAAGACAAAATTATCACAAATTACTAAAAACACTACCTAAAACCCACTAAAACTACATATAAGGAGCATAAAAATAGCACGGATAAGCGCAAATAATTGCACTTATCAAACCCCCCCATGCTTAGCCTTTGCTCATCCTCGAGAAAATCAAGGTGAAAAAACAAGTAAAACAAGGCTAAGACATGGTCTCCAAATCCTAAACTACTTCTTATGCCTCCCTTCCTAAACGCCTCTAATTCCCGGTGTTCGCCAAGGGTCCAAATCATTCATACCACTTAACCCTTTCACTTGACTAACACAACACACAAACAAAAAGATAGACATGAAAGATCAAAAGACATCAAAACATCAAAAATCAAAAATCCCTATTCTTCAACCTCCTTATAGCTTCTTAAAAGATAAATGTGAGAAATGAAAATGAAAATAAAGATCTACTACTTATCTCTCCAATTGTGGCCTACCCAATTACCGTCCTTATGACTCCACTTCATATGTTGCCAACACCAAAGCAAAATGCAAAGTAAATAAACAATGTATCTCTCTTTTTCTCTCATTTTGCCTAGGGGCTCATTTTTAGGTTATCTCCCTAGCCACTCATTGACTTTTTCAAATCTCACTTGCTCACCCACTTATGCCGCTCTTTTGCCTAGGTCGCCCTTTCGGGTTTTCAACCTAGCTGGGCCTTTCTCTTATCAAGCATGCATTCTTTCCCTTTTTCAATGAAAAACAAAGTACAAATTTAGCTAAAAAGAATAAAAATAAAATGTATAATCATGCTAAACCTATACAACATGAATAGGATAGGAAACATGAATAGGCAAGTAATGGGCTCCCCCATGCTTGCCTTTCAAGGTGGATGGCAATAGGGTGCTCAGCAACCCTGAAAATGTAGGGTCTTTAGTAACCCTAGATAAAACAATAAAGCACAAAAATGAGAATGCAGCCTACCCAATAAGCTCCAATGTTGAACCGGGATAACACCATCAGTTGCAACATTACCTCTTAAACATGAACATCGGCTCTCCTTATGACTTCCCAAAAATAAGAGGCTTCCTATCTTACTCTCCTTCCCCTCATAAATGATCTCACATGCAATCCCATAAAAATCCCAAACCCCTTATCAACCTCAGGCCTAACCCAACACATAAACCCATCATCACAACCACAACATACATAATGTACAAAAATAAACAACCCAAACTCCAAAACTTTAAGGCTCAAATAATGGAGCTCTTGGATCTCGCAATCCAAGAACTTACTTTGAATCAAAGAGGATGGGGGCTTATTTTTGGTTCAAAATCTGTAGCTCATAAACATGCAGTGGTTAGTAAGAGATGATGTGCGAGAATCTAAGTAAGGATAGCTCGGTGGGTCAAGGTGTGATAATATAGTGGAGCTAGAATATAGAGAAAGAAGAATAAGGATAGAAATAGAAATATACCTGCAAGCGACGCGACGTAGGAGAAATAATGATAGCGGCAATGGCAGCTCCAATGAACACTCACTCTCCTTTTGCCTAGCCTCCTTAACAGGGTTTATGGCTAGCATTCCCTTTTTTTCATTTTTTTTTGGGTGGTATGAAAAGAGAAACAAAAATACAAAAATACAAAAAACAAAAAAAACTAACATGCGTAGACTCCCCCCCATGCTTATCTAAAGCATTGTCCCCAATGCTTAACTGCGTAGCAAGGGAACAAAGAACATAAGAAACAGAAGCATACAGATAGGGGAAGTCTAATGTAAAAAGAACTAAAACAAAAATAAAATCTAGCTAAAAGTACGGGTTGCCTCCCGCAAACGCTTTGTTTAACGTCGTTAGCTCGACGTGACTCACCCTATCTAAATGGGTTCAAGATCGTTGCAAAGGAAAAGGTTCCTTTCAACACAAACATTAATCGCATATCTTTTGGATGATGTACCCAATTAATTGCTTTGTCATTGAAATTCAAATAGTTGACCCCATCAAGTCTCTTTTTTTTTTTTTTTCTTTCGAGACTTATCTTTGCGACATTTCTTCTTGTGGGTTTCAAGGGGCACAACATCGGGGCTCTGTTTGGGTAAAAGAATATTAGAAATTACCTTGGGAGGTATAGAACTCTCCATTATCACTTCATTTACATCATGCATTAGTTTTCCGACTTGTATTTCAGCTACCTGCACAAACTCATCATCTTGCAATAATTCATGGGTTAGATCAAATACTTCATCACAAGTACCTTCCCAGCTCATAACTTCTTCCTTTCCCCCGGTGCCTTCAAGGAAGGCCTCTAAGGCATTAAGGTCTGACTCATGACTAGACTTAGCAGGGGTATCTATACTACACATAGAATTAGCAGAGGTAGGAGAAACAGGGGAACGATCGATATTGAACTCATGCTTAACATCCTCTATGTCCATCAAAATCTTGCCTCTAGCAACATCTACAACTGTCCTACAAGTTGCTAAACACGGTCTCCCTAGAATGATTGGGGTCACATGATCCTCAGGTATGTCTACAATCATAAAATCACAAGGGACCACAGATCGACCAATACCCACCGACACATCTCTCAAAATCCCATAGGGGTAAATAATGCTACGGTCGGCAAGCTGCAATTTATTCTCATGGGGAGCCAATTTACCAAGGTTTCCTAGTCTTTTATACAACGAGTATGGCATTAAACTCACACCGGCACCTAAGTCACACAAAGCTTTGTCTATCGAAACACCCCCAATAGTGACAAGAATATAGAAATTCCCGGGGTCTCCTAACTTAGGAACATTGGTGATTCCCCCATGCTTGTCGGATAGTGAGTCCTTTAACACTTTAGGAACTAAGGATGCCTGGGCCAATATGTCTAGAAAAGACGACTCTAAAGATTTGTCTTTGAGCAACTGAAAGAACTCCCCATACTTCTTCTCAAGTTTAGCCTGGGCTAACTTTTGAGGGAAAGGGATATAGTCGATTTTTATGTCGGTTACCCTAGACTTTTTCTCATTTTCCTGGTCAATTTCAACAATTTCAGAACAAACAACATCAGAGTTAGTAACAATATAATAGGCTCCACAGGAGACACCTCTTGGAGAGGAAGGTCAGATAGTTGATTACCTTCCACCTCGATCACGACATTTATCTGATTGGGCTCCTTGTTGACTCGGGAGTTGGTTGGGGGCCCGAGCATTGATCTGCTGTGCTATCTGTGCTAATTGCGTCTCAAGAAACTTCATGTGAGTGACACTATTCTGAATATGATTCCGCACTATCACTTTCAAATCATCTACCTCAATCCTAAGGTCAGGCGGAGGTGGTTGAGCATATTGCTTGTACGGTGGTGGTTGTTGATGTGGAACTTGGACATGCTGTGGATTTAGCACATTGGTGCTAGTGTAAGACAAGTTTGGATGCTTATAACCTATAGTATATTGGTTAGAATGTGGCTTACCATACTTACCTTAGCCACCTGTTCAGTAAGGTTGGCTATCTGTTTGGTGAGGGCCTTGATGGTCTCAGATTCAGCGATACTACCCTGGGCTATTGGACCCCTCTCATTACTCCAAGAATGACCATTTTTGGCCATGGTCTCGAAGAGTTTAACAGATCCTTTGGGATTTTAGAATCCATATCCCCGCTACATGCGGCGTTAATCGAAGATTTATGTTCATCGAATAGTCCCCCATAAAAGGACTGAGTAAGTAGCCAGTTGGGTATATCATGATGGGGACAACTAAGCTGAAGGTCTTTAAACCTCTCCCATGCCTCATAAAAGGATTCAAAAGGCTGCTGCTTGAAGGTCTGCAGCTGGGTCCGGATTTGCGAGGTTTTCCTAGGAGGGTAGAACTTAGCTAAAAAGCCATTGGCTAAACTCTCCCAGGTCCTATATATGCCAGCTGCTTCGGACTTTAGCCAGGACTTGGCTTTATCCTTCAAGCTGAAGGGGAAAAGCCGCATGCTTACCGCCTCCATAGATACATCCTTGGCGGTGATGGTGTCACATCTTTCTATGAAGTCTGCCATATGGTCGTGTGGGCTTTCACTAGAGTGACCACCAAATTGATTCCTTTCAATCATTTGGATGAGGTGGGGTTTAAGTTCGAAATTTTCGGTCCCAAAATCGGGTTTTACAATGCAAGGTATAGAGGTTTGGGTGAGCGTAGGCGCACCCATTTGGCAAAAGGATCTGTTAGCGTTGTTGCCATGTCTTCTTGTTGTCTCCTAAGTCGTTTGGCGTTTAGCCTACGGGCAGTGGCTTCAATCTGTTTGCCTTTTCGTCTTCTTTGAACTAAGAGCATTGGATTCCTTCTTTTTTTTTCCAATTTAGTTATGATGTTACAATGGTTTAATGGATTTGAATAATGCTCATAAATACTATATTAAACACGGTATTGATGGTTGATCATTAAGCTTGATCGTCAATGGTAATTAGTGAGTCATGACCCTTTGTTAAACTATGACTAGTATAAATAGGGATTTTGGGAAAGAATGTTACACGTAGAGTTTCTGAATTCTATCCATATCCTTGATTTCTCTCTTGTGATTTCCAAAAAGAGTTATAAACTTTTTATCAATTTTCCATAGTTTATAGTTCATTCATACACTTTGCTGTTAAGTGATATACCCTAAGTAATAGGGGTGAAAGTTTGGTTTTTTGTTTGGATTCGATACAAATCCAAATCAAACCTAATAAAATAAGGTTTTGATATTTTCAGTTCAAATCTAAATCATAATATTTATATTCCAAATTGAACCGAACCAAATTTTAAAATACTTATCCAAATTGAACCAAATAGACCGAATTGCACCGATTTGTATCATTTGCACTGAAAGTCAAATTTGCATGTATCATTTCAAACTTATTCTTTCTAAAGCTCCTAAATAAATATTAATAATTTTAGGGTTTTTAATTTGAACAAGTAAAAAATATTTAACAAAAATCTAAAAATAAGGGCAAAAATTCAAACAAATTAAATAGAAGATATAACATGCCTTTAACATTTCGATTTGTTCGGTTTTTTGGTTTTGTTGGACCGTAAATCGAGTCCAAACCGAAAACCGAATTATAATTAAAACTCAGTCCAAACCTAACCAAATTTAAAAGGAAAATTTGATTCTAAAGGTGTGAACTTTGTTTAATTTGCTTCTAAAGGTTCAAACTTTCGTTTATCTTATAAAGGTTCGAACTTTGGGGGTCATCCGCTTTTAAAGGTTCGGATGACCTATAACCGGATGAAAAGGTCATATTCATCTTCATCTTCTTTACTTCTTCATCTTCATCTTCTTCCACCATTTCATCATCTTCATCATCTTCATCTTCTTCCACCATTTCATCATCTTATTTCACTATTTCATCATCTTCATCATCTTCTTCCACCATTTAATTATCTTCATCTTCTTTACTTTCTCTCTCCTTTTTGATGATGAACAACAAATGACAAATCCACTTGCATTCTTTGTGTGATTAATTCTTTAGGCACCAGATTGCAGAAGAAACAATATTTTCCATTACACTAGATGTAGGAGGGATTAATACAGATGGAAAATCCTCAAACTTTGAGAGATTGTGGGTGTTTGTAATTGTAGGTTTTTGGAGTTTGAGCTCCATGGAAATAGAGGTACAGAGAAAAGGAGAGAATGAAACACCATTAATGGCATATTTTGGGGTTTTGGGGGAGATTAAAATGGAGTTTAGATGACCAAAAAGGGTGTTAAAATGGTGATTAGAGGTTGAATTTAAAGCATAAAAATAAAGAAATTTTACTCATAAATCAGAAATTTTACTCATAAAATTAGAAATTTTACACAAATGTTATATTTAAAAATTTTACACCTAAATCAGAAATTTAAGGCATAAATCAGAAATTTGAAGGTTTTAGGGGAGGAGATGATGGGAGTTTATGAGATAGAAGTGGAGTTGAGGGCATAATGGAGTTAAAGAAGGAAGAAGCCATTAATGGGGAGGTTGAGGAAGAAGTTGATGAAGAAGCCATTGATGGAGCTCGAAGAATAAGGTGATGAAGAAGATGGTAACCTGTTGTTCCAGGTTACTAAAACCGGTTGAACCTTTAAAAGCGGATGACCCCCAAAGTTCGAACCTTTATAAGATAAATGAAAGTTCGAACCTTTAGAAGCAAATCAGACAAAGTTGAAACCTTTAGAATTAAATTTTCCAATTTGAAATATAGTCGAACGAAATTACTTATTCGATTTGGTTTGGTTCGGTGTTCGCTTTTTCACCAAATTACTTATACCCCTACTAAGTAGGGTGTATTGTGTTTTTTGTATCTCGTTTTGAATTTCCAATTTCAAAACCATGTAACTTTGTGGGGGAAATATCAGACACGGAAATTGAGTACACGCCTACAACAAGTATCAAGTTTCCAGTTAAATGTCTTCGTTACAAAAGTACCTTCAAGTTCATTTTAGTATAATTGTGTAAGTTTTTTTTTAGCCATCAATAAAGGTGAAATACAAATTCCTGCAAATTGTAATTAGTATTTCGTATCATTTTTTTGTAATAATCTTTTGAGATACTTTTCTTCGGTTGTCAAGTATTAAAGAAGTAACTTCCAATTTCACTAAGTTGGAGAGCTTGTTGGTGTTGATTTTCGACATTGGCAATAGAAAATGATGATCCTTCTCACAACCTTGAAAATGTGGCCTACGCTATTAGCACCCCCAAACTGAAGTAGCAGGAAAATGAAACCTTGGAACAAACAAGGAAGAGGAACAAATGGAAAAATGATGACTTCATTTGCCGGGGACACATTCTCAATGGGTAGTGCAAGACTCGCCATTTGAAATCTGACAATGCCATGAGTCCGCTAAAGAATTGCTGGAAGGCTTAGAGAACAAATATATGGCGAAGGATGCTAGATCCAAGAAATTCCTTGTAATTAATTTCATTCTTGTAAGTTAGTTGAGAATCGCCCCGTTATTGATCCATTTTATGAACTACAAAGAATGCATGCTAATATGAAAATTATAATATCTTGGGCTCGTATGCTAGCTCAACAACAAAATGTTGTCCAAGATCAGCAAGATTCATGTCTTCCTAGGTTTTAGTGCATGTCTAACATCCCTCCATAACGAAGGTAAGTTGTCTATAATGCTACTTACAACAAAGACTTCATCCATTTTAATGCCATGTATTTTCATGTTTGTATACATCAAATTTAAGTTATGAAATTGGTCAATAATTGGGCGATTGTCAACCATTTTAAATGCATTAAAATTACGTACAAGGAATTTCTTTGAGTTTGCATCTTCGACCATATATTTGTCTTCAAGGGCATCCTACAAAAAATTGACCGACTCATGATATTGATAGATCGAAAAGAGAATCTTTCATACCATTTATCATGTTAAGGGTTGTCAGAACATGGGCATCTTTTTTATCAATGTCAAAAGTCCTCACAAATAAAACTTTCTAACTTAGTGAAATTAAAAATGAGTTCTTTAACACTTTCCATGATGAAGAAGACATCACAATAGATTATGACAATAATGTTATATTACAAATGTGTGACAAGATGAAAATTCATACTATTTGTAATCCCTTTGTTGATGGCCTTGAACTCCTCTAATCACTAAAGAAACAATGAAGATACAGTTGTGACAACGAATTCTCGTCACTCGAAAACTTAATATTTGTAGAAGGCGTTAATACACTTTTTTTAATTGTGATATTTCTCCCGCAAAGGTGCTTAGGATGATCGATGAAATTCACATTGAGATACAATTTACACAAACATTTCCTAGCACAAAGGATATTGCAATAGTAAAGACAAGTATTATTACGAAATAATAATGCAAATACAAATCACAATTGAGAATTTGTATTTATCCCTATGTAGATGACAAAAATAAAACTTACAAATAACAATAAAAATAAACTTGAAGATTATTTTGTTACGACAACCGTTACCCGGAAGCTTTATACTTGTTGTAGGCGTGTGATCACTTTCCTGTTGAGATATTTTCCCCACAAATGAACTTAGGTTTAAGCTTGGAAATTTCGACGAGATACAAACAATACAACACACCCTTAGTACTTAGGGTATGTCACTTAACAACAAAGTGTTTAGAGAATTATAAGATTTGAAAGCTCTTAACAAAAGTTAGTTACTCTTGTTGGAGTTTGGTGTGACTTTGAGTGCACAATGGAGTGCGGAGTATTTGATGGATGTGTGTATGGGTTGTATGTGATGTGCTTGTAGTGCTTGAATGGTGGTTTATACATGAGAGTGATACAAAGCAGCAGGTTTCATGCAGGTAGGAAGTTCTTGACCTGCTGCTCGACCCTTCGTCAAAGAAGCTCGACCCGAGCATTGAAGATCGACCATATCAGAAACCATCTTCGCTCGACCAGGAACACCTATGCGGTATTTTCTTGCAAGTTATTTCTTAGGTTGAGTACTCTCCCATGCATTCACATATATTTTACCTATATATAAATATATATATATATATATATATATATATATATATATATATATATATATATATATATATATATATATATATATATATATAGATTTAGGATCAAATAAGAAGGATTTTAAAATGAGAAGGGTGAGAAGGATTTTCGTTTGATTTTTTTTTGTTACTATATATACAAAAAAGGATACTATGTTATAAATTAAGAACATTTTAAAAATAATTTCATGGTTACCCTTCTGTGTAACATAGTTACTTTTACAATTATATATTTTTGGCTCAATCATGACCATAGATTTTTTTTATTTTAGTGAAATCAAGGGTCTAGAGTCCTTCTTACTCTTCTCATTTTCAACCCCTTCTCAATGGATCCCTCCCCTATATATATATATATATATATATATATATATATATATATATATATATATATATATATATATATATATATATATATATATATATATAGGGGTAGGATCAAGTGAAAACTCTTAAAGTGGTGAAAACTGAAAACCAGACAGAGGTATACATATTGTAGCAAAAGGGGTACATATTATCTTATAACGTGTACATATATTTTGTGAAGAAAAAAGTTCATATTATTTACAAATATGCCATTTGATTATGTACCCCTTTTAAGCGTAAATGTACCCTTTTAGCAAATGTCTAATTATTTACAGAATTGCCATCCAAATATGTACTCCATTTGAGCTATTATGTACCCCTGTTTTCAGTTTTTACCATTTTAATTGGTTTTCACATGATCCAAATCCTATATATATATATATATATATATATATATATATATATATATATATATATAGTGAATGTAGCTCACTAGAATGTATTCTAAACCCTAGCCATACACAAACCCTGTCTTTCTCTTTTCTTCTTCTCCAAGTGTAATACTCCTTTGTAAGAGTTCTTGAGAACTCCATTGTTTCTTCCCGTAATACAAGCAAGCTAACCACCACTAAGGACGTAGCGTACATTGGGGTGAACCTCATAAATCTTGTGTCTTTGTTTATTTCTTTCTTTCTTATTGTTCTTAATTGCTTGCAATTAAACTTGTTGTTTGTTTGCATAGAACACCCCTACCAAAGGTCTACGGTGTTTTGAGGGGAAATATTGAAATTTTACGCCCTAGTATGCTTTTTATTTCAATTTTTATCAGAGCTTAAGGATTTTGTTGGTGCTTGGGAGTGTTCTAGAGTGCAAAACTTGTGGAAACATGTCTTTAATGAATCTAAATAATGAGAAGTTCGATAGGTTTGTAAATTTTGGCTTGTGGCAAGTCAAAATGAAGGCTATATTGATACAAAATGGGTTGCACAAGGCTATTGAAGGTGAAGATAAGAAACCCATTGGGTTTAGTGAAGCAAAATGGGAAGAGATTGATGCTAAGGCTTTATCAGCCATCCAACTATGTCTCTCAAATTAGGTTTTGAGAGAAGTTGTGAAGGAGACAACCTCTAAGGGAATATGGGAGAAGTTGGAGTTTCTTTACATGGCAAAGAGTGTGACGAACCAGCTACTCTGGAAGAGTAGACTCTACGATCTTCGATTAGAGGAAGGTAAACCCCTTAAACCTCACCTTGATGAATTTTATTCCATTGTTATGGACTTGCAAAATATAAATGTAAAACTTGATTTTGAGGATTTGGCTATTTACTTGTTGTGGTCATTACCACCCTGTTACAAACACTTTAGGGAGACCTTGCTCTATGGTAGAGAAAATTTAAGTGCTGATGTAGAAAATGTTTTAACCCAATGGGACTTGATATATACACAAATTTCAAGTAACTCATCTAGTACCTCAAATGATGGTTTGTATGTGAGGGGTAGAGCTAATAATAAGGGTTTCACTTATGGTAGTGGTAGCAAGGGTAAAGGTAGGTCAAAGTCTAGAGGCTCTAACAAGAACAGGATTTGCACCTATTCCAAGCTCAAGGGACACATCAAGAAATATTGTTGGAAGTGGAAAACGAAGCATTCCAATGATGAGGAGAGGTCTAAGGAGGGTTCTAGTAGTGCCAAGGCTAGCTATACGAATGATAGCGATGATGGTGGCGTTTTGGTGGACACAAATGAGTATAAGGGTGAGAATGAATGGATTCTAGATTTTGGGTGTTCTTTCCAAATGACACCCAACAAAGACTTGTTCACTACCTATGAGAAGGTAGATGAAAGGAGTGTTACTATGGGCAACAATGCTACTTGCAAGGTTGTCGGTGTTGGGAATATTCAAATGAATATGTTTGATAGTATGGTGAGAACTTTGTCCAATATTAGCCATTTCCCGGGGTTAAAGAAGAATTTGATTTCATTGGGTACTTTAGACAAGAATGGTTGTAGGATTTCTTGTCAAGGTGGAGTAATGAAAGTCACAAAAGGTTCACTAGTTACATGAAGGGAAAAATGAAGGGGAGTTTATATGCTCTAGAATGTTCTACTATATCCGGCTCTGTGAATGTCTCCACGAGTATCATGTCCGATGAGGAGACCAAACTATGGCACTTGAGGTTGGGTCATATGGGTAAGAGAGGTATGCATGAGTTGAGCAATCAATGTTTGGAGGAAAGAAGCTTGGGAACCTTGGCTTTTATGAGCACTGTATGTATGGGAAGCTCAAGAGAGTGAATTTCAAGCCGACATTCCACAACACAAAGGGGATCCTTGATTATATACATTCCGATCTTTGGGGGCCTTATAGGAATACTTCACTTGGTGGGTGCAACTACTTGCTTACTCTTATCAATGAATATTCAAGGAAGGTTTGGTGTTATTTCATCAAGCACAAAGATGATGTATTTGATGTCTTCGTCAATTGGAAAACCATGATTGAAAAGAAAACAGGGAAGAACATCAAGACATTGAGAATGGACAATGGTCTTGAGTTTTTATATAAAAAGTTTCTTCAATATTGCATCAAGAAGGGTATAGTGAGGCATCGAACATGTGTTGAACGGCCTCAAAACAATGGTGTAGCCGAATGGATGAACAAGACGTTGTTGGAAAGAGCTAGGAGTATGATCACACAAGCTAAGTTGAGCAAGAGGTTTTGAGCCGAAGCAGTCAATACGACATGCTACTTGGTGAACCATTCTTCACACACCGCATTGAACTTCAAGTCCCCACAGGTGGTATGGTATAATTTAGCAGTTAATTTTATTCTAATCTTAGATTATTTGGTTGCTGGCTTATATTCACGTGAGTGAGGCAAAACTTGAACCTAGAGCTAGGAAAAGTGTTTTCATGGGCTATGGTTTGGGTGTAAAGGGTGGTGTGAGAAGTCTAAAAGGATCGTTACTTCAAGGGATGTAGTTTTTGATGAAAATGCATTGGTTACTTCTATAGTGGAGAACACTCTTACTAACGATGCATGGTACATCTGATGACACCCAAGAGGAGGTAGAGCCTCCCAATTTTGATGAAATCGATGATGATGATCGACATGAAAAAGAAACCACTTTGGCAAAAGTCAAAGAGAAAAGAGGAGAATTATACCTCAAAGAAGGTACATAGAGGAGTGTGACTATGTGGCTTATGCCCTCACCATTGCTAGTGAGGTGGAAAGTGTGAATGATCCAAATACCAACAAGGAGGTTATGGCCTCAAGTGACTCAAGCAAGTGGCTAGTTGCTATGAAGCAAGAGATAAAGTCTCTTGCAAAGAACAAGACTTGGGTCATCGTTGAAGCACCTAGAAACAAGACATTTATGGGGTGTAAATGGGTATTCAAGAAGAAAGAGGGATCGACAAGCACTAGTGCTCCGGTATACAAGGCAAGAGTTGTGGCAAAAAGGTTCACTCAAGTTGAGGGGGTAGATTTTCATGAGGTTTTCTTACCGGTTGTGAAGCATTCTTCAATTAGGTCTTTGTTAACTATTGTGACTATGGAGGATGTTGAGTTAAATCAATTGGATGTAAAGATCTCTTTCTTACATGGAGAGTTGGAGGAAGAGATATATATGAAGCAACCAGAGGATTTTGAAGTCTTTGAAGAAATCAGTGTATAAGCCAAAACAATCACCTAGACAATTGTATAAGTAGTTTGACTCCTTTATGCTTTCACGTGATTTTTCAAGGACCTCTTATGATAGTTGTGTCTATCTTAAGAAGCATAATGGTGGATCTACCATAAATTTGATTCTATATGTTGATGACATGCTTGTAGCATGTAGAAATTTGTTTGAGGTGGAGAACTTGAAGGTGTTGCTTTCAAGTGGGTTTGACATAAAAGATCTTGGTAAAGCCAAGAAGATACTTGAAATGAAGATATTGAGGGACGGGGCAAAAGGCATCTTGTACCACTAGTGGAAAAAGCTCAAATGCTACGGTTTTATCCCCGTTAAATGCTGCAGTTTTGAACCGCAACATTTGTGATAGCAACAAATGAAACAATATTATATGCTGCGGTTCATAAAACCGCAGCATATAGTCCACTTTTTATTTTAAAAATAAGTGAACTATATGTTGTGGTTCTCAAAAAACCGCAGCGTATAATCCCCTTTTTTGTTTTTTTTTTCATTTTATAGGGAAATAGCAGCAACAATGAAAGAAAACAAAGAACACAAGAAAACAAAGAACACAAGAAGACATAAATGAAAATATTAAACTTCAATCTTATTAGAAAATTAGATTTGTAACCATACCTATTACATTTAAATAGCCAAATGAGATTTTGTAGTATAATTACAATTTTGTGTGCTTGAATGAATTTAAAGTAGTGAAAAATAACCAAATGAATTTAAAGTAATCGATCAGTCTCGTATGACAATGTTGTATCTTTCTCGAGCAATTTCGCAACCAACCAACTTTTAAAACTCTCAATGGATACATCATGTAATCCTTCCTGCAACACAAACAAGGAAATCGAAAATAAATGCACAAATCCACGGATAATCCTTATAAGATACTTGTGAAAAATTAATAAAAAATATCACAAATGAAAAATAGATCTAGAAATTGAGAAAGAAAGAATGAGAAAGAAAGAAAGAATGAAGAAAAATAGATCTAGTAACTTACAACATTGCCAAGAATAAGAAGAAGTATCATCCACATTCTCATCAGCAAGAACAGCAGCAGCTTGACGCATCAAATCAGAAAGTTGTGCCAATTCTTTGATCGCCTCCATTTTGAGTTAAATTGCTTAAAAAATCGAATCTAAAGAAAAGAAAGTGGACAAGATCGAAGAATGAGTAGATCAAATGCAGGTAATCAAAAGTGAAGTGAGACCGAATGTGAAGAAAGAGAGAAACCCTAGAATGGAAAAAGGTAGTAGAAGGAGATCGAGATTTTTTATAAGAGAGAAACCCTAGTGTTTTTTATAAGGGGCGGGTTTTAACTTTTAAGAGGAAGCACAAATGCTGCTGTCAAAGGAAGAACAACAGCATATACTCAAACCAAAAATTTACCACGCCTTATATATATGCTGCGGTTCTTCCCCTGACCGCAGCATATAACAATCCTCAATTTTTTTTAAGCTTAGTTTCTACGGGCATCTTAAAACCTGCATCATATGATGCGCAACAAATGTAATTTTTTCCAATAGTGTACCTTAGTCAAAGGAGGTACATTGAGAAGGTATTGAGAAGATTCTCCATGGGTGATGCAAAGAGTGTGTCTTCGCCTCTAACTTCTCATTTCAAGCTATCCATGAAGCTATATCCTCAAACAAAAGAAGAATAAGAACAAATGGAGGACATTCCTTACACTTGCACAGTTGGTAGCGTCATGTATGCTAGGTTTGGTTAAGGCTCGATATTGCTCAAGCAGTTATCAAGGTGAGCCGGTATATGTCAAATTCGGGTAAGGTTCATTGGGAAGCGCTAAAGTGGTTGTTGAGGTATTTGAAGGGTACTTGAAATGTTTGTTTGAAGTTTGGGAGAAATTCATGCGGATTGATCGGGTATTGCGATTTCGACTATTCGAGTGATTTAAATGTTAGAAAATCTACCTCGAGAAATGTTTTTACATTGGGTGGAACGGCGGTAAGTTGGCAATCGTCGCTCCAAGATGTGGTCGCCATGTCCACCATCGAAGCGGAATATATAGCTATCGCTAGGGATGGGCATTTAAGGGTATGGGTAGGGTCTGGACCCTACCCGGATTCGGACCCTAATTTTAGGGTAGGGTCCAGACTCGGACCCTGATATTAAGGGTCTAAAAAATTAGACCCGGACCCAGACCCTAAGGGTCTGGGTCGAGACCCTTAGGGTCTAGAACCATACCCTAAAAAGTTTATTTTTTGAGTGAGATTAAAGGGTCTAAAAAATAGACCCTAATATGAACCCTTATTAGACTCTTAGGTTCTAGGTTCCTAAAATCCATAGATCATTAGTGTGAAACTTTCTAAAGCAATAATAATTTCAACACCAAACTTAAAAACAAATTTGAGAACATATTTTTCCTTCAAAGGCAAAAATTACTTTAACACTACAAACAACATTAAAGTACTTAAATTCAAGTTACAAAATCCAAAATACAAAACATTAAACCAAATCAAGCAAACTTCAGTGTTTCATCATCCTTGTAAATTTCCAATCCTCTTTGTGATTTCACGAGTACTAAGCCTACAAAAGCAAACCATCAACCAAATTAAACCAAATCAAATCAAATCAAATCAACATTAAAACAATGCAAATGAATTATATAGCCAGTAAAGCCAATTTACATACATATAGATATTGATTTGTGTTAAAATGCTAACTAAAATGTAGAGATGAACCTGTTAACCAGAATCTTAACTATTTTCTAAATGCTGCACTCCTTCCTCTAATCATGTGGGTCGTCATCAAGATCCTATAAACATTTATAAGAAAACGAATTTGAAATGAAAAACTTAAATTAAAATAGTATATTTATATATTTTTTATAAAGTATATGTTAAAAATAAAATACCAAATTTATGATATCAACTACTTCACCATCGCCTTCAACATCAAAATCTTCATTTATAGTTGAACAACCATGAACGTTTTCTGATGTACCTTTAAATGAAACCACCAAAACGAATGAATGAATATTATACAACTACACTAGCACTTATTGAGAAAAAAATGAGAAAAAATAAAGTAGAAAGTGTATTACCTTTAAGGTCTTCGGTCATCCAATTTTGCAAACACATAAGTGCTTCTACAGTATGGGAATGGAGTCTACATCTGTTTGGACTAACTACTCTTCCTCCTGTACTAAAAGCACTTTTCGATGCTACGGTCGAGATGGGTATAGCAAGAATGTCCCTAGCAATCTTTCTTAAAATTGGATATTTATCATTCTTACTCCACCATTTAAGAACATTAAATTCTTCATCTTCCGGTAGTGGTTCACCAGCTAAATAATGATCCACTTCAAAGATTGGGTCTACTTTCTTTGTGGTAGTCTTAGCAATTTTATTTTGCGCCCATAAATCCCACCCACTCTTAGAAGATTGCACGGGTACCCTTTTCTTGGAAATTTGACTAAGTAACTCATAATCCTCATTCTTATTCTCTTGGTACTCATCAACTAGCATATCAAGAAGCTTTCTAATTCTGTCAATTTGCACCTCAGCTTCATCATCATAAAACAAGTCAAAGTAAAACTTAATGCAATCCATTTTGTTTCTTGGATCTAAAATAGATGCAACAGCTAACAATCCATTAATGTCTTCCCAATACTTGTCAAATTTTTCTTGCATTTTTTGAGCCATACACTTAATAACTTCCACATCACATTCTAACCATTGCTTCAAAACAACTTTAATTTCACAAATACGTCGAAAAACAAATTAATGGGAGTGTATTTCCTCCCGGAAAATACAAGAGTTGTATCATAAAAAATCTCCAACTTCTCGCACACAAGAGCAGCTAAAGTCCAATCTTCTTCACTAGGAACCTCAAATTTCATTCTTTTATTTAAACGTTTTAACCTCAAGAACACATCTTTA
Organism: Amaranthus hypochondriacus; assembly: GCA_000753965.2. Lineage (NCBI taxonomy): Eukaryota > Viridiplantae > Streptophyta > Magnoliopsida > Caryophyllales > Amaranthaceae > Amaranthus > Amaranthus hypochondriacus. The sequence continues at coordinate 19,797,999 of CM025917.1, forward strand.
AAAGGCAAAACTGCTTGAAGCATTAAAAATGTAGAGTTCCACCTAGTCTTACAATCAAGAATAAGCCTCTTACTTGTACTTAAATTCAAAACGCGACATGCCTCCTCAAATTTTTCAATTCTTTTTGGTGTTAACATCCAAAATGAAACGCAGTCTCGAACTTTCTCAATTGCAGAACTAATCACATCTAACCCATCTTGCACAATAAGGTTTAAAATATGAGCACTACATCTATTGTGCATAAACTTTCCACCCAATAGAAGTGAACTTTTCTCAAACTTATCCAATAAGATTTTTATCATAGCATCATTAGTACTACAATTATCAACAACCACAGAAGAAATTTTGTTCTCTAAAGAATATTGAGACAAACTATCCATGAAAACTTTAGCTAAAACTCCTTTTGAATGTGGAAATGGAACATAACAAAACCTATATATAACATATATAAGCAAACAATATTTTAGAATTTCATAAAACAACACACAACATTTTAGATTATAGTAAATAAATTATCGATCCTAAATTAGAAATTGACTTATTACCTCAAAGTACGGTTTCTAAGGATCCATTGTTGGTCGATAAAATGAGAAGTAACAACCATATAGCCTTTCTTTTGATTGGAGGCTGCCCACATATCGGTAGTAATTGACACCTTACTCTCATTATGCTCCAATAATGCCTTGAGTGCTTTTTTATCTTCATCATACATTTTCATGATATCACGCTTCAATGTTGCTCGAGATATCATCTTAAAAGAAGAATTGAGACCAAAAACAAATCGCCTAAACCCAATGTGGTCCACTATTGACAACGGATACTCATGCACAATGACCATATGAGCTAATTCTTTTCTCGATACATCTTGATTGAATACATCTTTCTTCATACTACCTAACTCTGACAAATTTTATCCATCTTTCTTCAATTGTGTTTGGCTAGTAGGAGTAAGTCGTAAGTGTCTCCCGGGACATGACTTCGTAGCATGCTTGTGAAGGTGTGAAGTGCCCCTATTACCACCCGCTGTAAGTTCGACTTGACAATACTTGCACTTTGCCTTTTTCAAAGCACCATCGACCATGATCTTGTCAATAGTTTCCATACAGATGAAATATTTTTCCTATTGGATGTTCCACTTGTATATGTAGACTTTGAAGAAGTTGTATTATTATCCACTTTATCATTTACATTGACGAATCCTTCTTCATATACCTCTTGGTCTGCACTTAAATTGACAATGTTCTCATATGTATCAAAGTCTTTAGAACCGATTTGAGATTCCAAATCATCCATTATTTCTTAAATCAACAAAGAGATGAACAAGGAAAACTTGAATCCTGGTAACAAAAAAAGAATAAATCAAAATTGGGGGTCAAAGTTGTTGAATAGATCACAAATACTAGAACACATCTAATCTAATCTCAAAGAATAAATCTCAAATTTCCAACATCTAATCTAATGTAAAAAGGAAATTGGACACACAACTAAAACCTTGGCAGAAGCAAATTGTATAGCTTCATAGAAGTAAAAATCATTAGTCTATTAGTAGTTCTAATCTTCATAATTTGGATGATTGTATCATATACTGGATTAATGGTAAACTTTTTCTGTTAACCTGGACATTTTAGTCTCTCACAGCTTGAAGTCCTTAATTGATGAACAGTGTACAAGATTATAAAAAAATTTCAATAATAGATCAACTAAAAACGCAAATTCTTGTATAAAATGGTGTATAGAAACGGTAAGACCTTACTGTAGACTCCATTCAATGAACTTTATGGTCGGATAGTTGCTAACATACAAAAAATTCTGTTCTGTAGAAACACTTAGAGAGTTTGAACGCAACAAGAGGGGGGGTGAATTGTTGTGTAGCCTTTAAGAGTATTTTTGCCCTGTTTCTTGCGGAATTTTACAATGATAAAATGCTCAAAGCAATATAAAGAAACTCAAAAGAACACAAAGATTTAACGTGGAAACTTTCTTGACCTTGAAAGAAAGAAAGCCACGACCACTTCGGATTTTAACTTTTCTTATTAAATTTTATGTAATTTACAACTCTATTACATAAAGTTTTTCTCCTTCTCTTCTCTAGGCCTAATTCTCTTCTTCTCCTTCTCGGTTCTCCTTCTCGTTTCTTTTTCTCTCTTTACAAGATTTCTCACAATTCCCCTTAGACTTCCCAAGTCTAAATTACACACTCATAAAAACCCTTACACAATAAGATTCTCAATTTGGATGAAAAACAAAGAAAAGCACAAGGAAAAATCAAATGAATTAATTGGCAATTAAGAACAATTATCTTTTTCCTATTCTTGATTTTGATCTCACTTAATTCTTGAAGGGGGCACTCGGCGCAGGTAATTGTGCCGGATACAAGAGTATTTATAAGCCAACAAGAATTAGAAATCGCCTTAATCCCATGATCAAAAGATGTGGGATTGTGGATATGAAACTTGGAGGTTACTCCAAGTCCACGGTTAGGTTTTGCCAAGAATAGTAAATCCTATTTTTGTGGATTTAAAATAGGATCTTAAGATATTTAATTCCTCTAAAATAGGTAGTTATTTTTAGCCAACTAAAACCCTTGTGCAAGTCTAAGTTTCAACCGTACAAGCCAATAACAGAAAAATTAAAGTTAAAATTTATTTCCCTATTCTCTGTTGACTTATTTCTCTGACTCATTGCGTTGGGAACACCGTGTTGTCTCCGCCTGGACTGACTTTAATTTTATCAAAACTGGAACTGGTCCATGTGACTCAATTGTTTGACTTTGACGTGCAATGTTCTTCCACAACCTTCTAAGGTGCCATCGACGATTTTGACAATCGGATATATGACCTATAAAACAATCTCTAAAATACTTTGTTTGTTTATAATTGTTAAGTCATCATCAAAACTCAAATGGGCCAACAAATTCCCCCTTTTTCATGATGGCTAACTTATAAACAAACTTTGATTTAAAACATAGAGTAAAACAAATAACTTGAACATGCTAGAGATTAAGACAAGTTCAAACACATTTAGTAAACTAAATCATTACAAATAATTTACTAAACAATTAATCAAACATATTACTCTAATATATTAATTTTTGAAACTTTATCGAAAATCATGTGGTTAAACATGAGTCAAGTTTTCAAAATTAAGTACAGCAATTAAAAACAGTAAATTTAAACACAATAGTTTAGGCAAGTCCAATAGTATGAAGTTTTAAGAATCTTTATGCGAAACATAAGTGATAAGCATAAAACTTGATGTAGACAATAATTTAATCATCTTGAATACTTTAAGCAATATTATATGCAATGCCACCTTTAAGCACAAAACATAAAACATGATCCTAAACCAAAACATATTTAGCCAAATTTGGAACAAGATAAAGACTAAGAGTAAGCATAAGCATTCACAAGATTCATCATAAGTTTGTTGCCTTTCTTCCCCCTTTTGACATCAATCAAAAAGTAGGGGTTTGTATCAATACACAGCACTAAACCAAGCGTTAGACAAATTAAGAAAGTAAGCAGCAAACTAAATGAGCAAATGCCAAAACATAGATCAAGAAATGCAAGCATTAAACATCATAGACCATATAAAATAGGAAATAAAAGATAGGAGCATAGTTATATAGAGCAACAAAAGACATAGTAGTTTGTACCCCAGTTGGTACGTTCAAAAGAAAGAAAAAAATAGAGATTGTTTTGAGATTACAACTTCAAATGGTGTGGCCTACAAACTGATAAAATATAAACTGATAAAGCAGAAGAGGGATCACTGAGCAGTCTCTTCATCAACAAACTCGGTTTGCACTTCCACTGTGTCCAGTTTGGCTCCAAGACGGAACTCCATCTGGGTATGTTGGTCAGTGATTGATGCAAGTGAAACCCGAATCTCATCTTGAAAAGCATAGAAAAGAGACTGCAAATTATCAAACTTAGTGAGAAGAAGATCAAATGATGCAGGTGGAACAGGTGAAGGGTTCGTATCAAAACCAGTGTGTGTAGGGGATGGTTGTGAGGTAAATGGTGGTGGAGAAGTTGCTATTGGTGATGGTGGTGGAGATGGTATATGGGACACTGGTTGTGGTGAGGATGAGACATTGGTTGTTTTCTTAGTGGGGTGTGTAGTGGTTCCTTCATCCTTACCAACAGAAAGTTTCGAAGCAAGCCTCCTGCTCTTCCTAGGAGTAATCTGAAGTTCATCCTTTATTGGCTTAGCTACCTCCTCATCACCAGAACTATCACTGGAATCAACTTCCTCAAGTTCATCTCCTTCTTCTACAGATTCTTCCCCCTCACTACAAACTTTCCCTTGTTTCTGATTCACCTCTGCCTTATCAGTGCTGGCAGAGGGAACACCATCTTGACCCTCTTTTTCTTTTTCTTCTTTCTCCTTTCCCCTTCTTCTTCAGTTTTTCCCTCTTCTTCCTCTTCTTCAGCTTCCTTTTCTACTTCCCCCTTTTCCTCATCAGAGCTGACATCCTCAATTTCAATGAGGTCCTCCAATATCCCTTTTTCATTTAAACTTAAATGCAAATTTCTAAGGCATTTTGCACTTATTTGATTATTGGCGCTCATAGGGAATTGAAGGCCATCCATCGATACACCAAATTTCTTAAAGATACTGGTCAGCAAACCTCCATAACCAACCATAAGGCCTTTTTCAATGCATTCAGACAAATGTGAAACCATCATAGACGGAAAATTAATTTTTATGTGGTTAGCCATACAATAAATTAAGGTGGCGTCACGAAGATTAACTTCACTCCGCTTAGAATTGCGAGGTAAAATAAATCTGCGTGCAATGTTATAAAGAAGTTTATGAAGTGGTGACAACGACTTGTGACTAAATCTTTTCTTATCATCTTGTCCAAGAAATTTTAACACTGTCTTTTCAGTGATACCCGAAAACACAATTTTCGAACCCACATAATAAGTGTCAAACCCTACAGCTGGAACATCAAACCATTCTCCTATCATTAAGCTATTAAACTCAATTTTGATTTCTTTAACGGTACTTGAACAGACTCCATTTTCAATGGTGAAATTTTTAATAAATTCACGCATTAGATTGGGATAAATCGGGTTGCATGAGTGATCGTACATTAGGTTTTCCCACCCTTGATTTTGTAAAATAGCATGTAATTGGGGAAAAGATGTAGATTCATACCAATATTTGTCGAGTCCGAACCCAACTGACATCTCTTTTGCTACTTCCTCAGCACTATCAGGGTCTACTCGCTTGATCCTTTTCAGTGGTTTGGATGAAGAGGTACCTTTTGGTGTAGAACGAGGTCTTTTGGTTCCGGCATGCATGGCTGATTTAGGGGTGTTTGATTTTTGTGGTTCTTGAGATGATGATGGTGGTGCATCTACTGAAGGGGAAGGATATACGACTTGTAGTGGCTTAGGTTGTGAAGATTTGGGCATCTTTTTCTTTGGGGTCTTACTGGAGGATGAAGATTTTGGGGTTCTCATGGTTAAAAGAGAGAGAGAGGATGAAAGATTAAGGGAATGATGAAAATGGTGAAATGAGGAGACGGTTTGCATGCTGAACTTGATGAGAGGAGTGAGTGATGTGATGTGATGTGAGGGAGTGGGTTTTTAATGGGTTGAACGGACGGTTACTTAATGGTTTGTACTATTTCAAATTTTGACGGTTCCGCGTTTATATTTAGTTGTGTAACGAGTAGTTTTTAGGATAGGTTCGTAGAATGTGGCGGTTTACGTAACTGATTTTTGAAACACCTCGATGATCCGTCTTCCATAAGTAATTTGAGTTGACCACAAAATAAAATAAAGTAAAATGCTGGAATTTTGTGAAAAAATAAAATAAATTTTTTGTGAATTTTTGTTTATACGAAAGAAGAAGAAAAAATTTTAATTTTATAATATGAGACTAATAGAATAAAATATGCTATTTGGTCTATTCAGTTAAGCAAGCAATCAAGACAATATTCATGGCACATACTTAAATAGATGCATACCTAAATCTCGCAATGATTGAATGTTCAATCTTGGTTGTTGTGGTTGATCTAACCCTTCCAATTTTCACGTTGCTTAGAGGAGGAATACTGGCATTAACTTTTTAATAAAGCTTGATCATTCCTAGCTCCAACCTCATCTTTTCGAATTGTTCCCTTGGAAGCGGTTTAGTCATTATATCTGCAACTTGATCACTAGTATTGACATGTTTAACAATAATGTTTTTATGCTCGACATTACCTTTAAGAAAATGATGCCTAATATGAATATGTTTAACTCTAGAATGATGCACCGGATCTTTAGAAATGCAAATGGCACTAGTATTATCGCAATAAATAGGAACACATTCAAATTTAATACCGAAATCTCTTAGCTGTTGTTTTATCCATAGCATTTGGGAACAGCAAGCTGCTGCTGCCGCATATTCTGCTTCTGCAGTGGATAAAGCTACTGTGTACTGTTTCTTGGAACACCAAGATACTAAACATGAGCCAAGAAATTGTACCATTCCTGATGTACTCTTTCTATTCACAAGATCACCTGCATAATCTGCATCACTATACCCTTTTAAGTCATAGACATCACTTTTCGGATAAAATAGGGACAAGTCATCTGTTCCCTTTAAATACCTTAGAATTCTTTTTACTGCCGTATGGTGTGATTCTTTAGGGTTTGATTGAAATCTAGCACACAAACCAACACTAAAAGAAATATCGGGTCTACTAGCAGTTAGATATAGTAGTGATCCTATCATGCCTCTATACATTGTTTGGTCAACATTAATACCGTTAGAGTCTTCATCTAATCTAATGTTAGTGGCCATAGGTGTATGGTTTGTTTTAGCATTATCTAGTCCATATTTCTTTAGAAGTTCTTTTATATACTTTTGTTGATGAATGAAGATACCGTTAGCAGTTTGTTTAATTTGCAAACCAAGGAAGAAATTTAATTCTCCCATCATACTCATTTCAAATTCAGCACTCATTAGGTCAGCAAATTCTTTACATAACGATTCATTAGTGGCTCCAAAAATAATATCATCAACATAAATTTGAACAACTAAAATATCTTAACCTTTATTCTTAAAGAACAAGGTCTTGTCAATTTTACCTCTTATGAACTTGTTTTCAATCAAGAATTTAGATAATCTCTCGTACCATTGCCTAGGAGCTTGTTTTAGCCCATAAAGAGCCTTATCAAGCTTGTAGACGTGATCCAGAGAAATTGGGTTTTCAAAGCCAGGTGGCTGTTCCACAAAGACTTCTTCATCTAGAAACCCATTTAAAAATGCACATTTCACATCCATTTGATATAATTTAAAATTCATAAAAGCAGCAAATTAAATAAGAATTCTAATAGCTTCTAATCTAGCTACTAGAGCAAAAGTTTCAGTATAGTCAATACCTTCCTGTTGATTGTACCCTTTAACCACCAACCTTGCTTTGTTTCTGACTATTGTGCCATGCTCGTCCAACTTGTTCCTAAACACCCATTTCAATCCAATAATCTTCTTATTCTTGGGTTTTGGTTCCATGTGCCACACTTTATTTCTTTCAAACTCATTTAATTCATCTTGCATTGCAACCACCCAATCTGAATCTTGAAGGGCTTCTTCATGATTCTTGGGTTCCAAAGTTGAGAGAAAAGCAAAGTGTGCACAAAAGTTTCTCATTTGGGACCTTGTTTGTATGCCTTTACCCATATCGCTTAGAATCGAGTCTAGTGGATGTGACTTTTGTTGTTTCCACGGTTTTGGTACAAAGTCTCTAGTGGAGACTGATGTGGAAGCAGGCTCACTGACTTGATTCTGATTTGGCTCAGCTTCATTTCTTTCATCTTGTACTTCTCTTGTTCCAGTTCTTGATTTGGTTCAGCATTTTGAACCTGTTGTTGTTCTTCTTGATCTTGTTCCTTATGTATGTTTTCATCATCTTCCAGGTTTGCAAGACCTATCTTAAAATCACCTATTTCTTGTTCACTCATTGTAAAATTTGTTTCATCATAGATAATGTGAACTGATTCTTCAACACACTTAGTTTTCTTATTGTAAACTCTATATGCTTTACTGTGAGATGAGTAGCCAAGAAATACTGCTTCATCACTTCTTTCATCAAATTTACCTATATTTCTTTTACCATTTACATGCACAAAACATCGACATCCAAAGACTCGAAAATATGAAATATTAGGTTTAATTCCTTTAAATAGTTCGTAGGGGGTTTTAGAAGTGATTGGTCTAATTAAGACGCGATTTATAATGTAGCACGCAGTATTAACGGCTTCGGCCCAAAAATTTCTAGGTAAACCACTAGCTATTAACATGGTTCTAGCCATTTCCTCTAAAGTTCGATTTTTACGTTCCACCACACCATTTTGTTGTGGTGTTCTAGGTGCGGAAAAATTGTGACTTAAACCATGCTCATTACAATAATCCATGAACCTTGAATTTTCAAATTCTTTACCATGATCCGATCTTATGTGGACAAGTTGATTGTTACTAGATTTTTGAATTTTGTTGGCAAATGCAACAAATTCATCAAAAGCCTCATCTTTGCTAGATAAAAATAATGTCCATGTAAATCTACTATAATCATCAACTATAACAAATACATATCGCTTACCGCTGCGACTTTGGATTCTCATTGGTCCACAAAGATCCATATGAATTAATTCAAGTGGCTTTGAGGTGGTCACGACATTTTTAGGTTTGAAGGACGACCTTACATGTTTTCCTTTGGCACAAGGATCACATACTTCATTCTTTTGAAATTTTAGGGACGGTAATCCTCTAACTAGGTCTTTAGATCGTAACATATTAAGCAATGAAAAACTAGCATGACCTAATCGTTTATGCCAAAGAAGAGGGTCATCTTCTAAAACACTCAGACACGTTAGACTGGTTTTTGGAACAGTGTACAGGTCCACCACATAGGTGTTCCCTTTTCTGATTCCTTCCAGTATGATGTTTCCTGTGTCGTTCCTAGAAATGATGCATTTTTCAGAAGTAAAGTTTACAGAGTTACCTTTGTCGCAAAATTGAAAGATACTTAACAGATTGTGTTTTAAATTCTCGACTAAAAATACATTGTCTATAGCATGGGAACTTGACCTTCCTATCTTTCCTTTTGCAACTATTTCTCCTTTCATGTTGTCGCCAAAGGTCACAGTTCCTCCATCATAGGCTTCTAGTGAGAGAAATTTTGATCTATCGCCTGTCATGTGCTTGGAACAGCCACTGTCGAGATACCATGAGTTGTTCCCCCTCACTAGATCCTGCAAAACGAACTTAGTTGTTAGAGGGTGGAACCCAGCCATCCTTGGGTTCCATGTCGATTATGCATGAATCATATTTCTTAATCCAAACTCTATCGACATATATTTGGTTCGTTTTGTTATGCTGTTCCTTTCTTAAACATTGGTGTTTCAGGTGCCCCGTCTTGCCACAAAAGGAACAGACCTTACTACTTGGGAGATCGACATAGACCTTCTTCTTTTTATCATATTTATTATATCCTAAACCTTCAGTTCCTTTAGTTTTAGCATTGAGAATCCATTTGGGAACCTCTTTGATTTTCCCTTTTCCTCTTGAATTTAATTCAAGCTTAAGTTTTTCATTTTCATTTTTGGTGGATTCTAGGTCTAACTTTATCTTGTTGAAATCATTTTTAGTCTCTTGAATGGATTCGGTTTTTAGTTCTAATCCTTGCAATTTATATTGATTTAATTCAATATTTAACATGACATTTTCTTGTGTTACATTTTCTATAGTTTCCTTCAACATCACGTTTTTATCAAGCAAATCAAAAAACCGTGTTTGTACATCAGACCTAAAAGAATTTAGGTAGGATAATTAGTCTTTGCTAGTCTTAAGGTCTTTCTCTTTTTAGAGACAGATGGCATTTTGTTTTTCAAGATTATTTTGTGTCTCCAAAATCATTTTAATCAATTCATGTTTATCCAATTTGAATAGGTAATCAGGAAATGAATTAGAAGACAATACCTCTTTTTCTTTGGACTTCTCATCATGTGTAGCCATGAGACAGAGATTGGATGTTTCTTCTTCAACGGGAGCTTCGGTTTCAGCCTCGCTTTCAGATTCTCCCCATGCAGCCATCATGGCTTTGCGAAAATCAGCTTTGTTGAAGTTCCCTTTCACTGGTTGTCTTCCTGTTTCCCTTGCCTTCCCTTTGCCCTTCTCGTTCTTCCATTGAGGGCATTCTTTGATGAAGTGCTCGGTACTTCCACATTTGTGGCATTCAAAGTTGGCTTTTGAATTTGCAGTTCCTCTTTCTTTGAAATTTCTTTGATTATTATATCTGCTGTTCCTGAAGAACTTCTTGAATTTTCGCACCAACATTGCTGCCTCCTCCTCATCATCTTCTGACTCTTCTTGATCATTCGCTGTTAGAGCCAAGCCTTTGTTTCTGGAACTGTCTGCTGTTCCCAGATGCAATTCATGAGTCATCAAGGAACCAGCTAACTCTTCCAGGTTGAATTTGGTGAAATCTTTAGATTCTTGAATGGCAGTGACCTTAGCTCTCCAGCGATCATCTTGAGGTAGGCTCCTTAGGATTTTTCGTACCTGTTCATCTGAGGGAATTAGCCTTCCAAGAGGGACAAGCTCATTTGTGATGTTAGTGAATCTAGTAAACATTTCTTGAATGCTTTCTCTAGGTTCCATAACGAATCTTTCATATCTTGACATGAGCAAGTCAATCTTGGAACGCTTTACTTCACTTGTTCCTTCATGGGTAACTTCCAGCAGATCCCAAATCTGTTTTGCTGTTTTGCAGCCCATAATTCAATTGTGTTCATTTGGACTAAGCCCACAGTGAAGTAATTTGATGGCAAGAGCATTCATCTCCATTTTCTGAAAATCTTCCTTCTCATATTCTGTTATCGGTTTGGGAACAGTTTCGTTATTGGAGTTGGTAGTGGTTACCTCAAAATCTCCAACTTCGATGACTCTCCAAACTTGATAGTTCTCGGCTTTGATGAAGATTTCCATCCTATTCTTCCAATACGTGTAAAATTTCCCATCAACATCTCTAGTACTCCAAGATACGGCTCTCAGGGTTTCCTGATCAAATGAGGAACAAGGCTCTGATACCAATTGCAGAAACACTTAGAGAGTTTGAACGCAACAAGAGGGGGGGTGAATTGTTGTGTAGCCTTTAGGAGTATTTTTGCCCTGTTTCTTGCGGAATTTTACAATGATAAAATACTCAAAGCAATATAAAGAAACTCAAAAGAACACAAAGATTTAACGTGGAAACTTTCTTGGCCTTGAAAGAAAGAAAGCCACGACCACTTCGGATTTTAACTTTTCTTATTAAATTTTATGTAATTTACAACTCTATTACATAAAACTTTTCTCCTTCTCTTCTCTAGGCCTAATTCTCTTCTTCTCCTTCTCGTTTCTCCTTCTCGTTTCTTTTTCTCTCTTTACAAGATTTCTCACAATTCCCCTTAGACTTTCCAAGTCTAAATTACACACTAATAAAAACCCTTACACAATAAGATTCTCAAATTGGATGAAAAACAAAGAAAAGCACAAGGAAAAATCAAATGAATTAATTGGCAATTAAGAACAATTATCTTTTTCCTATTCTTGATTTTGATCTCACTTAATTCTTGAAGGGGGCACTCGGCGCAGGTAATTGTGTCGGATACAAGAGTATTTATAAGCCAACAAGAATTAGAAATAGCCTTAATCCCATGATCAAAAGATGTGGGATTGTGGATATGAAACTTGGAGGTTACTCCAAGTCCACGGTTAGGTTTTTCCAAGAATAGTAAATCCTATTTTTGTGGATTTAAAATAGGATCTTAAGATATTTAATTCCTCTAAAATAGGTAGTTATTTTTAGCCAACTAAAACCCTTGTGCAAGTCTAAGTTTCAACCGTACAAGCCAATAAAAGAAAAATAACAATTAAAATTTATTTCCCTATTCTCTGTTGACTTATTTCTCTGACTCGTTGCGTTGGGAACACCGTGTTGTCTCCGTCTGGACTGACTTTAATTTTATCAAAACTGGAACTGGTCCATGTGACTCAATTGTTTGACTTTGACGTGCAATGTTCTTCCACAACCTTCTAAGATGCCATCGACGATTTTGACAATCGGATATATGACCTATAAAACAATCTCTAAAATACTTTGTTTGTTTATAATTGTTAAGTCATCATCAAAACTCAAACGGGCCAACATGTTCGAACACTGACAGAATGAAAAGAGAAAAATGAAGAAAGGAAGGAGAAGAACATACCTGGTTCGATCAGCAAGGTAGAAAGGCAGAAATCGTGACTTCAGAGAATGGCGAAAAGGAAGAAAGCGATGAGCAACAATGGTGAAGAGTAAGAATGGCGTGATTTCAGAGTCCAGAAAAGCAGAAATCGACTTCTAGGTTAAAATTAGGGTTTTTATTTATTTTAATTTAAATCATTTAACTTGAAGGGTATATTAGTAATAAAAGGGTCAAAGGGTCCAATCCGGGTCTACCCGGGTCTACCCGGACCCTTATAATATTTTTTAGACCCGGACCCTTAGGGTCCAAAAAAAATAGACCCTTACCCTTAAAAAAGGGTAGGGTCCAACAGGGTCCGAATAGGGTCTTAGACCCTTGCCCATCCCTAGCTATCGCCGAATCGTTCAAGGAGACAAAGTGGCTTAAAGGGTTGGTTGGTGAGTTGTGGCCTGAGATGAGGATGGTGCGTGTTCATTGTGATAGTGATAGTGCCATTCACTTGGCAAAGAATCAAAACACTTTTCATCGAAGAACCAAGCACATCGACGTAAAGTATAAATTTATTCAAGATGAAGTTGAACATAAGAGAGTGCGCTTAGCACAAATAAGCACTAATGATAATCTGGTCGACATGATGACCAAGTCGTTGCCTAGCAACAAGTTCACTTTATGTGTAGACTTGATTGGTTTAGAAGCTTGCTTGATGTGAAGCCCTTAAGGGGCATTTATATGGTGTGTTAGTTTGTCTGGTTGTTTGTGGTGTGCTGGATGTCTTGGAGAAACTGTGTGGACTTGGTGAACTCAAGTCAAGGTGGAGATTGTTGGAGTTTGGTGTGACTTTGAGTGCACCATGAAGTGTGGAGAGTTCGATGGATGTGTGTATGGGTATATATGTGATGTGCTTGTAGTGCTTGAATGGTGGTTTAAGGAGGCTATACATGAGAGTGATACAAAGCAGCACGTTTCTCGCATGTATGAAGTTCTTGACCAGCTGCTCGACCCTTATTCAAAGACGTTCGACCCAAGCATTGAAGCTCGAACAGAACATAAACCTTCTGCCTCTTTGCTCGACCAGGAACACCTTCGCTAGACCAGCACCTATTCTGCTCGACCAGGCCGAGCCACGTTCAACAGTGTCTTGTTTCATTTATGCAGTATTTTCTTACAGGTTATTTATTAGGGTTAGGCCCTCTCCCATGCATTCACATATATTTACTTGTATATATAGTGAATGTAACTCACTACTTGAATGTATTCTAAACCCTAGCCAAACACAAACCCTCTTTTTCTCTTTTCTTCTTCTCCAAGTATAATAATCCTTTGTAAGAGTTCTTGAGAACTTCATTGTTTCTTCCCATAATACAAGAAAGCTAACCACCACCGAGGATGTAGCCCACATTGGGGTAAACCTCATAAATCTTGTGTCTTTGTTTATTTATTTCTTTCGTATTGTTCTTAATTACTAGCTATTGAACTTGTTGTTTGTTTGCATAGAACACCCCTACCAAAGGTCTCGGGTGTTTATTTATACTACACTAAGTATAACTAAGAGTCATGGCTTAATTAATCACCATTGATGACCAATATTGATGGTCTCACAATCAATACCATTAAACCATGGTATTCTTGAGCATTATTCTTCTGCATTATGCCTTTGTTACTCCAAAAATGAAGTGGAATATGTAAGGGAATCCAATGCAATTAACACAAAGGAAACATAATGACTCAACGTTCATATCAAAACAAAAAGTCGAGTGGGCTTTTTGATCCACTCAAGGAAAGCCGATTCGGCTTAACCTGCTGGACAATATCACTTTCCAGTACCTAAACCCGAGTCGACTTTAGGCCTTCGAGACAAGAGATGAGAGTCGGCTTTTCTTGCTGATTCGGTTTACTAATTGTTCTTTTGTCCTTTCCTTTGAACCCCTTTTGGACGTTGTATTTTTAATACATATTGTCCCACTACTTTAGTCGTACGTAGTGATAATAAACCTAGGATTATTAGACATTAAATTGTTCAACAAGTATTGCAAATAGATTAGTAACTTTGATTATACTAAAAGTTAATTACTCTCTTAATATTATCTCATGTAAAGAAGAACAAGAACAATGAGATATTCTTAAGAAGAAATCAGAAAATATAAGAGAATATACTAGATGGAATGTCCCTAGCATACTCCCTCTATTTATAGAGAGGTGTATCAACCAATGCCTTACTATGAATCAATATGTTGTCTCATCATAATTAACGTCTAAAACAGAAGTTAATTATTTGTTAGTGATATTTGAAATCAACCAACACTAACTAATAAGCCGAACAAAACCAACAAAACCGCGAACTCGACTTGCATATCAAAGCCGACTTACCTTTGGGTTCTAACCCAAAATTGCTTAGGCAGTAACTAGCGATGACGCGTCGCTTATGGGGGTGACGACTCGTTGTTCTTGCTGCCTCATTTTTGCGATTTCCTTTTTAAGACATTTATTTGGACTTTCTATTTATAGCATATTTGTCTCACTACTATTTTAAATAAGTAGTAATGTAGTATATATAAGTTAGGTCAATATACTCTAAATGTTGAACAAAAACTATGTAATTGTGCTCTCTCTAATATTTGAAAGAACAAAAAAAAAATCAAGGAAAATATTTTATTATATAATAACATGGAACAAATATGCATATGATATTTTGTTTGTATGCACAGCAAGTTGCATGAGCATCAAATCTTTGTTTAGCCCTTCCTTATAATTTGCTTAAAAGAAAGAACAATTTGCATGTGGTCCATGAGGATAATGTACTAATATGCTTTCTGCATGTATTATTTGGTAGAGGTATAAAGAATATCGTAAAAACATGAGTGTCATATTCAGATTTTCATCACCTTTGCATCTTGGCTTTCACTTGAGCATACTAAACCCCATCCAAAATATCCTATCTATATTCTACTCTTCTATCATATCATTGCAGTTTAGTTTTGGCTTAATTTTAATTTAGAAATATCTTCTAGAGTCAATTGGAACTTTTATTATAAAGACAAGGGTAATACACTATACTTCTAAAAACATATATACATGTTTCACTGTTGACTTTTTAGTAGTTCTGTTACCTTTGTTCATCAACTAATATTATTTTATATGACTAAGATATATGATAGTACCAATTCAACCAAAAACTTGTGCTAATGGTTGAGGCCCCATGATATGTACATATTCTAATACGTCTCCTCACACGAGAGCCCTTTGGGCTAAAAGCGTGAATGCTAACATAGACCCTTCTCATACCTAGCACTAAATCTTCCACTTTAAATGAGGGGTGATAGAGAATCGAACCTGTGACCTTTTGTCATGTGGCTTCTGATACCATGTCAAAAAACAGCTCAACCAAAAACTTAAGTTGAAAGTTGAGGCCTCATGTACCGATATGTTATATACTCTGTTTTAGCTTTTGGTTAAGGGCCATGATGTATTTATACTCTAATAAGAGCCTAATAGAAACATTGGGATAATGTTGGTTGAATGAATCTTACTTTTATACGTAAGAACTAATGCTTATGTTGCTAGATCAAGGAAGCGTGAAATATTTGTCTGTTTTCTTGAAATATCAGGTCTCATTTCAATTCTGTCCAATCTGTACGTGTTTTAATGCTCTCTAGTTATTTCACTAGGGGTCCACGTCATAACTTCAGAATTAGATGCTTCACATTAAGGATCTAGATGATGTATATGTACTTCTTCTTCTTGAATGGTTATCCAAACAGAAAGCTAAGAAGAAGGAACATTAAAAGTAAACAAAAGGTGTTAAACTTTTTTGTATGAAGTAACTTAACATAAGTATAGGCTTCTATAGCTGCATACTATGTCATCTTTAATCCTTTATCTTACTATGCCTAGATTATGTCATCTTTAATCCTTTATCATATTAGGATTTAGGAATATCACAAGCATCTTCATCTATTCATTTCGGTTGTTGTTTTATTTTACAATACTGTTAAGTGGTAGTCAACATAGAGTTTAAGTCAACATAGAGTTTAAACTGATGGTTGAAACTTTAAAGATATATTATATAATCTATGACACTCCCTCACATGAGAATGTCACATTTTGTCGCATTAGGATATGTTAGGACCTTGTCAAATACCCAACTCAATCAAAAGTATAAGATCATGATTGAAAATTTTTGATATGTTATATACTTTATCATATAGGATTTTTACTTTTGATCATCATGTGTGTCAATGTATGCGTCGTGACCAAGTCCTCCTAGTTAAGTTAATGGTTGAAACTTTATTTCTAAACTCTATCGAACCCCTAACATTAGAGCCCTTTAGGTTGAAAGTCATACTTGCAACAAATATTTTCATTTCTGAGACTGAATATTCCAATTGAAAGGAGGGGTGAAATAGATTCGAATATTGTTCCCTTGGGTTCATGTTCACTTTTGATAACAATTTAACCAAAAGCTTATGCTGATAGTTAGATTCTAAAGATATGTTGTATACTCTACCTTATAAAATTAATACTGTTTTATCTTTATATGTTGAAATTTATGTGTGACTGTAAGAAGTGATTCCTGAGGTTGGCTCCACCTTGCAACTTGCAAGTGGACATGTGTTTGTCATACATTCTTGAGTTTATAACATTTTTTTGTATGAACCTTCTTTTTGGTTTTTTCATTTAGAAATCTATGTATCAATACAGATTTCATTGCTTTTAAACACAAATCATGTACTGAATTGCTTTCTGTTGATGTACACAGGATCAGATTTTCGAAAATCATAAGTAAAATCACCAATAATGAATTTCAGCAACATCGGTATCATTGCGTCAGTTCTAAGCTTATAAATTGTGAATGCCCATGTGTTACCTACATGTGAGTTGTCCCACATCGGAGAAAGAGAAGAGTATGGATCACTTTATAAACTCAAGAAGTAACTCCTACTACCACCAATTGGTTGTAGTAGTGAACCTTCTTTGGGTTTATGAGTGGACTACTTCTTCTCCTCCTTGTTTGGGTTGCTCAGATCCATTTTCTAAATTGTATCACTTCTCTCTTTAAGAACTTCAGAAACCGTTCTTGTGCATGGACTCGAGACTCCTTGCACACCATCATTGCTGTTGTCGTTTACTCAGGACCTTGGACATGAGAGAAACGGAAAGTGTAAGGTAAAGTGTTAAAAGAACTAATTCAACTAAAAGCTTATATCAGTAAGGAATGGACATTACAAAAGATATATTGAAAACATGGTACTAGAGCAACTAGAATACTATTGTTTTAGTATCCATTAAATCCAAAAAAGGTGTTGGATTAAACTCGAAAGATAGATACAAAAACAGATTTTTCTAAAGAGTAACTACAGACTATCTGAAGTAGTCCTGCTCCTGCATTATTAAGTTAGAATAACTAATTCTAATTTACTATACTCCAAACAGCTAATTAATCATGGCTGATTTTCCTTTCAGAGTTCATTCTCTCCAGCTTAAACTTCTCGCGGACTGTGGAGATATAGCTAGCTGCCTTCATATTCACATTTTCATCTCCTGCTGAGCTCAAGTAGCTTTTCTAACTCATTGAAACTACTGCTGTCATGGTACTCAGGTACGAACAAAGATACTTTCGGTCTCCCTTTAGGCTTCGTGTCTTTATGGTCCACAAGGTAAGTGATCGGAGGAACAGATGCTGATGACTGATAACTCGGTTTCATCCTACTCGTGTACTGCACACCCGAGCAAGATTTCGAGGCTCGAGAGAAGGAAAATAACCTCATCCCCTTTATGAAACCTCTACGTCTGTGTTGTGAATCCATCTTTTCTTTACTCCAAAGTGAAATTTGATGAGATATTGTGAGCATTCTCTTTGGAAGAAGAATGCTCTATTTATAGAGGCTTCACAATCCCCCCTTTTACATAAAAGTTCTTGTTGGAGAACGAACATAAAAATGTATGGATAATTCGAGAATAGATAAAGGTGATAATTATACGATAAAATATATAACATATTCTGGTGCCAGCTTATAACTTTGAGTGAGATTGTTCCTTTATATGGTCCAAGAAGACGAGTTGAAATCTCATCCACCCATCTTCATACCCAATATATCATTCACCCATTGGAATATATACAAGTTATGATCAGGGTCTAGGAAGAGTTTGATGAGGGCTTATTAGAATAATAACGTTTGCTAAGAAATCAGTTCAAATCTCATCCACCCATTGGAATATATTCCAAAACATAGGGTTCATCTTTTGGCAGTCAGTCCATAGCCAAGTTCTATCTTCATGCCAAGAACAAGCATCTTCCAGTAGATTGGTTTTACAATAGATGTTAAATTCCTTTTCATCATATTAACTTTTTTTGTCTTGATCTTTCAGTGTAGTCAAGTCGATAAAAATTAAGGAACTGACAAATATATGAACAGGTTTAGTTACAGCCAAGAACATGGATGAACACTAAATCCCATCTTACTGTTGTTAAACAGAAGCAAACTTGATCACTCACATGTTTAAGTCTTTTCATCACTGAATTCTCTTGTCATCACAAAAAGACTACCATGAATTTAAAAAGCAGCCACGTTGTTTGTGTGATTGACTAGAGTATACATACAAAAAGCTTCTTGCGTCTCTTCGATTTTGCTACATTATGAAAATGGAACTGAGATCTTTTTGGATGTAGCAAATTCAAAGGAACAGACTGAGACTGAGGGAGGGAGTACATTACAATAGAGAGCTAAAACTGCAAAGTCCCATCCTACAGTGTGCACTAATAGGCATCTCACTAGTATCTATGTTAGCTCCCACAAAAGATACCACAATCTGTATCTCACTTTCAGCATATTTTTTCTTTTATTTTCACTTAAATAATAATTGAACTTCCTCTAAAATGGTGTGAACGGCAGGATAGTATCAAATGCCATCGTGACAAGAGGTCATGGGTTCGAATATCAATCATCCCTTATTGAATATTTTGCGTCAGGTATGAGGAGAGTTTTTGTTGCATCCACACTTCAACGTCAAAGGGCTCTCATGTGAGGAGGCGTGTTCGAGTATATATAATGGAAAGATAAAAATCAGAAAATAAAGTTGAGACTAAATTTAGGGTTTTGAATACTATTTGTATTGATTAAGCAAATAATTACATAAGCCTCTATATATACAAGATTAGGAAAACTATCTAAGGAAATAAGGATAATTACAATCAAAGGCAATAATTAAGATATTCCTAGAATATTTACTTTTCTATATTCCCCCTCAAGTTAGGCCTTCGGTTCACCAATACTAACTTGCAAATGATTGCTCGAATGCTTTTGAAGTATCTGCCTTTGTAAGGACTTCAGCTAGTTGATCTTTCGATCTTACAAAGAGAAGACTTATGATCTATTTCTCAAGTTTCTCCTTTATGAAATGTCTGTTGATCTCAACATGTTTAGTGCGATCATGTTGAACTGGGTTTCTAGAGATACTAATTGTTGCTTCATTATCACAAAACAATTTGCAAGCTTTCGTATGTGGGTAGTCTAGTTCACTTAGGGCTTCTTTATCCATATGACTTCAGTTATCCCTTTAGCAATTACACGAAACTTTGCCTCTTCACTTGACAAAGCAACAAACTTTTGTTTCTTGCTTTTTCATGTAACAAGGTTTCTCCCAACCATTGTAAAGTACCCAAAAGTAGATCTCTTATCATCATGAGCACTTGCCCAGTCTGCTTCAGCGTAGGCCAAAAGGTCTAAGTGATCATTTTTCTTAAATAGAATGCCTCTACTACTCGTACCCTTTAGGTACCTTAGGATTCTCCTTAGTCATTACGCTATCATATGTTGTATCTGTAATTGATGCATAAACCTGCTCACTACTCCAACTACATATGCAATGTCTAGCCGTGTGTGAGAGAGATATACGAGTTTACCAACCATTCTCTAATATTGCCCTTTGTCTGCTAGTTTTTCTTCTTTGATCATCTAAAGACCATGATTGGCTATAATAGGCCTGTTTGCAGGCTTGCAATCAAGCATCTTAGTTGCTGCTAGTAAGTCAAGAATGTACTTCCTTCGGATAATGAATACTCCTTTTGATCTCAAAACTTCGATGCCAAGGAAATACTTTAGTTGCCTTAGGTCTTTCATTTCAAATTCACGAGGCAACTACTTCTTGAGAACACAAATTTCTTCTTCATAATCTTTGGATAATGATCATATCATTCACATAGATTATTAGACATGTGATATTATCATTTTGTCTCTTAAGGAACAAAGTATGGTTAGAGTTGCTTTGTTTACAACTAAACTTTATCATTGTTGTAGTGAATCTCTCAAACCATGCCCTTAGAGACTGTTTTAGACCATATAGAGCTTTATTCAACTTGCATCATTCCCCTAGATTATAGTCACTAGAGAAACCCGGGGAGCCTTCATATACACCTCCTCTTTAGTTCTCCAATGTAAGAAGGAATTTTTCACATCAAACTGATATAGTAGCCAATCTTTGTTTGCAGCAATAGAGAATTGTATCAATTTTGGCCATTAGGGAGAAAGTCTCTAACAAATCCACCCCATAAGTCTGATTATATCCTTGCTCCACCAATCTATCTTTGTATCGCTCAACAATACGATTAGCCAAATATTTAATGGTGTACCCATCTGCATCCAATGTTCTTCTTTCCCTTTGGCAACTCACATCTTTCCTATGTTTCATTTATTAAGAGCAAAAATTTTCTTCTTTCATTGCCTTTTTCCAGTTTGGATCTTGAAGAATTTCTTCAAAATAATTAGGTACAATACTGAGAGAGACAGGATGTCCTGCTCTGATACCATGTTAAAACATGCAAGAAAGCCACACAAGAATAATGGACGAAGAATAGGCATCCATAAAAGTAGAGGTGTTCATTCGGGTGATCGGGTCGGTTTCGAACGGGTGTCATTCGGTTCGGTTATATTTCGGATCGGCTATTTTCGATTGCGTGTCACGACGGGTCACACTCGGGTTGGGTCGGTTAGTCGCGGTTCGATCGGTTATTCGAGCTATCGTGTTAACATCGGTTCCGTGTCGGTTGAAGTTCGTGTCGAGTGTTAATCGGTGTCGAGATGTCATCGGTTAATAATTGGTTCGGTTTTGTCGAGTACAGGTCGGGTTCGGGTTTTAATTACTATCGGCTACGTATTACTAATTACTATCGATCAAGTCAATATCAAATTAAGTTGTTAGTCATTTTTTAATTGATGACAAGATTCCCTTTACTTAAAGCAAAATAGTTAAAATGCAAATCAACTAGTGATCATTAATTCATTATTACTTTGTTACTTTTACTTGTTGACCGGAAATTAAATTTATAAAGTTCTATCAATTTTCATCTAATACGATTAAAAGTAGTTAAATATACATTGACCATTAATTATTAACTCTTAATATATGAAACCATGTATTTATAAAATTTAATTTATTAAAATATCTATCACTTTATTAGATTAAATAATAAAACAATTGAATATGAGTCTATCATACTTCTATGTTAAAAATTGATTCAGGTTTAAACCAATTCGATCTAAAATTTGTTCGGGTTTAGTCGGGTTTTGTCGGATCGAGTTCGGTTTCGAGCATGATTCGGGTCGGATATGGCTCGGGTTGGTCATTTTTGGTTCGGATAATATCGGTTAACGATTATGTGTCGGTTACAAAAAACGGTTACAGTTCGGGTTCAGCTTTCCCATTTTCGGTAATCAATTGGTTCGGGTACAACTTCGGTTCGGGTAATGTCGGTTCGATAAACCTAAAAAAGGAACGCATTTTCGGGTCGATTTACTTTCGGTTTCGGGTCGAATTTTCTGGTCGGGTCACTTTTGAACAGCTCTACATAAAAGAAAGAAGAAGAAGCTTTTTGTATTACAGAAAGTGTAAAATACAACAGTACACAAGAGAGCATTATATACTAGAGCAAGAAACAAGAAAAGGAGAGAGAAGGTAAAAGTCTAACAGCCTAGGGTATGACGTGGCTAACAAACAAAAGAGAATAGCAAATTAATTACAAAATAACAAAAATATTCTAACAAACTTTATTTTCAAATGGCACTAAGTAACAGAAGTTGTAGAATGCTTGTACAGGAAGAATCCATATGCTTAACAAAAATCAAAAGAGAGAAAAAAAGATAATCGTGAGTAAGATGAGAGAAAAACAATTCTCTAAGTTTTATCAAATCATCAAGTCACCGAATACAAAGACGAGTCGACCGGTTATATAAACTGTCAATGGCATCTATCAAAGGGGTTCACAACGATGCGCTTACAAGGGTCATAGACAAATATGAAGGTAGGATGAGACATAACTTTCATGATGAGAAAACAAAAGAGGCCAGTCTTGGAATTTTGCATTAATCAAAAAGGAATACATCAAATATGGATCATTGTTAAAATCCCTAACTTTGTTTTTTTATTTCTACTTTCTCTTTCAATATCATTGTTTTACAATTAAAGATGAGAAATTTGAGAATTGAAGAGGTCAAGTAAGGATAAAAAGGTTATAGTGCTTATTGATTCTCGTAAACATTGAGATCGATGGAAGGAAGATGAAGAAGAGTTCATTTGAGCAGCCATTTGAAATTAAGTTTTTAAAAGAGCTCATTCAAGCCCTATAAATACTTTAATTTATTAAAGAAATCTTTCGTGAAGATGTATGGTCATTATTATATTTTAGAAACCTTTATGAAGATGTTGGTGACATAGACTGAAGCATCAAGGACCCTAACTATTGCTCAAACAGTCAAAAGAGGACCCATCCATCTAAGCTTCATCACATGTATCAAAAACAAAAGAACTAAAAAGAATTTCTTTTAAATTCTCAGACCTTGAAAACGACAAAAGCATGCATTGAGCAATTTATATTGGGTCAATGGCCATTTATTAAAGACCTAAACAAAAGCAATGGTAGGCTAGTTAACTCTCCTTACCTGCATATTACAAGAACTTGTAAAAATTAAGCCAACTTGGACTTCACGAGAAGATGAGAAATTGAGAAGTTCAAAAGTATAACATCATCAGTGACATCATAAAAAATATCCTATCATTATCCAATTTCTATATCACCAAAATTTGCTCATTTCAACATCCTTTAATTAAACATTCTAAACACGACATGTAACCAAATCCATATATTTTCCACTCTACCCTATTCTTATTTTCATACCAAACATATGTCACCTCCTGATTCTCTACCACACATGATTGCTTCAAACACAAAAAGCTACATTCTTTACATATTGATGTTAATATAAAGGGTACAAGGTTGGTGTAAATCGTGACACCATTAATACCCACTTTGAGGACAAGGTGAATTTTTGGACAATCGGCAATGTTATGCACGACACATGGCCTCCCATACCACACACTTACATTAGAGCTTTCAAGAGGGCAATAAACTAGTTTTAGAGGAAAAAAAAAGAAAGACAAGACAAGAAAAAAAGAAGAGCATGGAAGAATTTATGGGAATATTTTTGTTAGAGTTTGATATTGCAAACTTAGATAGCAAATAAATAGGATTTGAGTTGTATATAAGCTCAAGGGAGGGAGTTTTATTCATGCTTTTGGAAATTTCAAATTGTATCCTATAAATTGGGAGCTTAGAGTATGCTCGAAATACTCTTACGTCTATTTTATCTTCAATAAATATTTAACTTTTGTAAACATTCTGTTTTATGCAAGAATTCTGTTCAAATTTCTAATTCTACTAATATGTCTAAATTTACAGTCTTGGCTAATTCAGTTCGTAATACCAGAATTTGACATTGTTGTTGTTGTTGTAGATTCAATGGTGGACAAAGTTGAAAACTTGAAGAAAAAGACACTTAGGAAGTGTTTGGCAACATGGAATTGATTTGAAAATAGGGAATTCAAATTTAGTATTCAAACTCAAGAATTGTAAATGACATCTAAATACTTGGAATTTGCAAATTTTAATACTTGACCAATTTTACATTACTATTGAACTGTTATGTAGAATTGATTCAATTCTATATTTCCAAATTCAAGATTTGCCAAACATAACATTTGGGTTAAATTAATATTTGAAAACGAATTCCAAGTTGCCAAACATACCATTAGGTAATTTCATTTTTTTTTTTTTGGGAATACCATTAAGGTTGCGTTTGGGAACATATATTTCATTTCAAATTCTTAATTTCAATTATGGAATCATAAATGGAGAATTTGAGAATGACAAGGTTTGACAAGTCATTCTCAAATTCTCCATTTTAACTACTTTGGAAACAAAGGTGAAATTCACTCAAATCCAAATTTGAAGTTTTTTGATTTGCCAAACACTTAATTTGACCCAATGCTAGATTTTCAAATGAAATCATCATTCACAAACATAGCAATTTCATTAATTAAAGTTAACTAGCAATAAAACCACGTCCAAACTTCGTAAGCATAAAAAAAACACTGCAAAGAACAATCATCTGACAAGCTCTACAAAAAATAAAAAACCTTGTTTTCTCTTATTACTAAAACCTAGATTTGATTCATGAAAAGGCACTCTTTAATTCATAGTTGTCTACAAGCTGAAATAGTTGACTAATCCCAACCAAATGGGAAAAATTTGGAAGACCCGTTGGCACGAAACCCATCTTGGCTAGAATGGAATCCTCCGAAGCCTGGACTATTGGTATTATTGGTACTAGACAGTGCAGCTGAACCTTGAGAAAATGAAAGTTGAACCAAACTGTTTAGATTAAGGGATGTACTGTTTCTAGCCTGAGGTGGTGGTGATGGACTCATTATGGGTCCCACAGAGATCGCGGATGATTGAGATGGGCACATTGACAGAAGAGAGAGAGCACATCCTGACTCGTTTTCAGGTGAAGTCTTTAGGCAGCCTCTCCTACTTTGTGTTGGTGCAATTTCATTCACATGTGGATGATAAATTGTTTCTTGGTTATTTCGATAGTACAAATCAGGCTGAGAAATCGTAGGCCAATTCGTAGTATTATGCACTTGTGGGCAGCAAAACTGCATCATTCCATCTCCTTCATTTTCAAAAATGTCGAAAAAGTCATCAGAACGAACGAGCTCCTAATAGTTAACAAAATGTAGTATATTTTCGGTTTCTTTTAGTTAGTTACACTTCGCTAAAACAGCAATCATATATAACGGAGAATCGTAGCGGTAAAATAGACACGAAGGATAGTAGACATTTGATCAGCTCACCTGTATGAGAGGACAAAAAGCCACCAGCAGAATCAGGCATGTAAAAGGCTTCAGGTTGCCTTTTCCTCCTACGTCGATTATGTCCATCCAACCGTTTTCTGCAGCTTCTCTTCACCTCATCAAACTCTTCCAATGAATGAAACCTTGACAGTGAAATGCACACAATGAGAGCATCACAGAATTTAGGCTATGACCCGAGTCATTTGATTAAACATTCATTAATATTGAATGTTGTATATAACATGTAACACAGAGAAAGAATGACAGCTAATAAAAGAAGGAAATGCTGAAATGTAGCGTAGTATATCCATTAAATGCAGCTTAGTACATTCATTAATCTATATATCTACTACTAATTGACTAATCATAGGGACAATAATTATCCAAGAATAGTAATTGGTTACAGGATGAACGTGGTATGTAGTGGAGTTTTTTTACTGCACATAAACCTCGGATGCTACTTGCTTTTACCAAAGTCAACAGTATTTATTAATTAATAAGTAATTAATTTAGTAGTTACTAATGAGCTCCATAAGAGACAGAGCTAGGCAACAACCAAGAGAAATGCCTTAATAGGTCAGTGATAGTCTATGTTTTATCAATTAGCCCTACTCAGATCATGGTGATTTTAGAAAGGATCATAGTAGAAAGATGGAAGTTGTAGAAATGTAAATTATTCGATAGATCAGGAGACATATCCTGAAGGTTAAATTGAAAATGAATACATATGAACATATTTTGTAGTCGCAAATATTGAGGTAAAAAATGAAAGAAAATTATTTAAAGTGGTTAAGCACCTGCAAAGACATGGTATTACATAATTAGTGAACCGGTGAGGAATATGCAAAGTTGGAATTGTCATCATCATCATACCTAGTGTATCCCGCTCATAGACAAACTATGGTCAGGGTCTGGGGAGGAAAGATAGACGGCTGCTCATACCCATATAGGAGAGTGCGGTCAAAGAGTCCCTCGGCAAAGTTGGAACTGTAGGAGTAAAAAAATGATATGAAAAATTTAGATTTATGGGTTGAGAACTTGAGATGGAAAAAAAAATTTAGTGAACTTTTTAGTGTTATTATTATTTGTTATGTATGATAATTTAACGAGAGTTTTATCAACCAAACAATACATGTATTAAAAACCGGAGGAAGTATAGATTTTTTACCTGCTACATTGTTGGCAAAAGCGCTGCTCCTTACCAGCAACAAGAACAACAGGGGTCTTAGAATGTCTCTCGCAGACCCTATGGCGACGATGATAATCCCTGCAACGATTAAGGTCAGACGTGCACCCATCGACTGCACAAAAAACAGTAGTCTGAGCACCGTTGTTGCGTGGCCTTCCCCTCTTAGACAGTGCCATCACAGGGGAAGTCGGAGGAGGAGTAGGACCCATGTTTGTAGGAACAGAATTGTTAAAAGTTTCCATGGACAAATCAGGCATATCTTCCAACCTTCCCAAGTTGAGATCCACAGAAAACATATTGGTAAGTCCTGAACCACTAGAACATGCTAGTGTAGCAGCCAGGTGATGATTATAGCTATTATCTTCAACCTCTAACTTACTTATTCCATTCCAAGCACATGTTCTTGAGTCCCACTCCATCTTTTTCTTTTAATCAACAAAAACTACAATGATGTCTACTCACTAAACTTTTCTATCCTCAAATTGCTTGGATATTTGTCCCCACAACGAATTGAAGCCGGTAGATAGTCTAAATCACCTTGTTGGTAAACTCTATTACATCACAAAAAAGACCTTCATATAAAAAAGTGTGTGTGAAAATGAAAGAAAGTATAACAAGAAAATAACAAGGACTTACTACTAATATGGAAAACCCTACATGCTAATCATACATAGAATAGAAAGACTGAATGTGATGCATAGTATATGTAATAGAGCAGTATAAAAAGAAGCAAGAAGGTAAAATTGGTGGAAGAAAGTGCATGAAGGAGTACATTATTATGTAATATATAAACAAACAAAGTACCAAAGTTATCAAGATATAGAAACAACATTTCATTACCCCAATGTTTTATATAAATAAGGGTAGGGTTAAATTTACGCAACCTTACGCTTGTTAGGTTCCAATTGATCCTTAATAGCAAACATTATCTGCAACTTTACGTAATAATAAAGTACACGTGATTTATGAAAAGGGCAGAGAAAGATAACTAATAATAACATGTCATTACCCCACCCCCAATCCCATTATATAACTTCTACCTTTATGGATTTGGGGTCAGAAATACGCAATCATACTCTTATGAGTAATAAAAAAAAAGAGGTTGTTTCTGATTCAGCTTAGATAAGAATTATTATTTGTAAATTGGTTCAGATGAGTAAGAAGCAAGAATGATTAATGACGATTAGTACTAAATACACAAAGGGGAAAGGTAAAGAGAGATACCTACAATGAAGTTGTTAAGTAAAAGAGTACTAATTTTGGGGTTATCTTCTGACATAGACATCAAGATAATTAAAAGGCACTCACTCAGCATATGCAAAACTCTGAAAGAAAGAGAGAGAGAAAGAAAGAAGAGGAGAGGGTGGTTTAAGAGAAGATAGGGAAAAGACAGTGTGGGTAGGGAGGGAGCACAAATACTTTTGTTTCCCTTAACAAGAAATCAAGGACAATATATTAGTTGTGGGTGAAGAGGAAACACAAGTGTTCTTGTCCCCCACATTACATACTATACTATTGTAGAAACAAAAAGACAAACATCTTTTTGTCTTATCACTTCGTTAACCCACTATTTATTATCACTAATAATGATAAAATTGCGCTTTAAACCCGTCTAAACGGAGATATATTTGAATGTCACAAAAACAATATAATGCTTGAAAAAGCATGAAGTACCCTTTTTAACAAGTTCTAAGAGGATATCCTACCGTCAAAAATGTTGTTTTATAAACCAATCCGTAAATTGTAGTATTTCATGAGTTACATACAGAAAGTGAGAAAATATGAATCCATATAACTAATTTCTGGCATAAGATATTATGAAACATGTGGTGTAGTAATGATATAATAACTTATTATAAGTTGATATCATTTTCTATCAAAATGTAAATTAATTTATGTTAGGTAGACTCAAAAGGGACTTGGCTTTTTCCCATCTCACACCATTATTTATTTATCTATTTATTTATTTTGGAATAAAATATTTTTAGGACATGTATGTGGTAGCTATGAGAGTAGCTGATAGCATAAGATGCAGATAGATATATAATTGTAGTTCTTACATATTAAAATGTCTAATTAACTTTATAAATTATCAGTATTTGTTTAGTAAAAGTTATAGCTATGGAAACTGTTGATTTGTTGAACAAAATGTATAAAATATCTTTAAACACTATTTTTAAAATTATAATATTATGACGTTTTGATAGAATAATAATTTAGCCTCATTAAATCAGTACTTAGGTGGCGCTAAAATTGGTACGTCGGAACACAGGGTTAGAGTTAGGCCTTAGTGCATGAGGAAGGTGAAAGAGTGAAAGAAACAAGGGAAGAAAAAGGCAGGAATGGCGGGCCAGAGAAAGACATAGTGAGGTTGTTTTCATCGCAGGGAAGGGAATAGGGAGGGACCGCTGAATAGGTGATAAACTACTAGCAAGTTCACAACAAAAATACAAAGTATAAACCATTTTGGTTTTGGAGTGTGATACATGTACACTTAACACTTTGCACATTTGGACTATTCTTTTCTCTTTCATCTATAATACAACACTAGTGCTCAACTTGTAACTTTTAAAAGCCTGTTTCATAGGCGCAATAACTATATCATTTCATCTCCAATGCCCAATGGCCAATGCTAATAATGGATTTCTATCCAATTTACTGCTACCTCCTATTCAACCCATTAGTCCTATTTGATTTTTTCACACTTGCTGAGACAACATTTTAACCCTTAATATCTCTAATTGTTTTTAATTAAAAATTATAAAAAGTAGATATTAATAATCTTTATATTAAGACGAATCAAACAAGATCCCACATGACTATATTTTAACATATAGATTAAGAATAAAATATAAATTAAGAGTGATAAGTAAATAGTGAAAAAAAAATCAATGGGACTAATGGATAGAATAGAAGGGAGTATAACATTTCACTTTTAATAATATTTTCTTTTTCTACCATTCAAATACTTTTAGTCCGGAGTGTTATTGGATTTGCATCACATTCGACCCTAAATTAAGGGGACACCGAGTCTATAAACTAAATATATGGATAGGAGAAAGGTCTTAATAACTATATTTGACCCACAACTTTTTTCTAAATAATAAAAGTCTGTATAATCTTACTATTAAATATTTATAAAATAATGGTATAACTGGTTGTTCTTATTACAAATATGTCGCAAAGTTTGAGGTGGATATTGAGCTGATAATGATAATGAAGACGACTAAGAGGTCACAAATTCAAACCTGAAATTAAAATCTTTGCTCCTTTTTCGACCCAAGTTTCACCATTATTGACCCAAACCTACACTAGACCCAAACTCAATCTATATTAGCCATATATTCAACCCATATCCCAATTTGTAATCAATTTTAGACCAATTTTATATTTATTTGGAGCCCATTTAAAAATTCATTTGACCTATAAAGCAATTAAGACTTAATTAGACATTTAAAGTAAAAAAAAGTCATATTAGATAAGCTATTAAATTAAGACTCACTTCGGACTCATTTGAGAACCTATACCAATTAGACAACAAACCTAAATTCAGAACCATGACTAGGTCCAAATAAAATTAATAGATTTGAATCTAGATCTGATTAGACCCACCCATAACCACCCTTATAAATATTGTCGTTTTATTTATTGCCTAACAAACGGGTTAGATAGTGTAAAAAGATCATGGTCCTAATTTTATCATGTATGACAAAATTACAAGTTAGACTGCTCAATCAAGCAGATAAACTAGAGTTGTCCAAACTTGATCCAATTAATCGGAATCGAGTATAACTCAAATTTGCCCGAAATAACCCTTACATAAATATATAAGATTATAAATACATATACGTACCCAAAAAAATTGGATTGACCCGATCAGAAATATCATACCTTAACCATAAGTATCAAGTCTAATCCTTCCCATCCATGATTAAAGAGCATGTACAAAGATTCCAAATTGTCCTAATGTAGAGAGTATAGCTCTAAGAAACAATAGAAGTTTAGCAGAATTTCATTTGCTAAATTCCTTTCCAAAACTTTATTGCAAAATAAAATGCAGCCAGTCCAAACATACATATGTTAAAGTTGGCACCAGGCAAAGTTCTAAATGCCTATGAATTGTAAGAGCTTTAGTAAAAAAAACAACTATTCCATGAACAGTATTACAGGACCCTCAAATTCATCAACATGATATAAAGAATACATTTCTATTCTTTTATAACCCCCCAACAAGAATTGTCAATGAACAGTATACATCTCCTATAAAAAATAATATTTATGTATGGTAAAATCCTTGTACCCAATAATTTTAATATATGCTCAGCTTGTTTTTGGTTTAAGATAGCAAATTCACATATAAGATCGCATCCGAGGCCTAGCCAGAGACTGACCTCCATCGACAAATATTGTAGTTCCGGTCATATAGCGTGAACTGTCACTTATTAGATAAGCAACAGTTGATGTCAAATCCTTCTTGGGATCAAGCCATCTTTGTAGTGGTACTACTTCTTTAGCTAGTTTCTGAGATCGATCCTTCCCCACTGAAGTTGGGTACTCATCGTCAATGTGCAAGCCACGTGCAATTCCGTTTACTCTTATCTGGTATTTCCCAATCTCCATTGCCATAACCTAAGCAAAATCACCAGACATTCTAATATCAGATAAATGTAAATAAAATAGCGATTAGTTTCTTAACTTATAGTAGTAATAATTGTCTGATTTCACTAGGCACTTCTAGTGAAACATGATTTGCTAGTAATTTCGCCTTTTTAATTCGTAATTCGCTCAAAATAGCCTAAAATCGACCACTATTCCCTTTTTTCGATTTGCGATTCACGTGGTGATTAGTGAATTTTGTGACAGTGGGCACTATGTGGTAACATTTGTAACGTACCCTCGAGGCTGAACATGATGTTAATTCGTAGTCCTAGCATAGCAGATATTCATAGCTTCAAAACAAATCTTCATAGAAACACAACTACTACTTACAGCAAGCCTACAACATTGTAATAAATGCCAACAAATATGTGATTACTTTGATCTACCTACTGGGATAACAAAAATAATGATGAATAAGATGTGAATCCCTGAATTCCATATGGGTGGCACATGACATGGTCCTACTTCATTTGCACTCTTGTGGGTCTTCTTGACATTGATCACAACCCCCAAAGTGTCTTATGTAAAACACCTCAAAATGATTTTATGAAAATCTACGATTTTTCTTTCAGGTGGTAGAAACAAACAATAGTGTTTTGAAGCCTAAATCAAGTACAAAACATCTCCCGACTACACTTATTGAGATTCGAACAATATTGATGATAGGCCCAAAGGGTCTATTCACATAGAGCCCAACTCGGAAAAATGTGATTAAATGAAATGGGTTGGTAATTATACTGATCAACTTGCTGCATACATTATAGTAGCTAATACTGATCAACAAAAAAGATAGCTCCTTAAAATGAATATGAAGCACCAAAAAAGATTAGATTTCAAATTTGACGAATCAAAGCTTCATCTATAATAGTAGCTAATCCTAAATTGACAAGGTTAGGCATGGGCCGAAGTAGAATGGTATAAGGCTGGTATGTCTAGATTGCATTTTCTAAGGGTAGAGATATGATGGGTTATGCACAAAAATCTTGCCATTGCACGTGCACATAAAGAGCCCGTTCTCCCATTTTTCTATGTTTCTTTTCCGCACTTCTTTTGTCATACCACCCAATCAGTAACATTACGGAAGCATTATTCTTCAGATTCTATAAATAATTTTTCACATTAGTGTTATCTTTGCAGTTTGGACCCAACTAAATAATTTTGATGTAACATTTTTTAAGTTTATAATTTTCGCAAAACACATTCTTAATCATTTTTCCACTTTGCTTTTATAAGAAGGTTTATGTACAACTTTAATCTAATTAAAGATTATAAATATATCAAAGTTGCACTGTTATTAATATTGTATCGATACTATGAACCCACATGAATCCACTTTCTTTATTACTTTGTACTTTATATAAGGACCACAACCTAAGTTCATTTTCTTGCAAAAACAATTATGCAAAATGGAAGTAAAATTAAATTTGGAACGGAGGGAGTATATAATTTTTTATATATGTACGACTGTGATACATTTCAGACTAACACTAACCAAATAAACTAAGGGGAGGAGACAAAGCATAGCTTAGCCTAGTGAAACACCTCACAGCCTCAAGATGACGGGGGTTCTGCGCCCACTAGTGGGACTTTGACATAGGGATTTCCCTTAACTACCCCCTAATTTCCA
Source organism: Amaranthus hypochondriacus (assembly GCA_000753965.2). NCBI lineage: Eukaryota > Viridiplantae > Streptophyta > Magnoliopsida > Caryophyllales > Amaranthaceae > Amaranthus > Amaranthus hypochondriacus. Next base: position 19,830,889 of record CM025917.1, read on the forward strand.
AGGGACCTTTCGAATAAAATCGGGGGACGGGTTGACTAGCAAGAAGTTCTGTTTGATCAGGCGATTAATCTTTTCCATTGATAAGGGGGTGGGGGGAGGCCAGATTAACCAATTGTGTGTTACTGTGGCCAATGTTGATAGATAACCCTGTCCTACCAGAACTATACATGGGGCATTTAGATTCCTAGCTTGGCCTCAAGCCAGCTTTACGAAACAATGTACAAAAATTAAAGCTGAGACAAGTTGAGGAATTAAAAGATAGTTTTAGCTCACCCTCACTAATTGATTAATTCCAGCTAAACATGAACCAAAAGCAGCTGATCCCTTGTAAATTCCTCTCTCAGCACCATTTATAGAAGTCATCAGTACAATGGACCCTCCTGTACTCTGATCGCGCATTTTACAGCCAACCGCTTTCACCAAGTACCAGACTGCCATCAAATTTGTGTATACTGTTTTTTTGAAATCATCTTCGGCCATCTCTAAAGGATCTTGCATTTTTCCTGTCATGCATGATTTTAAAACTATTCAGAAATATTTTCCCATTTCAATAAAATACAGAATTTGCTACTTAAGCCACCACTGAGTATATTTAAGTTGTTCAAAATTGACTTGATTAATCGAAATCGAGTATAGCCTGACATGCGCAAAATAATCCCATATTTAAATCAAATCAAATTGTCAAGATATTAATATACAAAGGTCAAAGGAACCATAATTAACCCAACTAGGAGATACCATACCTGAAATCCGCCTGAATACCCGAATTTACACCTCTAAGTATGATGCTAAAAGAATTGGTATTATATTAGACCCAACCAAAATTCAAGTACCAAAGGGAATGAGTTTGTACTTTGTTGCCTTAGTGAGGGGTTAGTTATTAGTATCGATGTATCCTTGAATGCAAGGGAAATACCTATTTACTATTACTACAAAATAACTAAGACATTTCAGCAGGAAGTTTTATATATTATATAATGGTGCATCCAAACTCTGGTCAACAACCTCAATTGACATCACATGAATTTGAATGAGTTGGTTTATCTTGTTTTAGTCTACTTTTTCTGCTTTTAAAAAAGAGGTTTAAGGTTTCCAATTTATAAATAAGAATCTAATTCTATCAATGACATTTACTTGTTTATTAAATATGCATCTAGTTCAAATTTTCTTATTGCTTTTGTTTGTATGATTTTGGTAGATATTTTTTTAAGATATTCTTTTTAAACTTTACTCTTAGTAGCATAATATAATCTTTGGTTCAAATGTGAAAGGGGTTTTTTAATTATCAGTATTTTTAAAAAAAAAACTTTGGTGTAAATATGCACAATATTAGTTGTAATTTTTTTATTTAGATTATCGGATTACTAAATTATTTTCCTGGATCTGCGACTGCCCCTAATATAATCCTCCCTTTTTTAATAGCTAAAAATCTTTTGTTTAAGGGAAAACTTTTTGAGAGAATTTTAGCTACTAGAAAGAAACATAATAAAAGGAATTTGAAGCGATACAATCTCATATGTTCCCTATCCCCAAAATAAGCGCTCACCAATGGTAAAGCAGTAGCTAATAAAACAATAGCAACGATAATGCCAAAGTCTTAATCCCAACTATAGAGGGTATCTTACAGTAACAACAATAATCAAAGTCTTATCCTAAAAAATAGGGTCGGCTACATGAACCAATATATCAATTTCAATGGTCGTCCATATTGATTTTTCTCCTCCATTCATTTGATTTTCTACTATCTTAATATGCAAGTTTAGATCCTTCATATTCTTTTCTATTCATGTCTTACAAGTCATATTCGCCTTCCTTGCCCTCTTTCAAAGTCTCTTGAGCTCTAATTTTTTTTGTCTTTCTTATTGGTTTGCTAATATCATGTTTGTTCACATGTCAAAACCATCTTAAACCATTCTCTTTCATCTTTTCCATATTTGCTTTCCACGCCCCCTTTCTAAACCCTTTGTCATATGTACGTTTAAAATTGTATCCCTCAAGGAATGCCCATTAATCTTCATTAAAAGCATTCGCATCTTCGCTACTCGCATACTTTACTATGATCATTTCTAAAAGTTCAACATTTTGATCCTTATAGTAGCTTTTGTCCAACGGCCATTCAAATAAAATTTACCCTTTTAAGTTTAAGAGCACACCTAGCTCACATAATATTTAAGTTGTTGCTCTCTATTTTTGTCACCAACAATTTATTTTGTGGGTTACATCTTGTTGTATGTCTGAATGTGGACTCAAGGTATTTGAAGCATTCACTTTGAGTGATTTCTTTCTC
>CM025917.1:19841913-19865904 GCA_000753965.2 Amaranthus hypochondriacus
CATCCTTTGTCTTACCCGAAATGTTCATGAGAGTCCCGAGTATGGCATCGCATATATTTTTCTTTATATGCATAACGTCAAGACAATGCCTAACCTGTAGATCTCTCCAATATGGAAGCGTCCAAAAGATTGATTCTTTTTTCCACAGTCGGTCTTCACCCCCTTGCACTTGCCCTGTTTTACCAAATACAGTCTCAACCCCCTTAACCTGTTCGTAAACCTCATAACCGGTCAACGGTCGACGAGCTACACAGTCCTCAACTCCCGTTGAACATCTTCTTCTTCTTACGGTATTGGTGATCTCGTGGGAGGAACTTTCGATGGTTCATGAATACATGTTTGCACTTAGGAATCCACGTGGAGTCCATGTCATCGATACATATTGGGCACGCTTTCTTCCCTTTGTTCTTATACCTTGATAAGTTTCCATATGCCGGAAAATCATTAACAGTGCATAAAAGCATTGCACGCAAGGTGAACTCTTGATTAACATATGCATCAAACACGGAAACTCCTTCATCCCACATCTTTCTCAAATCCTCAACGAGAGGTGCAAGATATACATCTATGTCATTGCCAGGTTGCTTAGGACCCGAGATAAGAAGGGAAAGCATAATGTACTTACGCTTCATACACAACCAAGGTTCCAAATTATAGATCACTAAAAGTACCGGCCAAGTACTATGTTAAGAACTAAGATTGTCGAATAGGTTCATTCCATCCGTGCACAGTCCGAGCCTTAAATTAAGAACTTCATCCCCAAAAGTCTTATGCAACCTATCAATACTCTTACACTCTAGAGAATTAGATGGATATGTGAGCAAGTGATCTTTCTTCACCCTATCTGCATGCCACCTCAAATTTAACGCATCTTTCTTTATAGAAAACAAGCGCTTGAATCTAGGTATTATCGGAAGATACCACAATACCTTAGCCGGGGGCCCTTTAGCATCCCGAGCCCCTTTACGCTTATAACGCGATAACCCACACCTAGGACACTCTTCTAAGTTCTCGTTTTCATTCTGATACTATACACAATCATTCGGACACGCATGAATCTTCTGGTACTCTAACCCGAAAGGACACATTATCTTTTTGGCATAGTATGTCGACTTTGGAAGTTCATTTCCCTCAGGAAGCATCTCACCTAACGCTTCTAATAACATTGTGAAACTAGTGTCACTCCAATTGAACTTTGACTTAATGTTGAAAATTGTCAAAACTGTTGTAAGTTTGGTGAACTTTGTACATCCAGGATACAAAGGCTTTTGAGAAGCCTCTGTCAACAAGTCAAATACACGAGGACGTTTTCCTAACTCATCCTCGACTCCCTCCATCATCTCATCAACACGATCCACATCCTCATCGACATTCTCTTCATCCGTCTCATACCCATCAACACGATCCACTACATCCTCATTGACATCGGCCACATTATTGACATCCTCAACAACACTCTTTTCCTTGTAAACTCCCTCCTCACCATGCCAAACCCAAACATGATATTGAGGCCTAAACCCACGTCGAAGTATGTGCTCCCTAACGATATAAACACTATCTACCTTTGATACATTGCCACAATTGACACATGGGCATAAAAAACCAACTCCCCCCGTCCTAACTTGATGTTCAACCACAACACTACAAAATTCTAATACGCCATAAATAAATTCTGACGATTCAATGCTTCCATACATCCGAGAACGATCTTTTGTCATCCTAAGTGTGATTATTTAATTCAAAACAAAATTAATAACAACTTTTTAACATATATACTTTATATTTTAATTCTATATAAGCACTACATTTTATTCTAACCTCAAATCATTTAAACTAATTAACATTGTTTACTTCATACTTCATTCTTCAAATTTCAATTCATGTATAACCAAACATATTCTAATTCTATATTTCATACATCAATATTAAGCCTAAAAATAAATCATTTAACCATAAAAATACATATATTCAATCTAATTCTAATAATACATTAACTAACCACATTTTAACAAAATACATAAATAATTAAGCCCTAAAACACAATGAACTTGAAAACTTAAACTCAAAATAATACCTTGAAATTTTGTGGGTTTAGATATGTGTAACCTCTACAATGTAAAACCAAAAACAAAATTAGTACAAAAACAAAATACATAAATAATTAAGCCCTAAAACACATTGAAACAAAATCAATATTATACCTTGAAAGCTTGAAGAACAAGAACTAAATAAGCCCTAAATTTCGTGGGTAGAAAGTTTGAAAAACAAGAGCAAGAGCACTAAATTTCGTGGGTTGAAGAAACAGCAACTAGAGCAATAAATTTCGTGGAGTTTGAAGAAGATTGAAGAAGAAATAGCTTGAAGATTGAAGAAGAAAGATTAAAGAAGAATTTCGTATTTTAGATTAAAGAAGAATTTCGTATTTTAATGAAGAAGAAGAAGATATTGGCTGAATTTCGTATTTTCGCAAGGAAGAAGAAGAGGCAATAATACAGTAGGTTTTAATGAAAAAAGACATTAGAGGCGCGTTTTATTTGCTGAATTTCGTATTTTTGAAAGCCACATTGGCTGCAGGCAACCCAAAACCGCAGCCATTGAGTAATATTTTTTTTTGGACAGGCATATTGGCTGCGGGCAAGAAACAAAACCGCAGCCTTTGACAAATTATATTTTTGCGCGTAATTTTTTTTTATTAAATGCTGCTTAATCTATTAAACCGCAGCTCATGTGTAGCAGCAGATACGTTTTTTCCACTAGTGTGGCAAGTTGTTTAGACTTAGCACCATCAACGGTTTGGAGATTGAAAAAAGAGGGGAAATAAAGGCACATTCGAATCCATTACACCCGACTTTAATCGACGCCAACAAAATAACATGGGTGGAGTGGATATTGAGCCTTATCCAAGAGAACACCATTCAAAGACATCCAATATACGAGGCCATGTACAATTTCATTCACATAGATGAAAAGTGGTTTTATTTAACCAAAAAAACACAAAAAGTTTATCTTGCACACAAAGAAAAGATCTCTTATAGGGCAGCAAAATCATCCAAATTCATACATAAGGCCATGTTCTTAGGGGTAGTTGCAAGGCCTAGATGGAATCGATATAGAAAATGTACATTTGATGGGAAAATAGGCACACAAAAAGGCAAATAATGGCACCTAAACTCAAAATAGAGAATCTCGACCACTTTAATCCTCAAAACGCTAATTAATGACCTTGATAAACAACAAAGATGGCGTAACAAGTGTAAACTACTAGAAATATCAATTATTTACTTCCTATTACTATTTCTACTAGTACTATTGCTACTACTTTTATACAAGAGAAAATGAATAAGTTGAGAATTGACTTTAATATTTAAAGAGTACTACTTTATTTATTTTTCAACTTAAACTTAAATTCATTTTCTATAGTATTATCTTTAGTTTAAATATTTGGTTATTTGCTTTAGCTTTATAATAAATAACAACAATATCGCTTTACTAAAATAATTCAAACCTAATACGCCTTTATTCTATAAAATAGTTTAAATTTTAAATTAAATATTTAGAACAATAAAAAGTTTTAATCGTTAATCTATTAATTAATTATGAAAATATTAGTTTAATATGGCAATAAAGGAGTTTAAAATTGCACATATTACACATAATTTCTACTTTTTTGCTTTCTGATGATTAAATTGAGAATCTTGACTATAATATTACTAGTTTATGAATAGCACACGCGACAGTTGTGACTCTGAGCTTTTTAATGAAAATTCTTGCTACCTTAGAGTTATATATTTATGGAAAATTCAACTATCAATTATTTTTTAATAATCCCAACTATTGTCATAATTTGTTGAAAACATATCCACCCCTTGTTACCGGCTGGAACAGGTAACTTTTCCATTTTTTTTTACTTTACTGTTTAAAATTAACTCTTCCCCTTCATCTATTAATCAAGAAAGAAAGAAAAAAGTGAAAAAGTTATTTGTTGCAGTCGGTTAAAAGGGAGGTGGGTACGTTTTCAACATATTATGAGAATAGTTGGTATTATTAAAAAATAATTAATAATTGGGATTATTTTTGGCCAACGGGTGATAGTTGGGATTATTTTGAGCAAATTTTCCTATATTTATCTAGATTATCGGTTGAGACTTAATTTTATTTGGTGTTACTGACTTATAAATAATTGAATTGGTGTTCATAATTATTAGTGCTTTAAAAATGTTACAATATAATGTGGCTTTGATAACTTATTACAAGATCACTCTACTCATTGTTACTATATCTACTTGGTGTATTTGTTTTACTAAATTATTGATTAGTGTATATTTTTGTATGTTTATGAGTACATAAAAATAATAGAAAAAAGAAAACAAATAAGAAGTATATTTATAATTTTTGAATAACACTACAAAAAAAACGCGACATGTCGACTAAAAATTTCCGACTACCAATAAATATTCAGAAATTTCCGACTATTTTACGACTAAAGACCTTCAGTCGGAATTTACGACTAAATTCCTACTCATAGTTTCTTGGTAGGTACCTCCAATTGATTTTTGACTAAGGTGAGAGTTGGTATGTTTTCGACTCCTTAAGTGGTCGGTAGTTAGTCAGGATTTTTGAAGAGAAAAGGCGTACTAATGCATTGGCTCTGGTAAAGGAACTGTTGGAACACAATTCACAATTTGTATGCACAAATGGTGTACAATGCAGCTACGAGTAATTTTCTTGATACACATCATCATTTTTTACCTCATTGTGATGATGTCGTCGCTAATGTACAACACTCGCCTTACATATTCAAGAAGATTTGAACCTTCAATCAAGATACTTCTTTTAAATGTTAAAATCCGCCAACTTACCTCTGTACCTTGGTTGTGAAACTCATACTCAAAAGTCGATAATAGGAAGGATGGCGAGTCAGAAGACGAACTTTCGTATTACTGAGAAACTTTATGACGAAATCTGTCAATTGATTATTGAAGTATTGCCGAAAGATAATCGGATGATATCCAATTTTTTTAATACGAAGAAACAAATTTCAGCTCTTGGATTGCTGCTGGAGAAGATTGAATGTTGTATCAATGGGTGTAAGATTTATTGGGGCCCCACAATGAGTATGACACAATGTGATGATTGTGGAGTTTTTAGATGGATAACAGATAAGAGCTCTAGAAAGAAGTTTCATATTTTCCCCTCAGAACTAGGCTACGATTGTATACTTTTGTGACTACTGTCTGTAACAGGAGCAACAATCTCGATACATAATTAACATTTAATAATAATGTTTAATACAAAAATATTGCGGAAGACTTATTTTTATAAACTTTAAATCATAAAAACTAAAACTGTTTAAAATAAAAGTAAAATATTACATTTGCTAAGAATTTTTTGCTCAAAATGAAAAAAAAAACAAAAAATACACCAACATCAAGTCATCAATAAAGGTACAAAAAGTTGCTACGTTCTCGATAAATAATAATTGTTGCGGCTTGAGTCGGAACCTGAAACTAAACCCTGCAAAATGTTATCATCCATGATACGGATGAAAGCTGATTGAATCGGTCAGCGGTAACATCGAGCACAACTTCCTTTCCAACTCATAATACAAAAATTATACACTAAATTTACAAAATAATAACTTTAGTACGAACTTAAAATTAATGACACCACTGTATACATTTTACTATATTCTTTTACTATTTCATACTTTTAAGTCATTAAGATACCATTCTCAGTCCTGACAGAAGTACGTTACTGTTAATTATACAATTCGTTAATCTTGACACTTAAGTAAGTTCATTTGGTTAATACTCATAACCGTAGCATAATTAGGATCAACACTAGTCAAGTTCATCACTGATCAATAAGAACAACAATATGACACCTGATATATGTGTGGGTCTGGTGAGGTGAGGATCGTCGTCCTAAACCCTAACTGTGGTGGGAGTCGTCACCCCTCCAATACAATATTTATGCTCGAGCTCTACAGGATAGGTAGCGAACCCCCTGTCTTACACCGCATTTTACGTGCTGGCCAATACGGACGCCAGGATTTTACACATCAGTCCATGGTTCGACATTACCTTACTATCAGGGTCATTCAATCAATACTCATTCACACAAGTGCATCACATTTTTATTAGTACAATTTATAACTTTATTTTTAATAATTCACACTAATAACTTAATATTCTATTAATAGTCTCCGAATTATTATTTTCCACAAGTAGATACTAAAATCTATTTCTCTTTAACTAAGTTCTCAAAATCAACATTTCCAACTTTACAATAAATAAAATTTTATTCCCTTAAAAAAAAATCAAATACTGTAATTAAAATTCAAGTTAAAATTGCATCATTTGAATAAGTTTTCAGAATTCTACAAGCTCACCAAAAATCAATATATCAAGTTTGGAAAAACAAGTAAACTTATTAGGTTTGCAAAAATCAACATTCAAGATATAAAACAAATAAAACTTATAATTTTACAAAAATCAATATTTATAATTTTAAAACAAGTCAAACATATAATTTTCATAAAAGTTAATATTTCTAATTATAAAACAAGTAAAACTTGTGATTTAACAAAATTAATATTTCACACATAGTTTAAGAGACCAAATTTACTAAAAAATACTTTTACATCTTTTTATATAAATTTTGGTCAAATAGTTAGCAAATAAAATATTTTGTACTACATAGTAATTAAATGCCACAAAAGTTACTTTTTATTATGAAATCTCATATATCCAAGAAAAGCACTTTAATATTTAATACTCCCTCCTATTCCTAGAGAATGAGACATTACTATTTTGGGTCAATTCACACAAAATGTCCCATTTCTATTTTTAGACACAATGTTTTACAATAGTTCCCTTTTTAGATTTACCCATTTATTTAATTACCCTTATTTAACATATCTTAACTGCCACCTAATAATCTAATTAAACGCTCCTACTTTAATTACTCTACCCACTTTTCCCTCCCAATAAATTACCCCACCCCTCCTAAATAACTTACCCTTTCATTTCTGGGCATCTCACTTCTATCTAAACGATGAGCATCCCTAGTTTTTGAAGAACCCTAATTTTGTGAAGAACCCAAACTGCCGTTTTTTGAATTATGGATCTTTTTTTGAGTTTATGTGTTCTTTGATCTTCTCTCCTTCTCATTTGTGTTCTGATTCTTTGATCTTTTATGAGTTCCAACAAGATCGGTCCTTTAGTGAAAGATAAGTGTTCTTCCATTTTCATTTTTAGTTCTTCCATTGTGTTCTTATTTATCAGATTTGTTCAGATAGTGTTTTAATTTCAGATCTTGTTATGAATTCCTGTGTTTTGAGATCTTCCAACAAGATCATGTTTTTTAAGTTCATGTTTTGAGATCTTCTTTCCTGACGCTTTGATGCTTGTTATGAGTTCATGTTTATCAGATCTTGTTTTTGATGTGTTATGAGTTCCCATTAATTGTCTCTCTGTTGCGTGTTTTGAGATCGGTCATTTTTTAGTTCTTCCATTGAGTTCTTGTTCATCAGATCTTGTTTTTGATGTCGTTTGTGAGATCTTGTTGTTCAGATCGTGTTTTTATTTCAGATGCTTGTTAAGAGTTCTTGTGTTTTGAGATCTTCCAACAAGATCATTTTTGATGCTTTCTTTCAGATCTTGTGTAAAGATCGTGATTTAGGATCTTTTAATCTGATGTTTTTAATTGTTTTTTTTGAGATCCTTTTATGGAATATGATTTTTATGAGTTCCTGTGTTCTGATTCGTTTTCCTTTTGTGGAATATAATGCTTTCTTGCATGCTTTTTGCTGGTTTGATATCCGGACTTGTTCATAACAGTTTTGATTGCTGGATTTCCTTTGAGTGCTGCACATGGTTTGATATTTATGGTTCGATCTAGTATGTTTAACAAAATTAATTATGTTCTTTTTGCATGTTGTTTATTATCAGTTTTGGAGAGTACTTATTAAGTTAACCTTTTTATGTTTCACAGACATGAGTTTTGAAATAACTGATTCTTAGTTGGATTTATTTGTCCCCTGATTCACCTGATAGAGAGGCGTGTATGGAAAGATATGCACCTCTGCGATTAACCCAGGTTGATGTATCAAAATTGCTTGCATTAAAACCATACAAATTTGTGGTAAAAGAGCTGCCTCATGTTCTCCTGTTAAGTTTCCAATAAAATCTGAAAATGAAGATGATGAACCAAAAACAATGTTTGAAATGTGGTACAAACGGTTTATGCCTTTCAAAACTGTTCAAGAATCTGAATCAACTCACGGCTATGTTGATGATGATGCAAATGATGATTTTCAATATGATGACACTGGAAAATCATTGCTCAAAATCTTAATCCTAGCTTATACGCCTGACAAATCCTATATAGCAATGGATTCAATGGATTCACAATTGTGTATTAATGTACATGACTCTGATGAAACACATGACTTCACAACTTTAGTATTATTCTCAACCATATCTCTTAATTTGGTTTACTTGTGTTTAATGCTGGGAACCTTAATGTGTATGATGCTTGATTTTGAATGTGTGTTCTGCTGGGAATTTTATTGTATTTGTTGCTGGATTTTGAATGTGTATTATGTTGGGATTTTATTGTATTTGATGCTGGATTATGAATGTGTGTTCTGCTGGGATTTTCATGTGTTTGTTGTTGGATTTCGAATGTTTGTTCTGCTAGGGAATTCATGAGTTTGTTGCTGGATTTTTGAATGTCACATGAGTTATTTTGGTTATGCCCAGTGATGAAGGAACTAAATTTGGATGTTTGTTACGTTTGAAAATAGAAAAATTTGCTCAAAATGTTTCCAACTATCATCCATTGGCCAAAAATAATCCCAACTATCAATTATTTTTTAATAACCCCAACTATTCTCATAATTTGTTGAAAACATACCCACACCCTTGTTATCGGCTGGAACAGGTAATTTTTGCACTTTGTTTTTCATTTTTTTTACATAACTGTTCAAAATTAACCCTTCCCCTTCATTTATTAATCAAAAAAGAAAAAAAAAAGTGAAAAACTTACCTGTTGCAGCCGATTAAAAGGGAGGTAGGTATGTTTTTAACAAATGATGAGAATAGCTGGGATTCCTCCGGCTACAAAACATTTGCAAAACTAAAATACTTTTCATCATGAACTGTGAATTCACTGTTCACTCACTTTCTTCCGTTCTTTTACTCCTACTTTCCTGTTTTCTTTATTCACTTGTTTTTACCTGCTTTCCCATTTGCTTCCTTTACTCAGCTTTGCTTCTTGTTTTGCTCAATCTTGCTACCACTTTCAGAACCTTCAACTCCTTTTTTATGGCCTCTATCGTTACCATACACCACCTCTCATTTTGTCTTTCTTCATCTCTAATAATAATCCAACTACCAAAATCTACTACCCCAAATTAGCCGATACCCACTTAGCTGTGATTAATTAATATGATTTACCACTGTTTTAAGCTCCTCAAGTTTCGATCTTTTCTGGGTTTTCTCATCATAAAACCAAATCTTTGTTAAAAAAACCCAATCTTTCTGGGTTTTAATCTACTCAAGTTTCAATCATTATAGAATTAAATTACTAATCCACTTTGGTGACCCACTCCCTAATTTTTTCGTACACAGATCCATTCGTTCGCATTCATTTCTTCATCGATCATCACCATCATTGCTTCGTTCTACTCCATTTTTGTGTAATTTCATTTTTCTGCATTCGAAATCAGATGATTTGGATTTCGTGTTTTTGGATTTGGATTTTTGCCGCATCTTCTTGTCAATTTTTAGGGCTTGATCTGTGAGTTCTGTTTTTTTTTTTTTTTTTTTTGGGTTGTTGATTTGTTTTGGTTCTTGATTTTATAATACCTAATTTCGACTTTGCTTCTTAATTCTTTTTCAGATTTAGGGTTTGTTCAAGTGATTTTTGTTCTTAATTATTTTTGTCTGAAGGTTAGTTTCACTTTTTTTTTGGGTTAGTTTCACTCATTTTTGAAGTAATCTTTGGGTTAGGGTTTTCATCATTTGTCGAATGAAAATTCTTTGGGTTGTTGATTTGTTTTGGTTCTTGATTTTGTAATACCTAATTTTGACTTTGCTTCTTAATTCGTTTTTAGATTTAGGGTTTGTTCAAGTGATTTTTGTTCTTAATTATTTTTGTCTGAAGGTTAGTTTCACTTTTTTTTGGGTTAGTTTCATTCATTTTTAAAGTAATCTTTGGGTTAGGGTTTTCATCGTTTGTCGAATGAAAATTCAGTTTGTTACTTTGGATTTTCAGACACCAAAATTGGGATTCTTTTTGATTGAAAATTAGGGCTTTTGTTTATTTTTGGGTATGAATTTAATTTTTGGGATTTTTCTGTAGATTCACCACAATTTAGGGTTAGTTTAGTTTTCTTTTAAATTGATCAAATTCAGGATTTTCATTGAATTTTTGATGAAAATTTTGTTTTGCTATCTGCTCTTAAATTTTAGTGCCAGAACGTAATTAGCGGTGTTCTTCTTTGATAACATAAGTAGAAGATAGAGAATGTTATTTTGAATTTTTCATCAAAAGAATTTTGAGGTTTTGTTTGGTGATACTCAAGTTGGATTAATTGAATTAATTCTTCTTCTTTGTGGTTATGATGAAGATTTTAAATTGACAGGGTATATGTATATGATTGTTTTGATCAATTCCCTTTTGACTTGAAATTTGGTCTGGAATTTCGAATCCTTTTGGCTATTGGTTTAATTGATCATTCAGTGAGATTGGGTATGTATGTTTTCATTAGAAGAATTTGGTGACTTAATTGGAATTATGAGTATAATGATAATGATTTAGGGTTTTGTTTGGTAAATTTCAAGTTAGGTTTGTTGAATTGAACGTTGTGTAATGTCTCAATTGTTCTGCTTTGTGGTGTACATGTAGGGAAGTGCTATGATAAAATGAAGTTGTCAAATTAACAAGGTATATACTACTATATTATATTCTGCTTGAGAATATTAACGATTTACCTTAGTGGTTTATTGTTGGTCTGAGGGTAGATTATTAATGCTCACTTGAATCAACTATGCTACTCAAACTCGAGAATTCATATTTGATTCAGGTATTTGTCGTCATATCTGACCCATGTATTCACAATTATTCGAAGAGTTTGAGTAACATAGACCATAGTGTATTCACATACACTTGCTTAACGTTTTGCTTCTTTTCTCATGTTTTCAAGGCTTATGTAACGGGATTTGATCCTTATTCTTTTAAGATTGTAGTATGAAAATCGCAATTATTGTTTCCTAGACTTGGCGAAGGCAATGTTAAATTGATTTACAAAATAAACTTTATTTTATCAGAAATATTAGTTTTTAAAAATTAGTCTATAGTCTTCACCCTAATTATCTTCTTTTGATAATGCTTGAAAAATCTTCAATTTTTCTCTCAGTTTAATGCCTTTGATTTTTTTAGTTTTAGACATTTTTATAAATTAGTAAGCTTCTAATTCCAACTTTTGATGTGTATTTGTCTATTTGTGTCGGACCCTTGCATTGTCATGGATAGGGCACTTCAATTCAGTTCAATCTTGCATTTTTTTTCATGAATTAACAAAGTTGGATACTTCAATTTTGTTCAAAATTGTGGCATTTTTGTTTTTTCTGATAAAATAACCAAGTTGGCACTTAGACATGTATTCGTATCAGGTATAGGTATAGAGTCCGTGTAATATAGTGTTTGTGTGAGGGAAACATCTAACAGTCTTATTGTTCACTATATTTGCAGAATTTCTGGTAAACACAAGGCCTACACAATATTGGCTTCCTGCAATAGATGAGGAGGCTGACAGGATGGCTTACAATATCTCAATGTAATGTTTAACCTTGATCATTTCATATACTTTAGTACATAATACAAATCAAATATATTTTGGCATAATATTTTGCATCTAAGTAATCCTTGATATGAAAATTGTTTAGGCATCTGAAGACATATTTTGAAGTTTTAGGTGCACCTTAGTCAGAATCATTGAACCAACTAGCGTATGGGATGAACAGAAAACAAGTTGCACAACTTTTCTATCAAACCTGTGGTAAAAATCAATCAAACAATTTTATGTATAAGATTTACCTAGAATCAAAGAAAACATTTGTGTGGAGAGGATGACATTGCTTGCATTTCAGTTGCAACAATTGCTGACAGTAAAATAAACTCAGGTGAGTTGCAAGCAATTTTATGTAAAAGATTACATGGTTCTGTTTTAATGCCTTGTAGGAATAATGACACAAGTTTACGTTGGTGATTTAGATTAGTTTGTCGATGAACACAAGCTTGGATATGAATTTCAAGTCTATGGATTTCTTCCAAGGTTAATTTTGCTAATTGTTTCGGATTTTTCATAGAAAGATCTTCATATTAATAGTTCTTGTATGTTTTGTACTCTTACATAAAAAATGCTATTGCATTGGTGTTGATTTTGCTATTTGACACGGTGAAAATAAGCATTTGAAGTCAAATTGAAAATAAAAATGCATAATTTGGTTGAAAAAATCATTCAATAATAGAATACAAATTACTTTCTGATTTTCAGTTTTTTACTTTTTTTCCTTTAATAGTTTGTTTGATTTGTACTTGGGGGGCGTTTGACACAAGGGAATGAGAGTTGTGAGACTTTAAGATGAGACTTTTAAATTGAGACTTTGAAGATAAAAAAAAGTCTTATCGCTTATTTGTCATGGTAGGGACTTGGAAGAAAGAGATAAAATGAAAATCTCAAGTCAAATACCTACCCTCCCTCAAGACATTTTTCTTGGAGACTTTCTCCCATTTTAGTCTCGTTCCATGTTCCCATTCTCATTAACCAAACAAAGACTTAGATTTATGTTTGAGACAAAGTCTCATTCCCTTCCTCAAATCCCTCATGTCGAACACCCCCTTAATAGTATTTTTGATGAGTTTGATTAGGTTTCATTTATTTCTTAATGATTAATGATTTGCTGCACAAAAGAAGTTATTGCATTGGTGCTGATTTTTACTATTGGATTTTCAGTAATATTGATTGATAGAAGTCAAATTAAATTAAATTGCATATTTTGATATGTATATTTTTTCATTCATTAATGGAATCCAAATTCCTTTTTATAAAAAATAGTTTCTAATTTATTAGAAATGGAGAGATGGGTGTTTTTTTCTTCTTGCGAGTAGTACCTTGAAACGAGAAAAAGCAAGAATTGGTGATGTGATCTATAGATTCTGGAATTTTTTGTGAAATCTGCTAGAAAGCAATGTTTAGATTTAGTTTTTTTTTGTTTGGGTATTTTTTTTGTGGCTTGTTTTACTTTTTTTTTGTTGGTATCGTAGTGACAGCTACCTAATTTTGTGGTTATACGCTGATTGCGTAAGTCATTTCAAGGAACATTGACAGCATTCAATTTATCTAGATGCCATTAAGTGGTTCCAATAAGGCGGGATTTTGGGGTCGGACGTATGTAGTCTTACCATTGTTAGTGATAATGAGGTTGTTTCTGATGGCTGTGGACTATCGTGAATAACTTTTTGTACGGTACATTAGCTAGCTTGCCCAAAAGACAACTTCCTGAATAGTTTGTTTTTATGATGCTCTAGAAACAGATAAAGTGATTAGTTAGGTGAGTATTGTTTTCATGATGCTCTAAAAACTAAAGAGCTAGCATATTGTTGAAAATCATACCTCTTTAACTACATAAAAATTGTGATTAGTTAACTATTTTAACGACATAAAAATCATGCTCTAGAAACTAAATAGGGTATTGTTGAAAATCATGCCCCTTTAACTACATAAAAAAAATCATGTCCCTTTAACTACATAAAAAATATGATTAGTTGAGTATTGTTTTTGGGTAGGCAAGTTGAAAAGGAGCAACCTGAGTATTGTTTTCATGATGTTCTTGAAAAACTAATCAATTTGTCTTTTTGGTAACATTTTCTTTCATGATGTTTTTGGGCAAATAAGTTGAAAAGGAGCAACCTGAATAGCAAACTGAATAGTTAAAGAATATAGTTGCTTTTTATGTAGTTAAGTGAATATTGTTGCATTTTGAAAATTATAGCTTAAATTTCTTCTTCATTTTAAGTTTAATTGTTTATTTCATAGATAGTACATGAGTATAATTCATAAAGTTTATAGCAGTATTATAATGGACATTATTATATAGCTCAATGAATTAGTAGCCCTTTTTCACAATTGCTGATGATGTTTACGATCTAGGGCCATTCCGAAACAGTCTCTTTGTAATTACAACGACAAAGTTGCGGGTAAACTCTACATTTAAGTTATAATGTCAATTATAATTCTAACTTTGTTGCTTATCATGATTTTTTTTCGTTAGCCTGATTAATGTTTTTCATTAAGATGTTTGTAAGTGGTAACTTCATGATAGGAATGGAGTGTTATGTAGTTATGTTCAATATTTGATAGTTGGATGTACGGGTTATTCATTTTGGGAGTGGATTTTTTTAGATGAAAATCTTTCTTCCAAGACACATGATTTGCCACCTCTCATCTTACCATAGTGCAAAATCTTTTTGGTTATTGTTAATTGTAAGTTGGTGTTAGGTTGTTTTTAATCAAGTGGAGTTGAGGGTTATTATGTATGAATTTTAGCAATTATAAAACATTTTTGTGGAATGGTTGCATTTTAATATTTCTATGTTATTCTATGGATGATTGCATTTTAATCTTTTTTAGGCTTTGTTATTAACATGATTATCACCTGGACCATCAATAGCTTTAAGTGTAAAGTGTATCGGATGCCTAAAAGACAACAATTTTTGAATTTTTGAAACCAAAACCAGTAATTAGCCATTGTGAGGGTATAAAGTGATTAAATTAGTTAATTAGATTTATTTAGTGATTACTAAGTGAAAAGTGTATCTTTCATTATCCCCAACGTACAAGTATGTTATCACTACGTAAACTCGAAATGAAACACCTGGACCATCAATTGGTGGTGAGATCAGCAAAGTTTGCCATTTTGTTGGGTATAAAGTGATTGATTTAGTTTATTAGATTTATTTGTTTGCATTATATATTTGTAGGGGTTAATAATAGTTAAGTTTTTTGGTCATCTTTCCTTTGTATGTAGTGAAAGAACTCTTTGTCATCTTTTACTTAAACCTATTGTACGTGCTTGGTTAATTTGATAAATAGTTGGTTAATAGTTCTAATTATCTGACAATGAAGCTGACTGTAGAATGTAGATCATGTTGTTCATTTTATGTGGTAGATGGTTAATGCTTAATGTGTTGTTTGGTTTTTGTTGAGATGGGAAAGTTTGAAGGAAATGAGTAGTGGCAGTTGGTTCATTTGTAGTTTGCATGTTGCATACTTATGCTTTGTATTTTTGATACTCCGATGTGCCTTACTATTATGTAATCTTTTATATAGGTGTAAGATAGCTGATATTGAAGAAAACTTGGGTGAAATTGAAGTTTGAGAAGTTCATTTGACAAAATCTCTATTCTTCATAAGAATTGGTGATAAGGTGAGGAGCGATGGGCAAAAGCTTTTTCGGTTGATTGTACCTAGCTAGCGGCTTTTTCAGGGCTCTTCATGCTTTTCTTCTATTTTTTATCTCATACCAATTTTGAATTTAGGATAATGCGTTGGAACAACTTAAAGCAACAAAGACCAAAACCGTTGCAGTGGGGCAGAATATGGATCTGGTCTTCTACACTCTTCAAATTGAATTGGATGAATTTGTATGGATAAATGTTACTCTAAACTAGATCCAAAATTTTTTTTTGTCCTTAGAATGGTTGTTGCAACTTCTAGCATGAATTTTATTGGAACTAAACTAGATTCACGTGATCTGATCTATGTGTGTACTTACCTTTGCTTTCTTGATGTCAGTTCTTTGATCTAAATTTCGACTTTAGGTTAGCTTGAGACTTGAGAGTTTTGGTTTTAAGAATGAGCGAAAGTTACCAACAATTAGCTACGAAGTTTTGATTTTTCATTGGGTTTTTTATCTCTCTTTTTTAATGACCAAGCGAGTTTCTCAAGCTTGGAAGGGAAGCAATGTAAGTTTTGTAAACATTTTTTAAAATTTTTTTGCTAACAATTTCTTACTTTTTTATATTTCTTGCTGAAATAACTCTTATGTTTTGTTGGGTAGTGTTGATTTAAGGAGAATTTATTGGGATTGCTATGTTTGGATTTATATAGTGAGTTTTTGTTGGGTACTTAGCTAATTACATTTGAAACTTTATGATTTTGGTTGGCCATAATTCAGCTAAATCATTGCTAATGGAAAGGTAGAGTTTGGCGAAATTGGTCAATTAATTTAGTTAGTTGTGTTGATTTAATGAGAATTTAATGGTTAGTAGTGATTCTTAGTTGGATACCTATGAGTAATTTGCAGTTAAAACTTTATGATTCTGGTTTTTGCACAATTCAGCTTAATCATTTCTAATGAAAGGTAGAGTTTGGTGAATTTAGTGAATTAATTTAGTCAATAGTGTTGATTAAACGAGAATTATTTGGTTAGTTTGTTCTTGGTTTGGATTTATATAGTGATTCTTAGTTGGATACTTACGTGCTATTTCTATTTGAAACTTTATGATTTTGGGTTGACCATGATTCAAATGCAGTTTTTTATGGGCGGATACAATTCGGTGAAATTAATCATTTAATTTGTTGGGCAATGTATCTAGGTTTTGCTTGATTTGGACATCTTCGACATGAATAGGATGAAGAACAGAGTTGAGGCTTATTTTTTGTTCATCTGGTCATCTTATTCCATATTTTTACTTGATTTAAGGACTAGAGTCATGAGTGAGTTTTTGCATTGGGTATTGAGTGTAGATTAAGAGTTTAGTAGTAAAAGTTGGATTATGGGCATATATTTAGCTTATAATTAGTATTAAGAGTGCAATAGGAGTTTGGAATAAAGGATTAGTGTGAGATTGATTATTTGAATAATTTTTGACTTAGTACAAACTAAACTAATCATGGCTATTAGATAATGTTTGTAAATAAATATGGTGAATTCTTGTGATATTTTTTGTGCTTTCTCATAAGTCCTATTGAATATCACTTTTGGGTTTATATTCTATTTATTTATTTTTTATTTTGATGATCCTCCTTCCCATTTAGGGTTTTATGTATGCTTCATTGAAATTATTATAGAGGATTATTGTACCTTTAGAGACTGAAATGGAATGGTTGTGTGGTGTCACTGTCACCTACAACGATTATGTTGCCAACTTGTCTCAAGCAAACTACTTAAACTCACTTTTGCTAATAATGTCGAGATATATGGGAGCTTAGTTTGCTACAATTTTCAACTTTACATTTCCTTTTAGTATGCTTGTTTTTATCATTGATTTTTTTTGCTACTTTATGTAAATCTTGGATAGAAGATGAAACAAGGAAAAGCCAAGCGCGGTCAATGATTCTGGAGTAGGTGGGATGACGGATGACAATGGAAATGGGATAGTTTATGGTGCTTTAGAAGTCGGAATTAAGAATTATTTTGTTGCTCGCGTACGAAAAGTTTGTCTGTCTGATTGAACTTTCGTGTATGCTTGTCACAAGGACGTATATTTGTAGTTAGACTAAGGTTGTCTTCCTCTGCTTTTGGTAGCAGTCATGTACAACCCGATTGGGACAAAGTGACTTCATTTTGTCATTCTACTCCGTAATTTGTATGTATGTTGTTGACAAAGCGATTATGTATGAGTTATCTCGGTTAAAAATTTTTTTGGTAAAGAGAATATTTAAATAATCTCATGCCATACCCTTACTATAAACTTGTAAAAATTGTTTTATATGACTTATAGTGTTGCAATTTGCTAGCTATGAGTTGTTTATCAAACTTTATAAATAACTTTCCTTTCTTCGTGTTTGTTACAACAAGGTTAATTTTATTTTTTATTTGCTACAAGTGCAATTGAAATCAATTTAATTCATAATGGGGACCTTTTCTTTAATTATGTTATTGCCAAATAATAAATGCCCAAAGAAACAATTGTTTTATAATTATAGTTTTCGACTTATGGTAGCTTAATGATAACTATAATTACAAGTAGTAATTTACTTTGACGCTTTTGCCAACTACTACCTATACGTTTTTATGCCTCATGGCTCAACATATAAAATCTTTAATACGTTTTCATGCCTTACTTTGACGCTTTTGCCAACTACTACCTATACATTTTCAACCCTTATATCTTTCACAAATTTGCAATACATTGACATTTTAATATTTTTATTCATATGATTGTTAATAGAAATTTATAAGATAGCATTAAAAAATTTAATAGTGTAACTTGAAGGACCGCGTGTGTAGCACGTGGCCCCACCAGTAGTATTAAAAAATAAATGATAGTTAGAATTATTTTTGGCCCACGGGTGAAAATTGAGATTATTTTGAGCAAATTTTCCCTGAAAATATGTCGGGCATGCCCAAATACTCCATTTGTTTGTGGCGAACCCTTCATATCTTCCTTTGTGCAGAAACTATGGTGAAACGTATTTCCTGATGGCAGTAGATGTTGAAGCAACATATCGTCCATTTTGTCAGTGTTGTGTAGCAACTTTGATTATATCTTTCTTCATATCTTCCTTTGTGTAGCAACTTTGATTATATGTTGGGTATGCCCGAATATTTATTCGTGGGGAACCCTTCATATCTTTCTTTGTGTGGAAACTATGGTGAAACGTATTTCCTGAGGGTGTGCATGTTTCTTAACGTTGATGTATCATTGCAAAAAGCATTGTTGTTCCACATATTACATGTTCCTAAAGCATTGATGTTCTACTATTTACATGTGACAAAAGCATTGTTGATTCCCAAAAAGTTGCATTGTTGATTTCCATGTTTGATCTATGCCATGTTAGATGTTAAAGCGATGGTTGTGGTCCTTGTGGATGTGTTATTACTTTGTTGAACATGTATGGTTGTTGGCGTAAAACTCGTCATTAGGTTTTCAATTTCCACCCCCATATGTGACACCAATTCATTAAGGAAAGCATTATAATCCCTTGAACTAAGATGATGTACAACCTCAACCTCTAATTCATAGTCCACATGTAAATAATCTGGTAATCTTCCTTCCCCTTGCCAACTTGCTTTTACCCATGTGTGGTATTGAGTAATTAATACCACCCAATCTCTTGATCACTTGAATTCTACATGCTATTAATGTTATCTATGCATTTCTACATGTTTTGATTTTCATGTTTCGAAAGGCTCCTGAGACCGAAGCGCATAATTGTATGATGCTTTTTGATGTTGCAAAGCTTGTATTGATCTAAAAAATGCCAAGTCAAGTACATTCATGTCGGGGGAATGGGTTGTTGGATTAAATTGATGTCAAAACCTTCAAGTGTTGAAACTTGTCTTGTTGTATGTATATAGTCTTCGAACAACCTTGTGGCCACTTAGCTCTAATTGCGGGTAAGATATTATCCACCAACATCAACCTTATTTGTTCCTTAGTTATTGATTGAATTGGTTTGACTTCTAAATCTCCCCTTCTTCTATTTTTGGATGTTCTCAATGCAAGAACAATATGTGTGAATAGCCATATTCCTATTTTCCCATCAAATAAACACTCCCCATTAGGAGAAAAGATAGGCCTTGCAATTGCACACATAAACATGATCTTTGGTAGAAATCTTTTTGATTGAATTTCCCTATAGGGCTCAATTTCTCCGGGAATTAGATAATAGGTTTGATTGCATTTCGTTAAGTAGAATACTTTTTCATCAATATGCACAATGTTTGACATATCTATAAGTTTGAAATTACTTGTGAGTGAATCATAGTCAAACTAGATAAACAAAAAATTAACCTTTCAATTTTGTTGTTGTCGTTGAGAAATGGTTTGATTGCATTTGTGTGCTTTCGGATTAATTTTTGTTCCTTCCATCTAAACGCCGTTGTTTGGCTAACTTGCATTACTCTTACAATTGCTTGTTGGGTGATTTTTTTTGAGTTCTCCAACCCCTTAAACTTTTCTTCATCGAATACTATTTTCTTGGCGTTTGGAACACCCTTTTTCTTATGTTGAATGTCGATGACACCTCCATCTTGTCTTTGTTTTTTGACCTCAAAACATAATCTACTTATGGTCTTCCTAAAGCAATTGTGTTGAGTAGCCCGATCATTAATTATCCCTTGAGTTGGCTTTCCATCTCCGGGTTTGATGGATACTAACAATTGTTGGATGATTGTGTTTTTGTTGCTTTATATAACAATTTTTTTTGGAGCCATTAATGAAGGACTTTTGACTGGTTGTATTTAAGAGGAAATATGAATTTAATTTCTTGTGTTAATAGCGGGTACTCTAATTATATAATCAATGTGTGTTCTGAATTCAGGGGGGGTGTATACCACTTTTGGCCCCCCCCACCCAAAAATTGATGATGCACTTTTTTGTGTGATTTTAAATTTTGGCTCCACACCAAAAAATTTCAAAACAGTGGGGTATAATATAGTCATCCACTGCTTATTTGAAGACTAATCCAGCAGCAACTCATTTTTGGAAGCTACGAAGATGGAATTAGAAGACAAAATCAGAACAGTTGTGATGTTTTTCACTTTTTGTACTGTTTAATTTTAAAGTAAATATGTTTCGTAAGCTTCATGTAATCTTTTGGTTAATGTAAGTACTCTAATTTATGTAATTGATGTAGTTGGATTAATTATTTAATTAATGTAATAGGAATGATTATTGAATGTAATCTGAATTCAAGTTTCTTCTCTATAAAAAAATTAATTTTCCCTCCATGGGAAAGTGAAATCAACTTTTAGTGGGAAACTTAAGTTGAATGGTGTAAAAGAAAGGGAATAATTATAATTAATCTATGTCATTTATTTTTTCAAATGGTTGACTTTCTTGTGGACCCTACTCTCTCCTTGGTTTTGGTGAAAATACCAAATGTCTCATTCTCTATGAATAGGAGAGAGTAACTTATAAAAATTTCTCATAAATAACCTTTTATATTGTATTATAATATTATCACAATAATGCTTTGTAATAATTTTAAAAAAAGTAAATCAAACTCTTTTTGTTTTTACTATGATAACGGTCAAATGGCCTATAAGTATTTTACGGCCTTTCACTAAAAAAACCATTTCATTTAATTTATTATAGTAAATGCTCGATTTAAATAATTAACACAAGCAATAATAAAATAGAAATTTTATATAATAACTTAGAAATTTACTACTCCCTCCTATGCAGCCTAAATGTTCCATTTGACTTTTCACGGATTATAAGGTGAGTCAAAATGGAACCCTTAGGGTAGGAGAGAGAGTGGTGTTATGGATTTTAAGTGAATTGATTAGGGAATTAATGATTCCCTCAGAATTTGAACATAGTTGTTGGAATATTAAAATGGTGAATAATTTTCACCTTCAAAAGTGGTTAATTTTTTTAATCACGGAAAATTACATAGTTCGGGTTAATTATCTAAAATACATACGTCCTACAAATAGGTCATACAATTACAATACATAATTAGTCCAAAAAACAAAAATTACATAGGTCAATTACTTAATCTCGGTTAGCCTTCTCAAATCTTCAACAGCTTCAATGTAGTTCACATCTTTGTTGATCATGTGGGTGCAAATTTTTTCCCGATCTTCGACTTCAGATTTTCCATGTTAACAAAAAAACTAATGCATTAAATTTCTCAAAATAAGCCATAGTATTGTAAACAACCAAAATTTCTTTTTTGTATAAAAAAAATCATTGTACCATCCCATTTTAAATCAAAAAAACAAAATGGATGTCCAAAAAAAATACAGAAATCAAAAACCAAACATCAAACTGAAAAGGAGATCAGGCGCCAAAAGAAAATTAGAAACCCAAACAGCATACAAAAGAGGAGATCATGCGCCAAACAAAAGAGTAATTTAGAAACCAAAAAAAATTTATCATTGGCGCTATAAATGAAAACAGCACACAAGGAGGGGACATTACCATGAATACCAAGGTCATCTATGACATTAATTACAACTAGAAGTAAAAAAATGGCTCCAAACAAGAATTTGTCCAGCCAACCAAAAACACAAATAATGCAAAAATTATTGTGCAAATTAAACAAGAAGGGAAAACTGATGCTAGGTACAATCAATAAACTTGCAACAGAGCTAGTGCGAAGTGTGTAGGAAAACAATCACAAGGTTATAGAATGAAGTTCAAAAGCAAAGGGAAAACAACAGCACAACCATCAATCTCAACAACAAGAGGATCGGGAGACAAACACCCAACAAAATTCAATTTGATGAGGAGAAGTTCAAGTCCATCAAATTTGAACTAAAATGGACTCAACATTCAGTGGCAAAGCAAATGGAAGTATCACTGTCAATAGTGTGTAATTGGAAGAAGGACAAAATAATTAGATTGCATACAAACGCAATCAAACCCACATTGAATGACAACAACAAACTACACAATAGTTAAATTTTGCATTATCTAAGTTGCAATATGTTGAACACAATGATTCTTTCCAGTTTAAACCACATACTAACATTGTTCACATTGATGAAAAGCATTTTTATCTAACCCGGGAATCACATACTTACTACCTAGCATCGGGTGAAGTAGAATCTCATAGGAAATGTCAATCCAAACGATTCATCCCAAAAATGATGTTCATGTGTGCTGTTGCAAATCCTATTTTTTAAAATGGTGATGTGTTTTTTTATGGTAAGATAGGAATATGGCCTTTTATTACTCAAGAGCCTTCCAAAAGGAGCTCAAAGAACAGAAAGAGGGGGGAATTGGAGACCAAACCAATACAGTCAATAACCAAAGAGCACATGAGATCAATGCTCATCACTAATGTCCTACCCACCATAAGAGCTAAGTGGCCACACGGTATGTCAAAGCACATTTTCATTCAACATGATAATGCAAAGCCACACATAGCGCACAATGACAGTAAAATTTAAGGAGGAGGCAATGAAAGATGAAATTTTATACAACTTGTACAACAACCACCAAATTCACCCCACATGAAATTACTAAGTGCTGTGAAAAATGCATTTGACAATTTAAGTGCACAATGATTGAGATTTGTGTTCATTACACTACAAGCTTGTATGATTGAAACCATGAAAAGGCAAGGGGGTATTGACTACCATATCCCACATATGAACAAAACAAAGACTGCTAGGGATGGGACATTTCCTGACTATCTTAGTGTAGACAAACAATTAGTACTTGAATCTCTTCAACAATTATTCACAAGAATCAATACAGAGACAATGAACCAATTGATTGACATGATAGGATAATAAGAGGGTCTCGATGGAGCCCTAAAGAATGAACAACAGATCACACACCAGCACAACATTACCATCACAAAAGTCAGCACAAAGATCAACATATCCACCAGCAAGACAACATCAATATCTTAGGAAATGAAAAAACTTAATAGCAGAAGCAACAGTAACAATGAGGCGCAATAACAATACCACAAAAATATTCTCTTAAAAAAATATGCTCTAAAAAAAATCATTGAGCAACTGAAAACAATCCAAACCTTTATTCTTTTGTTTGTTTTTTTTAGTGGCAAAAAAATGTGCTCTCAAAATAAATCATTGAGCAACTGAAAAAATGCATTGACAAACCCTAAAGCACAAAAATCATCATTAGCCATAAAGCACCCATAGGAATAGAAATATACTCAAAAATGGCCCAAGTTTTTCTAGCCAATCTTCATCCTCACGATCAGTGTTAGAGAAAACAACATCAGCAGAAGAGTACACACAATCCGGATATATATCAGGCTTAGGAGTGTAAATGGGTTAACTTTCAGAGTTTAGTTCTCTACCCCACTTTGGATCTGTCTCAACTAAAGAGCATCCGTCCTCATATGAGTCAATAAACTCATAATCATAATAGTTAGGGTTTGATAGAGGCGATTTGGGGATTTTGATCGGGGAAACATCAAGGAAGGTTAGGTTCTTCAGAGGTGAATTAATGGCGGGTTAGGGTTCTAGAGAGGTGAGGTTGTCG
>CM025917.1:19866581-19920584 GCA_000753965.2 Amaranthus hypochondriacus
ATTTCTCTTCATCTCATTAGTAATCAAAGCCCACAAAAGAACCCAATTTAATTTTTCTCAAATGTTAAAGGGTTATTAAAAGATCATTTCTTTAGTTGGAAATCACTTTTGGGTTAAAGATTAGCAATTAGCATAGACTTAATCAAAGTGTAATCAAAGGCTCTCGCAAATTTTTGCTATCGGGTTTGATCGGGTTTATTTTCGGTAGTGGCGTAATATTGTGGGGATCAAAAGAGACTCCATTGAAGTATCTTGAAGATTTTTTGTGTTCGTCTTTTGGATATTTGTTAAAGAAGCTTTTAAGGTAGTTATTTAAGTAATTAGTTTAATTTAATATTTATTATTTGCATATTCAAGACTTCAATTAGATTGTACTTCACGATATATGAAAGTTGGAAATTATTAGTGAATAATTCGAATTATATATGAATAATCCCACCTTTCTAGTTTGTTTGCTCGTGGCACCCTCAATCGAAAATTAACCTGCTGTAGTAGGTCTTATGTATTCTTTGCAGGTCATCTTCTCAAAATTTCTTTTTATAAACTCATCCCTACTGATTTCCATGTCTTCTCCTCCAAAAAACCTCATTGTTCTTCATTTTTGTTGTTGTTCTTTACTTTATTTCTTCCATTTTGTTCTTTTTGCTTCTTCCACTAATTCCAACTCCATAAAACAAGCTTAATTTTTTTTTCCCGGGTAAATGAACACCAAGCTTCGAAAAATACTCCACCCACGCACAGAAGCTTGAATCACACAGCATCCCTATTCGAAACTAAACCCTAATTTAGGGAGGAATTGCAGATGGTGGGTTGAAGATGAGAGGACGAATTGCACAGCAGCTTCGAAATGAAGATGATGGGTTGAAGAATTGATTATGGCGTGACAGCTTTTGGGAGGAAGAATTGAAGAATTGCACAACAGTTTTGATTATGGTGGGTTGTTTTGAGAAGTTTTAAATTTTGATTGAAAATGGAATACAAATGAAATGAAGATGATAAATGAAATACAAACTATAGTAGCCGGTTAAAGATCGGTTGGGGGTGCCACGAGCAAACAAACTGGAAAGGTGGGATTATTCATAAATAATCAATAGTTCGGATTATTCACAGCGGATTGTCAATAGATGGGATTATTCCCGACAATTTTTCCTAAATTTCTAGGTTGTATTGCAAATATGAAATTTGGGCTGCTGATTATGTCGAAGAACAGAGCTGACCTGAAGTGAGGTCGTGGCTCGCACAAGGTCGCATGACTCACGACTCATGAGTTCGCGCTTCACGCGTGAGTGCACGGTTGACGAGCCATAGTACGAACCCAGAATTATATATTTCTTTTTTCCCTTCATTTTAGGTCATTACATAAGTTTTGTAAACTGTACAAATGGTATATGTTATTTAGAATGACATAGACCAGATCAAATATAATTGATATGGTAATACTAAAGTTTAAAGTTAAGTCAAATTATGAATTAGAGATTAAATTGTATATATTTGAGGTGGTCTTGTGACAATTACTTTGTAATTAATTATTTGTTGATTAGATTAATTAAAAACTTATTTAGAAAAGCTTTTAAGTAATACATTACGTTTAATAAAGTCAAAACACGTGGGAATTAGATAACGGACATTGCGTGCCGGCCAGGTGTGAAACATAGTTTGTAGTCCTTCATCTTAATTTGGGGCCGGTATTTTAGAGCTCATCGGTTCCTTTGTTTGGTTGACGAAAGTCATCCATTTTGGTCACTTCCATTTAAATTTGAGTTCATAGATTAGGATTAAGCCCTATTCTATTCGTTCCCGCAAAACGCATTATTGTTTTACTCGTAAGTTTTGATTTATAAAGTCGATACTATTTTTTAATTAAGACGTAGTGTGAATTGTCTTTTGACATTTTAAAGTTATCCTTAAATATTGTTTACCATGGAATATGGCATTTTTTGGTATAAACTGTGAAAATAGTTTATGTAACACCCCGAGGTTTTCAGACATCATTAACGACTATTTTAATAACTTTTGGGAATTTATAATTATATTAAATTTATTTTGAAGTAGTTTTAATAAATTCATTTTATATACGAATTTGAATATTAACATATATTTACATTGAAAAAAATACAATTACGATTTCTAAAATAAAAAGTTTCGAATCGAAACCATTCTATTCATTAGAACTTGTGAGCACACATAAGTGAACTTCTTTTAGTAGGCATTTCAAGAGGGTCAAATAAATAAATAAATAAATGGGTAAATAAATAAATAAGGAGAATAAATAGAGGACTTAGGGTTTAGGTGGGAGACACTTACTCATTTTCAAAAGAAAAACAAATCAGCTACTCCTTTCTCCCTCACTCATGGCTGCCCTACTCCTTCCTCTCTCTCTCACGGTTGACCACGAACGCCCCCACCATCAGCGGCAGGCAGTAGCCGCCTCCAGCAGGCCGTAGCCGCCTCCAGCAGCACCGATTCCCCAACCTGCAGCTAGGCTGCGTCGTGCACCCACTGGACAGCAGTTAGGCTGCGTTTGGCGCCCTCAACCACCACAAGCAGCCGTGGTTCTGGTTTCCTTCCACCACCACCGCAACCTTCTTTCCCTCTTCACATTTTTTTTACTAGCTTTGTCTTAGTGAGCCATCTCCTCTTCCTTGTTTGATTCCTTCTTGTTTCCAATTGAAATTTATAAAGTTTATGAGTGTGTGATGTTGATTTTGTGTTACTTTCATTGAATCTTTGTGTGGATAATAGAAATCAAGTGTAGTTGAATATTAACTTTATTATACATAAATTGGGTAATTAGTTCAAGTATTGAAGTTAGATTCATTTGGGTTATCTTTAATTTCTAATTCATGTGGTAGTATTTGATTAGTTATTACAATTTGGGGTTTTGATTCACCACAAAGTTTAAAAGCAAAGTTTTGGAAAGAAAAAAAAATTCAGATTCTGTTCTTCCTGTTCTTGGCTGATTTCGAGCCTCTTCAGGGAATTTTTAGGTTCTGGTTTCTTCATAAGATTTGTAGAGCTCGAAGTCGCGGTCGCGTGGGCACTTGAATCGCCTCAAAATAATTTTGTATGAGAGAGTTATGCCCAAAATACTAGCAGACTGTCATGAAAATCGAAAATAGTCAATTATGAGTTTATTTGTTCAAATGGGGATTTCAATTGGCTATTCCTTCAATCAAGTATTTACGATTATTTTATGTTTATTTATTCGGTTATTATGGATGGTATGAATTGTTGGGTATTATTGATGGTGATGATTGTAGTGACTATGAAAGTGATTTTTTGGTTTAAATTGAGAATAATAGTTGCTAGTTGTTTTGGGTTGATTGTTGTAAATTACAAATACCCTTATTAGGATGTTATTCAAGTCATAATGCATGATGTTAGAAAGCTAAGAGCATGATGTCTACTCTTCGTCGATGGTTGCTTAAGTTACTTGACTTGTTTTGATTATAGTTCTTTCTAGCCTTGTAGAATGTAACAAATGATACCGCGATTTGATAACTCTAAGAATTGGCTTATCGTTGTATAAGTGTTGTGTTAAAAATTGTAAGGCTTAGTTGTGATTGGTTATTTTTGGGTAACGCGAGCCGATATGTACAAAATTGGTTAATGTAAAGAAACGATTCACATATACTTTTACTTTTAAATTGATGGAAGGCTTATGTTGTGTTGAGTTAATGATTTTGACTTGTACTGAATGTGTTATGTGTGTGCTAGAGTGATTGGAAACTCATGTTGAATGGGTGATAGCGGTTACTTTGGTATTTAGTTGGTATGACAAAGTCGTTAAGGAGACTTATTAGTTCCATTCATAACTCTATAGGTGCCCATTTCATAAGAGGAAGGTAGAACTTTAATTGGATGATTTTTGTGACTTTTAGTCGTGCAGTGACGCTTACAGGTACGTACACGCAGTAATTAACTCTTGCATGCATCTTGCATTTTATATTTACCAATATTGAATTGTTTTAAAACATATAATGTACATTATCTATGAATCGTCATCGAATGAAATATCAAAGTTATTGATTATATGATTTTCAAGTTTACTAGTAGAGAACGATGCTAGTATGCTAAATTACTTAAGATGAGAACGGTTTGTTTCCCTTGATATTGAACTTATTATTATTTGTTTGAAAGGGAGCAAGTCCCTTATTAATGATATTGTTTATTGTTAGTTGGAAATAGTGAATGACTTCCTTATTGATGATATTGATTATTGCTAGTTGAATGGGAACGATCCCCTTATTAATGAGTTTGACTTACGTTAGTTTGAATGGGAATGACTCCTTTGTTATTGAGATTGATTCATGTTAGTTGAATAGGGAATGGTCCCCTTATTGATGTGGTTGAATTATGTTTTATGAATGGGAAGGAATCCCTTGGTGATGGAGTAAGAAAATATTGAATAAGGTGAAATGGAATGGGAATAATTCCCTTAGTGATAGAGTAAGAAACTTGTTGGTTCTAATGGGAAGGAATCCCTTGTTGATGAGATAGTAGATTTGTTCGATTATTGTGGCTCCCTGGTTAGGGTACCCCAGTGGGTTAGTTCCCGGAGGTATGGATCATCAGTATATGGTCGCTGTACGGGGGTATGTTCATACTTTACCATTGGGCGCCGGTATGGCCCGTCATCGCCCTTGGTTGAGGTGTTGCCATGTGGGTCTTGCAAACCCTATGGTGGCCTCTAGTCACATACGTTTTAGGTATGCTGGCTCCACTGGTTTGGTACCCCAGTGGCTTTAGTTCCTGGAGGTATGGATCATCTATATATGGTCGCTGTACGGGGGTATGTTCATACTTTACCATTGGCGCCGCGGTATGGCCCGTCACCGCCCTTTGGTCGAGGTGTGGCATGTGGGTCTTGCAAACCCCAATATGGTGGCCTCTAGTCACATATATATAAATATTTGAAAGTGGTTAAGCTTTTGGTTCAAGTGATACCGAGCAGTTATAAAGTCGAAAAGAAGTTATGAATTGAAAAGAAGCGAAGAAAATGGAATTGACATTGAGAAGTAGGAACTGATGTTCAGTGATTATGATCGGCACTTGGAGTGTTGTGAAATCACCCTCATATTATGACGTACTTTATTGATGCTAATTATGCCTTATTATGATATGATGTTAAATGCTGACGTGTACTGTTTGTTTTCTTTGTTGATGGCTCGTCTTTGATGGCCCTGCTATGACGCGTTGGTCTATGATCTTACGTTGAGCAGCGGGGACATCATTGATTGAAATTACAGGCGATGGAGCTTCCATGCATTGCATACGGGGGGATGAGTGAGAATGTTGAAGCGTGCGATGTTACATTTATTTTGACGCTAGATGTAGTTTCTTTGTATTTAAATTTGTATGTTTTTGGTTTGAGGCACATGTCCTCCTTTTTTTTGTATGTTATCTCGGCTGCGAAGTTTATAGATTGTATGGTTTTAAAGAGTCTAGTTAGTTCGAAACGCAAGCGCTGACACCGGAACCACGATCCATGCTTGGCATATTGATTTCAGAAGCCGACGATGAAGCATTCCGCCGTGATATAGTTTTGATAGGTCGTGATGCCTTTACTTTATTAGATTTTAAATAACTTTTGTTTTTCTATAAAAGACGCACAGTTTTAAGGTAGATGCTGCCGAAATTTCCACTCATAACATTAAAGTTAATCTTTAACATTTATAAAATTCTTATCCCTTTTCTTTTATGTAACACCCGAATTTCCTCCCGTCCTTTACGGTTTTGGTTTCGTACAAGGGGTCGGAAATTCAGGGGTGTTACAGTTTATTTATATGTTGAAATTAAGGCTAGCAAAAGCTTTGATATATTCGTGTATTAAATAAACGATTAATTACGACATAAGAAGTCATTTGTAGGATAAATTTGTAAGTAAAACTCAGTTACTGTTTTAGTTTTTATATGTTTCTTAAGGACTTAATAGATGTTATTAAGTTAAAAGTATCAACGGTATGACTTATGTCTATGGATTAATTAGCATGGCAAGGACGGTTTTTGGAGATTAGTTAAATTTGATACTTATAAATTGTAATGGATTATAAGTACAATAATTTGTATGGTGTGTAATATAAATATTAAAGTTTTATGTAAGTAATAGGAAAATTTGCCATGAATAATCCCAACTATCACTCGTTGGCCACAAATAATCCCAACTATTGATTATTTTCTAATAATCCTAACTATTGCCAACTTTTGTTGAAAACAGACCCGTTTCACTTGTAACCGGCTCCAGCAGGTAATCTTTTCTAATTTTACTTTTTCCTTTTTTTTTGTCTTTCCTTCATAAAATAGGGCTGTATCACTGTATCTCTTCTTTCATCTTCCAAACTGATTTTTACATCTTCAAAAACCCATTAAAAGACTTCCACCATTGATGACCATTAAAAGACTTCCACCATTGATGACCATAAAAAGACTTCCAGCAGGTAATCTATAGTTCAATTGAAAAATGAAATTGAATTTAAAAATCATAATTTTGAACACTTACAGGCCAATTTGCACAGCCATAGAAATTTTTCCCGGGCCTACTACCTCGTTTTGTCGTTCTCATTTGCGCAGGGAGACCATGGTAACATTTCAAGCTTCCACCACAAATTGCACCCCTATATTTGGGATTAGGGTTTGAATACTTAGAAGAAGAAGAAGAATTCATTGAAGATTTAGGGTTTAGGATGATAGAAGGAGTAAGAAGGAGAGGATGAATGAAGAATGAAGAGTTAGGGTTTAGGTTGAATGAAGAAGATGAAGATAGAGAGGATGATGATGGGTTTGATGAAGATTTAATGAAGAAAAATAAAAAAAAAAAAGGAAAAAAAAATTTCAGAGCATATTACCTGCTGGAGCCGGTTCTAAATGAAAAGGGCCTGTTTTCAGCAAAGGTAGGCAATAGTTAGGATTATTAGAAAATAATCAATAGTTGGGATTATTTGTGGCCAACGAGTGATAGTTGGGATTATTCATGGCAAATTTTCCTAAGTAATATCAAGTCATGTTTTACCTAAATTATAAAACCTCTGTTATTAATTGCCGAGATTATTCGGGTGTCAGGACGAAATAACCTGTAATTGGTCAAACTCCTCCGCAGCGACACCGACAGTGAGACAGCCCCTATTTTAGCGGCTTAATTAATAGTAATCAATTAAATTAATTTGGGGATTAAATTTAAGTATGTTATTTTATTGGGACTCAGATTAATGTTTTATTACTTATGGATATCAGTTGTATTAAATTTGGGTTCGAAGTAAGTGATACAAAGAAAATTGAGCGTAATTGAAAATAGACGAAAATAATGCACGAGTCATTTATAGAATGTGTCAATCTATTTACTAACCCACCTCTTCATAAACCTCAATACTCATCATCAGGATTCATCATCCTTCACTTCCTTGCAGAGAACTAAAATTACTCTTACTTCACTATTTCTATTCCAAAACACACCAAAATTCAGAATTCAACTCCAATTGGTTTGATTATCAAAAGCCCTATGTTATTAGAAGCAAACTGATTAAGTATCATCAAGTTCCAATCATCACTAAGGTTAGGGTTTATATCATTTCAAGTGTAAAATTTGGGTTTATTGAAGAAATGAGAACTAGATTCATCTATCAAGATCTTTTATGACTCAAATTAAACTTCAAGATTGAAAATTGAAAGGTTCTTTAATGGTGATTAAAGATTGTGTTGAAGTTAGCTAGTTCATCCATGTCTTTTGAAGCTTGCAAGTGTGTTCTTCAATGATGATTAAGGTAACCCACAAACTATTTATTTAAGTATAAATTGAATAATTTAAAGTAGTTTTATGTTCTTAAGTATAAACAATGATTGTTGAATTTTGGTAGTAGTTAGTGATTATGGTTTAATTTAGGGCTTTAATTCAAATTTAAGCATCAATCTGAATTTAATTGGAGTATATGTGTTCAATTAGTAATTGGGTTCTTGTTGATGTTGATTAGTAATGGTTATTTAGGTGTAATTTTCTAGTATCAAAATTATGTACTATCGATTCTGAAATTTCAGATAAAAAAAGGTCCTTCTGTTTTGTGATTTTCTGTGCTGTTGTGTTCGTTTTTAGCTTCTGGTGTCTTCATGAGAGTTGTAGAGCTTCGAGTCGCGGTCGCGTGGGAACTTGAAACGCCTCGAAATGAGTTTGTATGAGAGAGTTATGTTCAAAATAGTGTAATACTAACAGGCTGTCATGAAATTCGAGAATTAGCATTCTGTTTTGGCATTTTGAGCCAGCTTTGATTGTTTGTGGGCTTTAGTGTCTTCATAATAATTGTAGATCTCTGAGTCATGGTCGCATAGCCACTTGAATCGCCTCTATACGAGTTTGTATGAGGAAGTTATGACCAAAATACTAATAGGTGTCCTGTTATGATACTAATACGGGATTCTTAAAGCAGGATTAAATGATATGAAACAAATTGGGTGTTCTTTTGATTTAATGTTTAAGATTAATTGTTGGGTATTTGAGACCAAATTATGGTTATTATTCTTTCTTTATTGATTGGTATTGTTGTGTTATAGTTTTTATTTGATTAATAAGGGTGTTTGGTTCAAGTATAAATTTGGGAACATAAGTATCAATTGAGTTTTGATTAGTTAATGTCAATTGGATATGATCTAAGTTGGATATTGAGATTTCACATTTGTGTAAAATTGGTTAAACTCCATTGATAGTAACTCAACCTTTTACATGTTGAAGGTTGATGATGAATTGATTGGTGTTTTAATTATTGATTGCTATTCATGCGTAGAAAGGTAATCCTATAAACACTATTATCTTTTCAATTTAATTTAAGTATTTCAAAGTTCAAGTTATGTTTTATAAGGTGTGGTATTACTGCTAATTATATTTAAGCAAAATCGTATAATATTTGGTATTCGAAACTTTGGAATTTGACTTTGTTTGACCCTTGCTTTTAATCCTTGATCAAAATTATGTTTTATATGTTCATAGCTTTATAGATATAAGCTTTTAAGTATTGTACTATGAAAATGAGTTATGATTATTGATTTTAAAGAAAATGAAGTGATTTATTAATTCGTTTTATATTGAATTGTTCGACATTGAAAAATGTCCGTTTTTGGGAATTGACAACGGATATTCATATCTGGATTATTATGAAATCCTATAGCTTGATAATAGGTAATGCTTTTCGGATCGGTCTCGAGCCCCCGATCCCGTTTCGTTCTTGCAAGAATCGTATTTTCGGTAATGACGATCACCCGTATTCTCAGGATTTAGATCAAGCCTACTTCCTGATGGTCTATATATTCCCACGTTTTTTAAAGTGTTGTTATATTATTGTGTTTAATATGAGTTTTGAATAAATATGTTTGGTATATAAAGTTTTGTTTGTTTTGCAAATGAATTCATATGTTTCATTTGCCGTATTTTTGACTTTCGCTATTTACTTGTAAAGTAATAGCCGTATTTTGATTTCGCTATTAACTTGTAAAGTTATAGCCGTGTTTTTGATTCACTATGAACCAAAGGTTCTTAGTCGTATTTATGTCGATACCAAACAGTCTTTTAAAAGAGTGAGTTTGATAAATTAATGTTTCATAGGAGATACCAAATGAGCAAAAGATTGAATTGGAGATGCTTGTTAATGACCTGTATATAAATGTAATAGTTTGTTGGATTACTCAACAATTCAATTGTTGACAGTCTTTGATGGGGCCTATCCCTTACGGGGGATAGATCCATTTTCAGGTTGAACTGATGTGGAGAGGATGTCTACATGTGTTATGTGATACGTGCGAGGCGAGCACTTATTTTTGAAACACATTTTGTAAATTAATAGATATTTGTAAATTAACTTGTAATTATTTTATAATGTTTTGTAAATAATATTTACTTATTTAATGTAAAAAGTTTTAAATACTCTGATATTAGTTTATCGTGGCTATCGAGCCACAGGTCAGATTCAGCCCAGACTTTTATAAGTCTTCCGTTGTGCTTTGTAGACAGTATTATAATATTGTTTACGTCGATTTGGGCTGTTTCAGACAATGTCGTCACACTGTCAAAGTAAAACAAAGGGGTTATTTCACCATTCTTACATGTCTTACTGCTTTCTGTCTAGCTCGTCTCCTTATTGCGTTTAGTGTATAAGTTGTGGCCTCGATTTCGGGATCAATGTTCAAAATGTTCAAAAACTTTATGTGCAAATTTAATTTAAGTGCAAGCGCACGGTGTACGTGTAGATGTAGCTCGAACACAAGGAAGTTGTTATAATGAACTTGCTAATCTCTATTGACTAAATTGCTTGAGAAGAAGAACCGTCACAAAACAAAACCGGCTGAAAAAGATACGCCGTGTCGATTCCCACGAAGAGCCATCCTGACTCGTCTTTCTCTTCTAGAAAAATCATTCTGGTGTCAGTACTCACCACCGAGTGGCGGTTACCCTTCCTTCACTTACGTCGAGTCGGTGTTTACGTCTGAAAATAGAGCCTTTTTTTTTAGCCGAGTTGTCGAGGCTTGAGAGCACACTTTATCCGACTCGACTTATGGTGCAGGCCTTGAAATCACTCGGAAAACTTAATCTTTGGCCTCTTTACTTCACATGACTTGGTACCAAAAACCACTTGATCTTTTCTTGATGTCCTACTAGCACAATTAGCCATGGTTTTCACAATAAACACACACACACATGCATATGATTTACTCACTTTTTCACAATTTGACCATAAAATAGAAAATAGAGCAAATCGAGCTACAAATAGCCTTAGATCTCCACTAAACCACCAAAAACGAGCATATAAATAACCACAATAAGTGCAAATAATTGCACTCATCATAGGACCTTGATATTGCAGAAAAAAAATTATTGCATCCAAAAATAATCAATTATTCAAAAATAATAGAATAGACTATAGTTATTTAGTTTTCAATATGCGTGATACTTTTGCACTCAATCTTTTCATTTCAGCAAAATTTTATTATATAACTCTATGAATATTAAACGTTATTTATATAATACCCATATATAAATAGTACTCATTTTATTTCTTTTTATTTGTCCACTTTACGTTTTATAAGTATTTTGTAGCAAATTTTAAGTTTTAATATTTTAAGTACGTATAATTGAAGAATTCTAAAAATTATATATTAAAGAAATTTTATATCAAGACAAAGCGATTTAAATGACATTGCCCTTTATCATAATTTATTTAAATATTTACAAAATGGTACCATTTACGATTTGTTTATATAACTCACAGTTTGCGTTCGAACCGCTTTATAAATGAATTAATAGTTTATCTCAAAAAAAAAAAAAACTTGAATTAAGAGTTAAAAACTTGTGATCTTATTCCCATCACAAACTACCCACCTCCATCACTATCCAGTAAAATTCCGGAATCTAAACCAACGTGACGTAAAATCTTTTCTTGAAACTATCAATCTTTCCTTTTCATCTTCATAGAAATCCATTATTTTATCATACAGAATAGAGTATCTCATCTTTCTCTACAGTTCCCATCTTACCTCTTAGTTTCAACTTTCTTCATCAATTCTTCGTCAAAAAACGAAACTTGACAAAAATGGGTACACAATTAGAGGTTTCAGAACCCTTAATTGAAGAATCAGATAAAATAATCAAACAAGAAGAAATCCCAGATTGGAAAGATCAGATTACATTTAGAGGTTTAGGAGTTAGTGCTTTATTGGGTACTCTATTCTGCATAATTACCCATAAGCTTAATTTAACAGTTGGGATTATCCCTTCTCTTAATGTTGCTGCTGGGTTATTAGGGTTCTTTTTTGTTAAATCATGGACTAGTGTTCTAT
Source organism: Amaranthus hypochondriacus (assembly GCA_000753965.2). Lineage (NCBI taxonomy): Eukaryota > Viridiplantae > Streptophyta > Magnoliopsida > Caryophyllales > Amaranthaceae > Amaranthus > Amaranthus hypochondriacus. The sequence continues at coordinate 19,878,393 of CM025917.1, forward strand.
CCAAATTTGGGTTTTCTGTTAAGCCCTTTACTCGACAGGAGAATACTGTTATTCAGACTTGTGTTGTTGCTTGTTATGGACTTGCTTTTAGTGGTAAAGTTTCTACCTTTGACTTTTTTAATGCAAAGTTTTTTTTTGTTTTTGTTGGCTATTTTTTGTTTGGATTTTATGTGATGTGATTCTTGCAATACATGATTGGATTATTGTTACCTAATTTTCTGTATGCATTTTCTGGGTCTGATTGTGAGGATTTGTGATGTGTATTGTTAGTTGACTTGATTTTTTAAGTTCAATGCTTCAATCTCACTTTTAGTCCAAATTATGATGGTTATTAAGTTGTGAACCAATGAGAACATCAACGTGAGCTTTGATTGACAAGAAGCTATGTTGCCTCTTTGATGTTTTCCTGGCTATAAACAATTTTTAGTCCACTTAAGCTGAATGTGAGTTCAGCAATTTTTAGTCCTAGGAACTGATATTCGGGATCTTGAGCTATAAACAATGGAATCTTCAATGTTGTACTAGATTGATAAGACTTATTAGGCCGTGACAATTCGTCACACAATCTCACCGTGGCCCACTCGTGTGGATACGGGAAACCCGTGGGCTCGGGCCCACAAACCCACAGGTCAAGAGCATTGACTTGCACATACACTTGGTGAGTTTCATTATTTCCCAAAACCATATGGTAGTAGGAAGATTAGCTCAACCGATATATATATGCAAGTCAACTACCCACTATTTTATCGATGTGGGATTTTGCCCTCACATGTGAAGTATTTCCAACAAGACTGAACAATAGTATTCTCCTGTCGAGTAAAGGGATCTTTAAGTTGCAAACCAATGAAGAATTCAATGTTGATTTACATTGGCAGGACATTGATGTTGTGCAGATCATGATAATTGGTTATGAGAAATCTGGGGTCTTGTATTTGTTTGCTGTGCTATTGCTTGAATCACAGTTGTATTTGATTTCCTTAGTAGGGGGATTTGAGTGCTAAGAAGTATTATTTATATAAATATATGGCTTTCATTGTTGAAGTTCACGAAAACTGCTAGAAGGTTGGAACATTTTTAAAGATGAAGGGAGGTTGATTATTTTTCGATTGTTATATTACTTGATTTAATTATTCTTATCGCATTTGGTGTATGAATTCGTAATTTGTCTAAAATACACCTGATTTGACCCCAAATGATATTGGATTTTGCCTCTTTTGATTCTTAGAGGATTGTGAATTAGGAAACATGGGATTTGATTGTGAGGATCTATGAGAAGTAATGTTAGTTTGCTTTATTTTATATGCTTCATGCAAAGTGAAACGAGGATGTGGCATTATGCTAATTTTGACTTATATAACTTTGATTTTGAATTGCTGCTTTGATGATACCTTAAATGGTACACTTAAATATTTGTTTCCCCTATTTTTATTTATAATGTATTCAAAAAGAAATTATTTCGCTAGTTAGGGCATAGCTACGTTTATGGGTTTGAATTTTGACAGTACTTGACGTTTGGGCTGATTAGTTGGTAGTGATTTAGGAATAGTAACAACCTGGCCAATACATGATCAGTTCAGATCAGACCCTTCTAGAGGCAAAGTTTATTTCCAGAATATATGCTATCTTGCTCTTACAGATTATTTACATGAATATTGCGCTCCTACTATCGGATTATTGTACATTGTTTTCATCAGTTTTCCCTTGTTTATGTCTTGTTAAATCTACTTAAATCGATTTATGATGTATGTTTGAATCGGATTTTCTCAGGTGGTTTTGGTTCGTATTTGATTGCAATGGATGAGAGAACATATAATCTTATTGGTCCGGATTACCCTGGTAATCGTGCCCAGGATGTGATTAACCCTGGTTTGTGGTGGATGATGGGCTTCTTGTTTATTGTGAGCTTCTTGGGACTTTTCAGTCTTGTCCCACTTCGAAAGGTATGTCGCTAAACAGGATATGTGAAGAAGAAAAGTTAAACTAGACTACCGTGGTTTCATTTGTTAACAAGTTTTACTCTATATATTACATCAAATTGTACTGCTAAGTAGTATTGGCTTATAATACTGGACATCTACTGAATGTATGGGGGATTGCAGTCTTATCTAGGATTAATACAAAATGTGATATGTTTACTGGTCCAAACTCCCAAACCCGACAATTATATTATATATTTAATATATTTACTACTTTATGAATCTGCGACAGCAGAAATGTTACTTTAATGCAAACTGCGAAATTGGATAATATATTTGGCAGCGTAATTCTTGTTTATATCTAACTTTGTTTGATCTGTTATTCAAGGGTTATGGTGATGGATTATAAGCTCACATACCCAAGTGGGACAGCGACAGCTATGTTGATTAACAGTTTTCACACAACTACTGGAGCTGCTCTTGCTGAGTAAGTGATATTGTTGACAGTGTATGTACTAGTGTTGGGAAAGAAACATATGACCGTGAAGACGAATTGTAATAACTTAAGCATTAGGTCTACCGGCAATTTCTCGTTATTTTATGTTTGCTTGACTTCACTGTTGGCATTGTATTTTACAGAACCTAATAGTATATACATCTATGCTTCTTTTGTTTGCAAAACATGCATTTGATTTTATACACGTCAATATAAGATATCAGTTGAGATGTTGCATTTTGCATAACAAATTGCTCCATTGTTCAGTTAGACCTTGCAAAGATGTTTGATTGAAATTACTGTTGAATCATGCTTTTTTCTTTCGTAGTTATGGCAGGGTTTTAGCAATTTCTTGTTCTATTTAAGCTCATTTGGTTCCATTTTTTTTTTTTTTTTTTTTTTTTTTTTTTTTTTTCATATCTTGTTTTTTGGTTTGCAGGAAGCAAGTGAAGTGTCTCGGGAAATACTTGAGCTTTAGTCTTATCTGGAGTTGCTTTAAGTGGTTTTTCAGTGGAATAGGTGATTCATGTGGGTTTGATAACTTCCCCACTCTTGGCTTAACATTATTTAAAAACACGTGAGCTTCTTTTTCCTCTTGTTTCTTTTGGTTCTCTTTCTTTCCTTCTGATTATATAAAGTTCTACAAGGTTGATGACTTTTATTTATTTGGCGATCCCTACTTCCCAATTATTTGATATTAATCGATGTTCAGACTTCGGAGAATGAGTGTAATGTGGAATGAATTGTACAGAGTCAGTACAACTAACTATGGCTTTATTGTGTTTGCAGGTTTTACTTTGATTTTAGTCCAACATATGTGGGATGTGGTCTTATCTGTCCACATATAGTGAATTGCTCTGTCCTGCTTGGTGCTATAATCTCATGGGGATTTCTTTGGCCCTTCGTCTCTAAGCATGCTGGTGATTGGTATCCAGCTGACCTTGGGAGCAATGACTTCAAAGGACTTTATGGCTATAAGGTGATTGTACATGTTGATTAATATATGTATCTGTTAAGGAATCAACTCAAATATAACCAATATCCTTCTTTAGAATTCTATTGTACACTTTAAGGAATCAAGATTTATGGACTATATTAAAATGAGTCATTAAATCATGTGTTCTTTTTATTTACGTGAAGTTGCACTGATGTTTGCTACCATGGGTTCACCGGAAACAACCTCTTTGTTAGTGATAAATAAGGGTAAAGTTGCATACATCCGACCCCGAGTGGGAGGCACTTAATGACGTTGGGGTCATGTAATGTACTGAAAAGGAACCAAGACCAACGATAAATAAGTTATTTAGTTAATTATAATTTATAATCATCTTTTTTGTCTTTGAATTTTCTCGCTTAAACACCTAATGAGATGCTACTCTCGACTTTGGGTGATAATTTACCCTAAGGCTGCTCTTTAGCTTTTTATATATTTGTTAAACGTAATCCTAAGAGAGTTTTGTATGTTTTGATCTCTGTCCAGGTATTTATTGCAATAGCCCTCATTCTTGGTGATGGTCTCTACAATTTGATCAAGATAATCGCTGTAACTGTAAAAGAAATGAGCAATAGTATGAGCAAAGAGAAGCTTCCCATTATGCAAGAAATTCCTGGTTAGTTGTGAACTTCATGAATTCAAGGTTATTTGATGAGCTTGCCCAGTGTTAGATGATTAGTTACTCTTCTCGTGGAACAAATCGAGAAAGTGAATTATGGTTGTTTTGTGCTATTTTATGGCCGTTTTGAGCGAATTGTGAATTAGGTTACGCTAATTCTGCCACGAGAGTTTATGAACGTGTGAATTGCTAGGCTTCTAAGCTGTGACTAAATTGATGAATTGATTTCTGTAACCAGAAATTTTTATAAAACTTATGCTTCATTCTGTTGACTCACTGGGAACTAATGGGAAGATCACGAAATTCAGAGTGCATTATTTCTTGATACTTACAATTTTTTGTACCCCTAATATTTTATCATGAACTACAATGAAGTTGAAAATAGATATTTGACATTTGATAGTTGATTAAACTTGAACTTCTTATAATTTGGCCCTTGATTTTCCAGGTTCGGAGGATTCCCAAATGCTTCTTGAGCAAAAGAGAAGGGATGAGATATTCTTGAAAGACCAGATACCCTCCTGGTTCGCTGGGGCAGGGTATGTAGGACTTGCTGCAATATCCACTGCTACAATGCCGGTTCTGTTTCCACCATTGAAGTGGTATTTAGTACTTGGCGCATATATAATTGCACCCGCTCTTGCCTTTTGTAACTCATATGGAACAGGGCTCACTGATTGGAGCCTGGCATCAACATATGGGAAAATCGGCCTTTTCTTGTTTGCTTCCATTGTTGGAACCAATGGCGGGGTAATAGCTGGGTTGGCGGCTTGTGGTGTAATGATGTCAATTGTCTCCACAGCTGCTGATCTTATGCAAGACTTTAAGACTGGTTACCTCACCTTTTCTTCCGCCAAATCTATGTTTGTGAGCCAGTTGATTGGAACAGCCATGGGTTGTGTATTAGCCCCTCTAACATTTTGGCTATATTGGACTGCTTTTGACGTTGGTTCACCTGACGGTCCTTACAAAGCACCTTACGCTGTAATATTCAGAGAAATGGCAATTCTAGGAGTTGAGGGCTTCTCAGAACTTCCAAAACACTGTCTGGCTCTTTCTTGTGGCTTCTTTATTGCTGCCATTGTCATAAACTTGCTAAGAGATGTTACACCAACAAAAGTCTCAAGATTTATCCCTGTTCCAATGGCCATGGCTGTTCCGTTCTACATCGGAGCATACTTTGCAATCGATATGTTTGTGGGGACTGTTATTCTGTTCGCATGGGAGCAGATAAACCGCCAAGATTCCGAGGATTACGCTGGAGCTGTGGCGTCGGGTTTGATTTGTGGCGATGGAATATGGACTATACCATCCGCTATCCTTTCTATTTTCAGGATTAATCCCCCAATCTGCATGTACTTTGGACCAGCTGTTACCGGTGGAACATAAGTTCATCGTTGCACTGTCCTTTTATCCTTTCGGAATTGTAAATACGCAAAGTTTGCCACTGCGGTAGACATCACTCGTTCAAGCTATACTATGCTGTGGCTGTGACATTACAATCTGTTGTTTATAGACATTAGCTCCTTTATGTAAATGCTATTTGGGGAGGTTGAGAAGATTTCATGTCGGTCTCGTTTGAACCAATGGGTCAAAAAGGGTTAATAACTTTAAACCGTGAAATATTCCCTCCTATACAGCTTAAATGTTCTTTTTAATTTTTCACACTTGTCGAGTTAACATTTTAACATTTAATATCTCAAATTATCCTTAATTAAAAATTATAAAAATTTGATATTAATAATTCTTGTATTATGACGAATCAAACAAGATCACACATGACTATTTTAACTTATAGATTAAGAGTAAAATACAAATTAAGAGCGATGAGTGAATAGTGCTGATTAGGGGTGTTCAAAACAAGTATCGGGTCGACCCGGATCCGGTAATCCGGGTACCTGCTTTTTCGGGTACCTAAAATTGTAACTTGGTTTCGACCTGGTTTAACCGGGTATCCTAATTCCGAATACGCGATTTAAACCGGGTCGAAAATCGGATACCCGGTTTTGTTTATTTCCTAAAACATTTTTTTTCTATTTCTTTTAACATTTTTTAATATAAAATTCAAATGGTACATCTTTAGAAATCGTAAAATTTTGTAGTATTAACATAGATAAGTGTTAGTATATCAAAATATTAATGTTACCGATTTGTTTTTGTATTGCTGCTTTTCCATAACAAATTTCTGTAATATTGTTTCAAGTTTGTTTTGAGTATTTTATTTGTTTTGTTTACTCCAATAACTAAGTGACACTTGTCCCACTTTGTGACAAACTCCAATAACAAACTCCTGTATAGTTTTCAATTCAATTAAATCAGAATTTAGGAAAATTTACTTTTAAAATTCCGACCTTTAGGCTGTTCTCTTCTAAAAATTAGACCTTTCGATTATTTTTTAAAAATCCGACCTTTAGCCTCCATTTTCATCTAAAGTCCACTTTAACTGGTGACCGGTTGATTTTGAAAAATTACTCAGCTAACCCATTAATTAGCTTCCCTCATTTACTTCCTCCTTCTCTTTCCCATGGATGCCATAGTTTATTCAAGCTTCCAATCTCTGACTGCAAATTTTAAAAAATATAATTCAAATTAGATAATGATTAATAATAACCCAGAAAAAACCAGATCTAAAATGTTAAAGAAAACAAACCTTGGGAAGGGATTGTGAAGAAACAACAGAAGTATTACAATGAAGGAAACAATCCAAGTTAGAATGCATTGATGGGTTTTCCATTACCATGATTAATTGATTGAGGGATGAATGGATAGAGGGAGATGGTGATTGTCTCCCTAAATTCAAAAAAAATATGAAAGGTAATAAGAAGTAATCAAAACAAAGGAGATAAATTAGGGAAAACGAGATTTAGGTATCTTAAAGTTAGGGATTGAAAATTGATTTAGCAAAAATCCCACTAAAATTTAAAGGAAAATCAGATGGATTAGGAAAAATCCCACTAAAATTGAAAGGAAAACAGAAGGAAACTTAGGAATTGAAAATTAATTTAGGCATCTTAAAGTTAAACTAAAAAGAACATGTAAAAGTCAAGGAAAAGAAATTTGAAAAAAAATAAATTCTTCCAATGGAATTTATATTAAAGATGAAGGGTTTGTGATAGTTAGGGAAAAGAAATTATGTACAAATGTATGAATCAACTATTATTAAGTAATGAAGATGAATGATCTAAGTTTGACAAAATCTTTATTTCATTAGCAATAATCCGTACACTTCAAGATACAATTTCATAACAATTACATCATTAACATAACAAGGAAATTCTTTCAATGGTTCCATGGTTGAAAATGAAGATGAAGACCACTTTATAGCAATTAGGGTTTTTATTTTTGAATTTCTCTTTTTTTATAAAAACATATTAACCGGTTGTCCAGGTTAAGGAATGGGTATGTACTTTAGATGGAAATAGAGCCTAAAGGTCGGATTTTTAAAAAATAATCAAAAGCTCGGATTTTTAGAAGAGAACAGCCCAAAGGTCGGATTTTTAAAAGTAAATTTTCCTTTTTATTATCATGGAATACTATTTTTTCTCTTTCTTCTAAACCCTAAATAACCTTGTAGCTCTTTAATGGAGTTTCTTCATCTTCTTCATGAAATTCATGGGATGTAACAAAAGAACACAACCCAATGGTGATGGAATGAAGCAGCCATGATTCGACCATTCACCAGATCACCCAACGTTACCTTTTAAAAAGAGATGACAGGATGGATATTCATATCAGAAATGGTATTTCAAGCATTGAGAAAATCTTACTGTTTTTTCGGGTGACTGGTACGGGTCGAGTGACGAGGAAGAAGGTGATAGTGAGAGACTGAGAGTGATGACCTATTTGATGGTGTTGCGACGCTAAATGAAGATGATCTAATTTTAAATACCTAGGGTTAAACACTTAAAGCTGAAAAGCATTAATAAATAATAAAAAAATAAACACATAACCGGATACCGGGTACCCGGTTTTACAAAAAATGTTATCTGGATCCGACCCGAACACCCAGTCCGAAGTACCCGATTATGAAAAAGCGGGTTAATTATCTGGTTTTTAAAACCGGATACCGGGTAATCCGTGTCGGGTTTTTCAAACCGAGCTTTTTTGAACACCCCTAGTGCTGATAACCGGTTTTAGGGTCGTACATTAAAGATCCGATTACACAAACTATATTTATATTACCCTAACTCTACACACGTATAGCGAAGGTAAGGGGTCGAACCAAGGGAAAAAACTAGTTAAACATGAGATCTCAATATAGGGGTTTTAGGGGGTTTAAGTGAATGAAACCAATTTAAAACTCAGATTGTCTATAATGCTACAATTAGTATAAATCAAGGAGAGAAAAGACGAGAGTGATTGGTTCCACGCTAAAGAAGTACCACAAACATTCATGCATTAGAGTGAGTTAGTGACCTTTAATCATCAATGGATTCAACAATGAGAGGAAGTTGACGGTTCTAAGACCGATCGAATAACCTATAATCGCCCTATGTCTCCTTGGGAGTGGCAGGACAAGATTCAAAGTGAATCACTATATTGATTGAGTAGGTTTCAACTAAACCCTAACTCATGAATAAGGGATTCCAACTCTAAGGTTTCACCAATCAAACCCTAGGGAATTACTCACACATCATGGATTGAAAACTAAACATAATATTCCACAAGAACGAGAAGCTAGACATGGTAGACTTCTATATAAACAATAAAAGCAAGAATAGACAATAATAAAGAAAGCAAGGGAAACAAGAACATAAAAGTAGCAACCCTATGCTAGATATTCAAACAAATCCAAATACACAATTACCACAATGAGGAAGGAATCATAAATAGCCTTAAAGACTAAATACTAACAATATTAAATAACTCTAGAAATAATAAAGAGAAAGATACTCATACCATAAATAAAGTGTCAAAACGTGTCGAAGATAACATCCACAAGAGAAGCAAAGAGATACATCCAAAAGCTAATGACTTGATTGATTTAGGAGAAACATCAAACTAGTGAAGTAAAAGCCAGGGTTTTTAAAACTAGAGAAAGGAAAGCTTAGAGATTAGTCTACTCTAGAGAATGTTTAGGGTTAAAGCTAGATAGTGTTTAAAACTACAGGAATTGGGTATATATACCCCTAAAAATAAGAGTGCTACGGAATTACAAAAGAGCCATTGAAGGCTAAAATCAAATTGAAACAACTGCGCAGAACATTTGCATTCGCCCGAATGCAAAGGGCCATTCGCCCGAATGTAGCTCATTCGGCCGAATATCATTTCATTCGGCATTTCCAGTAGGTTTTGAGCAACTTTGCTTTTTGAGACTTATTTGCCCGAATACAAGACATATTCGCCCGAATATTGCGCTTCGCCCGAATCTTATTTCATTTGGCATTTCCAGTGACAATTTGCAAAATTTATGTTGAGTGCTGAACTCCCATTCGCCCGAATGGGAGCCTCCATTCGGTCGAATATGCTGCAATTTCCTCCTTTGAGATCTTTCATTCCTTTTTCAATCACACGAGCTATGCCGGGGTCATGGGATAGTCTCGATTTGTCGCGGTAAAGCTCCGGGAATAATGTCTTAGTCTCGAATGTACGACAATCGCCCTTGAAATCTCCAAAAATCACCTAATCAATCTGAAAACACTAGAACACAAGATCAAGGAGAAATCATGCGTGAAATATATCTAATCAATACAAAATGGCGAGACTTGACACCAAAAATGCGGCGGTAAATGTGCTCTAAAACGAGCACATTAACTTCCCCAAGCTAGACCTTTGCTAGTCCATAGAAAACTGGACACCAAAACAACAAAAGGATTAACACAGAACAACACAAAACAAAATCAATATGGAGGGCGAAAACCAAACAATGCAAGTTGCGTACGCACAAACTCTTTCCTAGCCATGGGTGTGCAAGTATGATGGGCGCGAAGAGCATAATATCAAGTTAACTGACATCTAACACTAGCTCGGGATCGCCAAATAAGTTCCAACACAGGCCATGCCATCCACTACCTAAGGAGGTCACAAATCTACGCTCCCCGATTTATTTCTTGAAAGATGCGAGAAATATACAATAACGCTCATGTGTTTGATTATGGTTTGTTTTTCGCTCATAATAATCCGACCAAGGTTGTTAGAATCGGGATTCTATGTAGGATCATTGAGGGGGTATGATTGAAATCGGTAGAATCGGATCGTAGGATCGTGTGATCCTACAAATACACATTAACATGCTTTAGATAACTGATTTTCAATTTTATTTGTTCTTTTTTTTAAAGTTTTAAGGTTTAAATTAACACTTATTTGACTTCAACTATTAAGTTTTGTAAAAGAATACCTTTAAGAGGTCGCTTGGGAGTAAATATTTAAGGTAGTAAAAACAGTCAAACTAATGCAACAAAGATAATTAAAGATGCAAATGAAGTTATTGAAATAATTGTGATAGAGGTAGAATATGAGTAAATTAAAAAAGATGAATAGAAAAAGAATTTGATTTCACTCATTTGGAGGTAAATAATTCCCCCACCTCCGCCTAGGGTAAATTTATACTCCAAAATAAGGAAACTTATTCCTATTTTCTCTATTTTTTCATTACCTTCTAATTTATTTTTCCACCTCTCCAACAATCAATTTTCTTTAATCATCTACTTAACTAACTTTGAATTCCTACTTTGACTTTTCTTACCCCTTAAATATTTGCTCTCAATCCAAACGACCCCTAATAATCATGTTTAAAATACGGAGCAAGAAAAACTTGAATTTTAGTCATATTGATATATACATATATATACATAAGTAAAATCTAGATTATATGAAATTTTTGTACGATTGAAACTACCCTTGTAGGATCATATCGTAAGATTGTAGAATCGTAGAATCGTGTTATGATCCTACCACTTGCATCCTGGAGCTATGTAGGATCGTACGATTCTACCAACATTAAGATCCTACTACGATCCGGATCGGTCGCCTAATTTCAGATCGCAGGATCGTAGAATCGTTGATCAGGATCGAGATTCTGATAACCATGAATCCGACTAATGATGAGTCGGGAATCAAACACCTAATAGGGGCAAATCTTGAGGATTGTATCATATCTACACTCCAGCACAGAACACACTAATCGGACCAAGTCGAACAAGCTTGTGAAAGGGTTGTAAAGTAGGCTTTGGGTTAATGTGGGATATATTTGGGAATGTGGAGCTAAAGTAGAGGATAGCAAGCGACCCAACACAAAAGAACCAGAGACATCTCATGAAAAACCAATATGAACTATACCCACTAGCGATATTAGCTCAAAAACCTCAAATAAGCACAGATGATCTCTACCATAAAACTTCTTCAAAAAAAATGTTTCTATCTTATCATGATTTTCCACCTTGTGTATCAAGCTCATTTTTCTTTCTATGATTGATTTCCTCACTCAAGCGGATAAACATATGCAAATTTCTTAATGATCGAGAGGAGGGTTTCCTCAGCTAAATGAATGTATATATGTGTATCACAATTATGATGTAACACATATGAGGAAGAAGGGAGTGATAAAATGAGCAATGTGAAAATGAATAGAGTCATCACAACCAATTCTCACTATAACAACCAAAAGGCCCACAACACCGCGCAACACACACCAATACTTCCATCACTTAGCTATCCTCTGGGTTAAAAGAGGGATCATTTGGCTAACGTGGAGCTAAATAGCGTGGTTACGAAAGAAAAAGGAAAACGCAAAAACTTGGCTTATCCTAAAGTCAATTATATGTCCATAGTAGACAATTTGGCTATGTAGCTTGAATCTAACAAGCGTGTTATCATCCTTGGCCCTTAGAAAAGCGGACTAAGCTGGAGGAGAACAAACACAATACTTAGACCTCCTAAGTATCACTCAAAATGAATGGGGCTCACAAGGAGACCCAAAAAGGCTCAATCCTAACCAACCAAACACCTCAATCCTAGTCTGGAGCCACAAACCCAACAAGCTCAGATCCCCCCAAGCTAGACGGAAAATAATCAGACACCTCAATCCTAAGACAGGCACAAGGCTAAGAAAAGCACGAGTTTGCATAAAACTACTGAATATGTACAGAATAGAAGCTTGCAAGTTTCACTAGTGGAAAAAAACGTATTGGCTGCGGTTTTAGGTTATACGTAGCCAATGTGATCAATTAAAATTACGTAAAAAAAATAATTCAACATAGGCTGCGGTTGTAAGGCTTGTCCGCAGCCAATATGAGAAAAAAAGATTAAAGGCTGCGGTTGTTATTGTGCCCGCAGCCAATGAGCATTAGAAAAAAAATTTTAAGCCCAAAGCCCAATGAAAAAAACCCTAATTGAGGCCCCTATATGGGGTATTAAATCAGAATTTGAGGCGCCTCCTTTCTAAACCCTAATTTGAGGCGCGCCTATCTTCTTCCCTCTGGTTCAAACACTCTTCTTCCCTCAACAAATTTCGAACACTCTTTCACAAATTTCGAACACTCTTCTTCCCTCTGGTTCAATTTCGAACACTCTTTCACAAATTTCGAACACTCTTCTTCCCTCTGGTTCAATTTCGAACACTCTTTCACAAATTTCGAACACTCAACAAATTTGCTGCTTCAATTTCGAACTGTTCCCTAAAGTTCTTCCCTCTTCTTCAAGTCCAAGTTTTTCAAGTCAAGGTTTGGATCCAAGTTATTCAAGTCCAAGGTCCTCCTATGGTTGATACTGTGCGGCTTTCAAGTCAAGTTCTTCCCTTTTCTTGCCTTTTCTTCCTCTGAATCTTAAATTTTTTTGTTGATGTTGTAAAATATTTGTGAAAGCCTCTAATTTTGTAACTTTTTCTTTGGTTGATTTTTGTTGATAGATGTTGTAAAATATTTGTGAAATTGTCCAATTTCTCAGATCTAGTATTTGTTCTTAATCTTAATGTTGATAGATGTTGTATTTGTTTTGATTTTACATGATTTTTCTTTATGTTTAGATTTTGATTTCACTTGTTGTTTTCGGGTTTTTTGTTCTTGGAATTTATCATTTTGTTTGATGTAAAAGACCCATCTTTTTTTTTTTCTATAACTTTTAAGAAGAAGACGATTGTTTCATTGGGTTTGTAATTTCATAGATTGATTCACTTGCTATGAAGAAGAAGACGAAATGAAAACAAAAACATAAAAAAATGGAAGTAAAGGCTGCGGTTGTTTAGGACCGCAGCAAATAAGTGTTTTTGGTTTTTAAAAACAGACTATAGGCTGCGGTTTTTAGAACCACAACAAATAAGTTTTTTACATTTGCTGCTATTACTAATGTTGCAGTTCAAAACCGCAGCCTATATTGGCCTAACAACCGCAGCCTTTAACGTTTTTTCCACTAGTGTTTGTTTCTAAAGAGGTTTCATTTTCAAAAGCCTTTTGTTTTGCTTGTCTGGTTGACTCAACTATGCAACTACCATATATACAAAAAGAAAACAAAAGGAAAGAACAATAGTAAAAGATTAAACTATATACACATGCAACTTTGGATTTTGTGAGCAGGAGCAGAAAATCATATCATAACACCGGTGAGAAGAACAATACTCACCAAAACACTTGTACCATAAGGAGAAATAACATGAGACTTATCGCAAGGATGAGAATGGAAAAACTCGGGATCATCGTATTGAAACTCACCGCGAGGATGAGAGTAGAGAACCTGCAAAACACAGCAAAAAAACCAACCAACCAAACACACAACACCAACAGAAAAGCAGAACCAACCAACCAAAACCGATGAGCAGAGGACGAAGGATATACCCCACCAAGCTAGCATGCAAACCGTCCTCGGTGCTAGGGGAGGCCTAAAAAAATAACACTACTCATCGGCGAAGAAGCCCCTGTCCCCAAGGTCAACCTGCTCGTCATTACCCCCTTGTTCCTTGTCTAAGTCCATCCCATAATCACTCTCTATGGGTGCACGAGGGGCAGGAGGGGTGAAATTGTTGAAGCGACGTCTTCCCACCTGAAGCCGATCAAAACCATGACTCAAAGATACTTTGTAGTAGTTGTAATGGCGGGGATACCAAGAAGGGGTGGCATTGCCTTCACCAACCATCCTAGAACGGTAAGGGAAGTCATACCACGGGCATGGAGCCCTTTGGAAGTTTTGCTCAAGGTGGTCGAGCCGGGCAGTGTGATGGGCTTGGGTTGTAAGAACCTGATTTAAGCTAGACTCGATACGCCCTAGGGAAGACATGACCTCGGACTCATCCTACGAGTCCTCATCGTCTGGGGCTGCCGATATGGAGGCCCTTGCGCTCGTGCTAGGACAGTCGCGAATGAAGAGTCCATGAGGGCGGGGAGGAGGTTGGAGGGGAGGGTCAACCATATATTGCGACACATTGCCATCAATCAGATAGGAATCAACATTAGGTGCAAGGGGAGGTAGTTGGTTAGACGGGAGGGGAATAGTGCGGTCCTTAAGGTACCGCCATCACAGAGGGTCGGCATATATGAACCCCGCTCGCACGAGGCATTGCTCGTGGAGGGTGGTGCTAGTGGCGAAACGTTCAGTGAACTCGACATGGTTCACCACTCCTAGGTATTCTACAATGTGGTAGACATGCCCTCCGACACAAAGCTCGGTGTTGGACTGGAGGCTGGTGGTGTGGTTGAGGTACTTCCACAAAGTTATGGGAATGCTAATGGTTGACTCGACATGGGAAGCAAGGAAACTGTGCAAAATATGCACCTCCTGGATCCTAACAAGGTGGGGGCTAGGAGAAGGGAACAACGTCTCACGGGCAAACTAAAGAAACATTCTCAAAACGGGGTGCTACACATTAGAGGTATATATATATATTCCTATTCGGAAAGACGAGCCGACCAACTATTTTAGGCCATAATTTGGAAACACGTGTGTTGTCCGATTGTCGCTCCGGGATAGGCTCACGGTTAAAACCAAATACATTACAAAAAGTAGCATAATCAATCATACGCGCGGTATTCCGCAAGCGGAAAGACAAATGAATTTGCCCCTTCCGCACGCAAGGGCTTAGAGAACTGAGAAACTCAAGGGTTAAAAGTTTGTGAGTGGGATGCCACATAGTTACCCAGTTCTGCAAGCCGCAAGCCCACAAAAGTGCCACAAAATCATCATATATACCCATGCGTCGCAAGATAGAAACATCTAAATATCGGGTAGGGTTGATTGTGCGTACCTTTAAGCGTTGAAAATGCTTAAATTGCTCTAAAGATGCGAACACCATCGTTGGGTGATCCTCGTCATGCCAAAGTTCTTGGCCCGATAAACGTTGTGGTGCCGCTTGTTGTGTCCTCCTCTCTTCTTTCTTCTTCCTCTCTTCCTTCGGGCCTTGAAGAGGACCTTTCACCTTGTTTTCTGGATCTCTTGAAAGGGTTAAGCCTCAAGCTTCTTTTTGGGGCCATAATTGGTGGTGGGTGAGGGTTGTAGGGATGGTGGTCGGGTGGTTGTAAGAGATGTGGGTTAGGGTTTGAGGGAGAAAGAGAGCGGGTGAGAGAGAGAGAAGACTTTCGTGAAAAATCTGAAGAAATAAGGGGGGTATTTATAGAAAAAGCTCGCATTCGCCCGAATGCATTGCCCTTTTCGCCCAAGTCAGAAAAACTCAACCCCAGATGCTGAAGAACAATTTGCCCGAATGTTTTCCCCCATTCGCTCGAATGGTGTCGTTCGCCCGAATACACACACATTCGGTATTTCCAGAGACTTTGATTAAATTTTCTCCAAGCCACATTCGCTTGAATAAAGGACAACATTCGACCGAATGTGATGCATTCGCGAGAATGTTATTCCATTCGCTATTTCCAAAGACCAAGCATTCCAGCACAATGTTCCCCTAACTCCCATTCGCCTGAATGAGCTCCATATTCGCCCGAATGGAGCCCTTTTTTTTTTTATTTTAAGCCCTTTTCAACATCGGGGGCTCCAAACAACTCCCACAGCCAAAACACCTCTCATCGTTTATGCAACAAGAATATACTCCCACTCAAATCAAGAGACAAAAACCAAAGAAGATTGGTCTACCTCCCGTAAGTGCTTTATTTAACGTCGTTGAGCTCGACGAAGCTGGGCCAACACCCAAAACACACCAAACTACACTACCACACATAAACAAATATCAAACAACCACTTGAATTCAATCATCAAACATCCCAAGAGAAACTTAATTCAATAACTCTTCCACATCAAGCAAACAGATCTTTTCAATAGTGCATACCTTATGGAGTTTGCTTTCATGGAAGATCTTCATCCTTTGCCCATTTACTATGAAACTACCACGTGCCATAGGGAAAGACTTGTAAGATCTCATAGGGGCCCCACCATCTCGACTTCAACTTCCTGGGAAACAATGTGGCTCTTGAGGTGAAAAGTAGCACCTTGTCTCCTACCTGGAACTCTCGCTTCAAGATCCGTTGGTCATGCCAACGCTTAGTTCGCTCCTTATAGATTTGCATGTTGTGGAATGCATCAAGCCTCAACTCCTCCAACTCCCTCAACTGTGCGACTCTCTTCTCTTGAGATAGGGTAGGGTCGAGGTTGAGGGCTTGAATAGCCCACTAAGATTTACACTCTAACTCAACCGGCAAGTGGTATGATTTCCCATATAGGAGTCGAAACGGGGTGGTGCTAATGGGAGTTTTGTAGCAAATACGATGTGCCCAGAGAGTGTCATTAAGCTAGAGTGACCAATCCTTCCTACTCGGGTTCACCACCTTCTCCGAAATACGCTTGATTTCCCTATTGGCTACCTCCACTTGCCCTTGGTTTTGTGGGTGGTATAATGCACCAACCTTATGCACGACTCCATACTTCTTTAACAACTTGTTGAACTCATTTTTCGCAAAATGGGAGCCTCCGTCGCTTATAACAATTTCAGGGACACCAAATCCAGGGAAGATCACGTTCTTAAACAAACCTTCATTACGGCTTTGTGATCATTTGTGGGTGTCGTAATGGCCTCCACCCACTTAGACACGTAATCTACCCCCACTAAGATATATTGATTTCCACAGGAAGATACGAAAGGCCCTATGAAGTCTATACCCCAACAATCGAATATCTCGCACTCAAGGATGTAGTTTTGAGGCATCTCATTCCTCATGGAAATATTACCCACTTTTTGGCACCTCTCACAACTCTTCACAAACTCTTCCACATCCTTATGTAGGGTAGGCCAATAGAAACCCGATGTGTGAACTTTCGCGGCGGTATTGGTGATTCCATGATGTCCCCCACAAGTGTAAGAATGGCAACGAGCAAGCACATTGGGGACTTCTTCCTCAGTTATACAACGACGGACGACACCATCTGCGCAGAGATGGAACAGATACGGATCATCCCAAAAGAAATTACCAAATTTCCCAAAAAATGTCTTCTTCATAGCTTTAGACTCAAACTTAGGTAGCTCCCCACAAGCTATGAAGTTGGCAATGTCAGCAAACCATGGAGCTTTCCCAACAACTAAAGCAATCATCAAGTTATCCTCAATCGACTAATCTCGTATAGGCGAGGAGTCGTGGCGGAATGTTGGTAGGCAAGACAAGTGATCCGCAACTACATTTTCCGTCCCCTTTCTATCTTGCATCTCAAAATCAAATTCTTGTAATAAGAGCACCCAACGGAGCAACCTCGGCTTGGCATCCTTCTTCGCCATCAAAAACTTTAATGCTGAGTGGTCCGTGTATACAACAACCGTAGAACATATGAGATAATGGCGCAGTTTCTCAAAAGCATAAACCACCGCCAACATCTCCTTTTTAGTAGTGGTGTAGTTCCTTTGCGCATGATCTAGTGTCTTGCTAATGTAGCATATGACGTGATGCTTGCCTTCCTTCTTTTGTCCAAGCACTACACCTATAAAAACATCATTGGCATCGCACATTAGTTTAAAAGGAAAGCTCCAGTCAGGAGCTTGCACAATAGGGGCAGAGATCAAGACTTGCTTCAAATAATTGAAGGCATCGAGGCAATGTTCATCAAAGAGAAACTCAATCTCTTTTTGAAGCAATTCATTCAAAGGTTTGGCAATAGTTGAAAATCCTTTGATGAGCCGTCTATAGAATCCCGCATGCCCAAGGAAAGACCTAACCCTTGTGATTGTGGTGGGTACGGAAAGGTTCCTAATAACATCAATCTTGGTAGGATCTACCTCGATGCCACGAGAGGACACTCTATGGACAAGGACTATTCCCTCTTGCACCATAAAGTGGCACTTCTTCCAATTCAAGACGAGGTTCGTCTCTTGACACCTTCTCAAAACTTTTTCAAGGTGAACCAAACAGGTGTCAAAAGACGAGCCCCATCAGAAAAATCATCTATGAAAACCTCCATAAAATCCTCCAACATATCAGCAAAGATAGAAGACATGCACCTTTGGAAAGTAGATGGTGCATTACACAATCCAACGGGCATCCTTTTATAGGCAAAGGTCCCAAAAGGACAAGTAAATGTCGTTTTTTGTTGGTCATCCGGGTGAATGGCTATTTGAAAAAACCCCGAATAACCATCCAAAAAGCAAAAGTACTTGTACCTTGCTAATCTCTCAAGCATCTCATCAATGAATGACAAAGGGAAATGATCCTTCCTCGTGGCTTTGTTTAGCCTACGGTAATCAATCCAAACTCTCCACCTAGTGGTGGTTTTAGTGGGGATCATTTCACTCTTGTCATTCTCGATGATGGTCATTCCTCTCTTCTAGGGAACCACATGAACAGGGCTAACCCACCTACTGTCAGAAATCGAGTAGATGATGTTAGCTACATTTTATTCTTATTTTATCCCTATTATTTAGCTTTATTATATTGGAATTTTGCATAACTATGTTTGCTTTATTTGATATTTTACGCTTGGTTGGGTATTTTGGTGTTTTTGTGCATTTCAGGTAATATTCGTCAAGTACATTTTAGGTAATACTCACTTAACTTCGAAAGCTAAAGTAATCAAAGCCTTGATGACCCAAGTCAAGGAAACAAGGCCAAAAGGAGCTAAAGTAGACCATTCTAAGCCAACTCAGCCAAAACTAGGTCGATTCAAGCTTGCTCGAGCATCAAAAAGACTTGCATTAGAGATAGAAGCTGAGCAGGACCATCCTGAAGGTCGCTCGACCGGTCGAGCGATTATGGCTCGGGTGGAGCGAAAGTACTATTCACTTCTAGTAGCTTTAGAATGTCGACAGAAGCATTTTCGATGGGTCGAGCGGGGCTATTTTTTGGTGACTGTTCTGTTTTTGAAGATTTTGACCTGTGTACCTGATGCTCGCTCGACCTAGTCGAGCGGTCTTGCTCGGGTCGAGCGAGATGGGCGGCAGCAACTTTTTGCGTTTCTTTTAAAAAGCATTTGGGTCCAATTTCGATTTAGTTGCTTCTTATTTCTGCTGCCAAGCTTCCCTTGCCACCCTACCCTATCCTCTGGGGGTGGAACCCCCCTCCTACACCCTAGGGGTGGTGGAGCAATCATGAAACCACCACCCCCACATGCTTTGAAGCCTATAAATAGAGAAGAAGAAGGAGGAGTTCAGGCATCTCAGTTTTCATCCTTCACTTTAGAGTAATTTCTATGTATTCTTAGCTTTGCTTTCATTTTCAATTAAGAATTAGTGTTTAGCATAGTTTCCTTTCAATTCAATTAAGTGTCTTTAATTTCCAAACAAAATAATCTTAGCTTAACCTTTAGTGTAATACTTTGCAATTTGGAATTCTTCAACCATTGGTGTATTTTCATTGAAGCTTTTGGAAGTTATTGCTTTGAATCATCAATTCATCTTGTTCAACAAGGAGTAATTTTTACCTTTATTTACATTGAATTCAATTCATTTTATTTAGTTATTGTTTGCCTTTACTTTTTTATGTTTATGTTTGATTGTTCTTCAATTAATTGCATTCATCTTGTTAAGATATTCTAGTTCAATTTATCCATCCATGCTTCTTAACTCATTTGCAATCTATAACTTTAATATGAACATGAGTGAGTAGTTGTTTTGGCTTAGGTTAGGCATGATCACCATGTATATAGTTTGAGTTGCTATCTTTACCTTTGGCATTGGTTGTGTTGTTTATGGTTTAAAATAGGTTTTGCTATCTTGTTTAGTGTCATTGAATTGAGGGCGAGAGTCGATTTTTAACGATAATCTATGCTTAAAAGTTGAATCATCTCCATGAGAATAGGTAGATGTTTTGATTGGAAATAATGAATGTGTGCTCCATGTCTTAATCTATGCTTAGCTCCATGAGAATAGGTGGTTAAGTATGTTTTAGGAAGCTATTGTTGCTCGAGAGAGAACATTAGTATTTAAGATACGTTTTTCCTCATAACAATCCACAAACCATGACCTTAGGTTGAAGTTAGTAAGGACTACCTTGGTGAGAAAGCCTAGCCTATGCCTCTTTAGTTAATTGATCACTTTATCTTTGCCTTAGTTCATTGTTCTTAATTGCTTTTGTGTTTCGTTTTTCATTTCGTTCTTTTTTTATAGTTTGCTTTAATTATTTCTACCTCCAAACACCATTCTATACATTTTTGAACTAGCTAATTAATTGAGAAGCTATTGACTTAACCCCCACTCCCTGTGGATTCGACCCGTACTTGCCGTCGTACTAAGCTACGCCGTGCACTTGCGGTATTAGATTTGAAGGACGAAAAGTCCCGATCAGATGATGCCGGCCTTGAGGAGTTTAAGAATTTCTTCTTTAACCACCTCCTTCATGTTAGGGTTCAACCTCCTTTGAGGTTCAATAGAGGAGAAATGCTCATCATCCAACTGGATTCTATGCATGACAAGCCTTAGACTAATTCCTTTAATATCGTTAAGTGAGTACCTAATGAGACTTCTATATTTGTTAAGTAAAGCAAGCAATTTTTCCAAAGAAGTGTCATCAAGCTCAGAACTCACAATGACGGGCTTGTTCCCATCAACATCAAGATAAGCATTTTTAAGACTAGGGGGTAGGGGTTTCAAACTTACCTTGCGGGGAGGCATAGAACTCTCCCCCTCATCATCATTTCTCTCCTTAGCCACACAAATTTGCTCAAACTTATTTTGGTCACTTGTCCATCCTTGGGCCTCATCTTTAAAAGACTCTTCCCGCACATACCCCTCACAAACTTCCTCATCATATAATGAAAATTCTTTCTGATTTGGGTACTCCATACTACACTCCCTTTGAAACTCTTCATAGTCCTTATCTATACACTTAATCCGGTTAACTTGTTCCACCATGGGCTTTCTCGTGAATGGGGAAATTTTAAAAACCACTTTTCTTTGAGCTTCCTCTACAGTTATGATATCATCATGGCAATTTATCATAGCTCTAAGGGTTTTCAAGACGGGTCTCCTTAGGATGAGAGGAGTGTAACGTTCTTCTTCCATATCCATGACCACGAAATCGCAAGGAACCACTAGATTACCCACTTGAATAGGGACATCATCAAGCTCTCCACATGGAAATTTTATGCTTCTATCCGCCATTTGAATAGTTTTCCTTGAGGTTCTTA
Source organism: Amaranthus hypochondriacus (assembly GCA_000753965.2). Taxonomy (NCBI): domain Eukaryota; kingdom Viridiplantae; phylum Streptophyta; class Magnoliopsida; order Caryophyllales; family Amaranthaceae; genus Amaranthus; species Amaranthus hypochondriacus. The sequence continues at coordinate 19,899,896 of CM025917.1, forward strand.
GGCTAAAGGGTAGCCTATTGGCGATAGATAGCGGCATCAAGCTAATAGAGGCTCCTAGATCGGCAAGTGCTCTTTTAGGCTTCAAATTTCCCAACTTCACTGATAAATTGTAAGGACCGTGATCTCTCTCATTTGTGGATATACTCCCTTGTAGAATAGAGCTCACTTGATGGGGAAGATTTATCAACTCTTCTTCTAGCTTCTTCTTGTTCGAGAGAAAATTTTTTAAGAACTTGGCATACTTGGGCATTTGTGCCATCACATCTAGAAATGGGATCTTCATTTCCATCTTTTGCAACTCCTCTAGGAACTTCTTGAACTTCTCATCGAGTTGCTTCTTTACTCTCCTATAGGGGAAAGGTAGCGGGGGAGTATACAATCGCTCAAGTCTCTTTCTTTCTTCAACCCTCGCTTTTCTTTCCGCTCCAAGATCTCTCACTGTCTCACCTTCATCTTTCTCCTCCTCAACATTGTGTTCCCCAAGCTCTTTCCTTAAGTCATCTCCTCTCAACTCTTCTTCATGTTCTCCCTCATCTTCATTTTTTCTCCCCTATCTTCTACCATAACCGACGACCCTTCATATTGAATTCTCGATCTTAAATGGATAGCTTTAGCGGTATGATGGTTTGGGTTGGGGTTTTGTGGTTGAGGTTGAGGTTGTGTAGTTGGGTGAAGTTGAGGGTGAGGTGGAAATAGCAATGGTGGAGTAGGTGTTGCCATTTGGGCAAGTTGAGACTCAAACAACTTTTATTGCGTCTGGAGTTTTTGCATTTATTGTATGAGTGTTTCGTTGATTTGAATAAGGGTGCTCATCTGGGATGCTAAGAAATCACTACTTGTTGCTTGCCCTTGATGTGGTTGGAGGTTTCCGGATGAAGGTTGTGTAGACGGGAAAGGAAGATTTGTGTTGCCTCTAGGTCCTTGATGAAATCCCGGGGGTCTAATCGAGCTAGGTCTGGGTCCGCTTCCACTTGGTTGGTTCCCGTGGGAACTTTGGGGGTTGTACCCACTTTAGTTATTACCCGGACTGAAGTTTCCTTGATTGCCATTGGGATTGAAGGGAGGTCTAGAGAAGGGGTTGTTGAAGAAACTTTGCTGACTATACCCTTGACCTTGGTTGTTGTACCCCACAGCTGCTACATTCTTGGATTATACCCATACCCATCACGATTCATCACCGGAGCGTCTTGATTGTAAGACCCATATCCCACCGCCGCTACATGTTCGGAGAGTGTGCCCTCGCAATATGAGGTATCATGGTTGGTTCCTCCGCAAGTAGCACAAGCAAAATACTTTTCGCAAGCGCATGAGGCAATGGAACCACTAGCGGCGAGGTTTAGCTTGGATAGCTTCTTGTCTAAGACCGCTTCAATTTTAGCACTGATGGTGTCTAAGTTGCTTGTATCGATCATCCCTCTAGGCAACCCTTTGCTTCTCGTTCTACTCCAACAATGGTTTTTGGCGACATCCTCGTTCTTGGCTTTCACTTGATTGCAAGGAATTTTAGAAAGTTGACCGCCCACTGCTGCGTTTAGAAGTGCCTTGGTGGTGTCATTTAAGCCATCAAAGAAAAATGTATTAAGATCGTTTTCCCCCATACTCATGGTGGGGGCAAGCTCTTATCACCCTCTTAAACCTACTCCAAGCAGCTGTTAGGTTTTCCTCATCATCTTGTGTGAAAGTGGCTATTTTCTTCCGCCAATCTTGGGTTCTCACGGTTGGGTAGAATCTCTCTAAGAAAGCAGTTTTCAGGTGGCTCCAAGTAGTGATGGAATTTAGCTCTATACAATCATACCAATCTTTGGCATCACCTACCAAACCCAATTGGAAGAAATGTAGCTTGACGTAGTCTAGATTGTTGGGGCATTGCGGACCTAATCCACAAGTCTTAGAGAATGTATCAAGGTGTTGGAGCGAGCACTCATTCTTCAACCCACTGAATGGTTTTTCCTCTACCATTCTTGTGTACTGAAGGCAGATTTAGAGCGGGGTCGCGGCCATAGGAAGTACCACTCCTCTAGGGAACTCTTGGGAACCAGGTGTCCCAAATTGACCGAACAAATGATGCTCGTCGGCCATTTCAGAAGCAGGAGGAATGGGAGGTGGTTGTGGAGTATGCCTTCCTATGCGTTGGACATCAGGATCAAACGGTACTAACGGTTGATTGGACCTGCGCGTGCTATATCGCATGCAAACACAACTTCCAACCACACGTAAGTATTGACAAGCAAAGAATAATTGACAAAATAAAGAAAACTATATCAAGATCTACGCTGGCCAAACTATAACGCCTTATCCCTGGCAACGACGCCATTTTGATAACCGGTTATAGGGTCATACATTAAAGATCCGGTTACACAAACTATATTCATATTACCCTAACTCTACACACGTATAGCAGAGGTAAGGGGTCGAACCACAGGGACAAAACTAGTTAAACATGAGATCTCATTATAGGGGTTTTAGGGGGTTTAAGTGAATGAAACCAATTTAAAACTCGGATTGTGTATAATGCTACAATTAGTTTAAATCAAGGAGAGAAAAGACGAGAGTGATTGGTTCCACCCTAGAGAGGTACCACAAACATTTATGCATTAGAGTGAGTTAGTGACCTTCAATCATCAATGGATTCAACAATGAGAGGAAGTTGATGGTTCTAAGACCGTTCGAACGACCTATAATCGCCCTATGTGTCCTTGGGAGTGGCAGGACAAGTTTCAAAGTGAATCACTATATTAATTGAGTAGGTTTCAACTAAACTCTAACTCATGAATAAGGGGTTCCAACTCTACGGCTTCACCAATCAAACCCTAGGGAATTACTCACACATCATGGAATGAAAACTCAACATAATATTCCACAAGAACGAGAAACTAGACATGGTAGACTTCTATATAAACAATAAAAGCAAGAATGGGCAATCATATAGAAAACAAGGGAAGCAAGAACATAAAAGTAGCAACCATATGATAGATATTCAAACAAATTCAAATACACAATCACCACAATGAGAAAAGAATCATAAATATCCTTAAAGACTAACTTCCAACTGTATTGAATGACTCTAGAAATAATTAACAGAAAGATACTCATACCATAAATAAAGTCTCAAAATGTGTTGAAGATAACATCCACAAGAGTAGCAAATAGATACATCCAAAAGCTAATGACTTGATTGATTTAGGAGAAGCATCAAACTAGAGAAGTAAAAGCTAGGGTTTTTAAAACTAGAAAAAGGAAAGCTTAATGATTAGACTAATTTAGAGAATGTTTAGGGTTAAATCTTGATAGTGCTTACAACTATAGGAATTGGGTATATATACCCCTAAAAATAAGAGTGCTACGGAATTACAAAAGAGCCCTTGAAGGCTAAAATCAAAATACGTATTCGCCCGAATGCAGAGGGCGATTCTCCCGAATGTAGCTCATTCGCCCGAATATCATTTCATTCGGCATTTCCAGTAGGTTTTGAGCAACTTTGCTTTTTGAGGCTCATTCGCCCGAATGCAAGTCATATTCGCCCGAATATTGCGCTTCGCCTGAATCTTTTTTCATTCGGCATTTCCAGTGACAATTGCAAAACTCATGTTGAGTGATGAACTCCTATTCGTCCGAATGGGAGCCTCCATTCGGCCGAATACGCTGCAGTTTCCTCCTTTGCGATCTTTGATTCCTTTTTCGATCACACGAGCTATGCCGGGGTCATGGGACAATTTCGATTTGTCGCGGTAAAGCTCCGGGAATAATGTCTTTGTCTCGAATATACGCTAATCACCCTTGAATTCTCCAAAAATCACCTAATCAATCTCAAAACTCTCGAACACAAGATCAAGGAGAAATCATGCGTTAAATATATCTAATCAATACAAAATGGCGAGACTTGACACCAAAAATGGGGTGGTAAACGTGCTCTAAAACGAGCACATCTAGTGCCAAAATACTATATGAGACATTTTGGCTGAATAGGAGGAGGTAGTATTGTTTTAAATAATGGAAGTTGATAAGTAATCAATATTAACTTGAAAATGAATCAAATTTAACTAGTTGGGTCAGTTGGATTATTGTGGTCTTGATTTGTTTATGTTTTTGAGAACATGCATTAACAAGTTAATAATTAAAAAAAAGCATGCAGTAAGATTCAGTTCAAAGTTATTCCAAAGTTATTCCAAATATAAGCGCCTCTATAAATACCTTCACCTCATAACTCGATTCATCATTCATATTCACTAAATATCATCCTAAGTTAAGGTAAGTCTGAGCATACGTAAGCCAAAGCTTGTAGATTTTGATAAACTAAATAAACATATATATATATACATACAAATGTTTAACCATACAACTAAATGAACTTATACATACATAGTCAATCACCCTCATCTAATCTATCTAACTGAGTTGCTCTCCTACGCCTCCTACGGTAGTAAGAGGCATTTGGGCGTAGCTCCGGTAGGGGAGGGGAGTGATAGTTGGAAGCCTGGGAAGACCCCGCAACATCAAATGGGCACGTTAAATTCATCTCCTCCAGATAAACGTCATGGGAAGGAGATGCGACGTGCACATCGACATTAGGCGTAGATGACTCTGCATGCACTTCCGGTATGAAGTGTTGGAATTGCGTCCCGAGGTGTAATTTCCGACCCCTTATACGAAACCAAAAAAGTAAAAGACTGAAGAAAATTCGGGTGTTACACGAGGAGCACGCCTTGTGCAATCTCCCTCACCGGATCCTTGTGTGTAGTACGAATCACGGCCGCCACACCTTGTGCCTACAATTAATAGTAGTTAATGTAATGTTGCAGTATGTAATCGGAAAAATAATCATTTAAATGCAATTGAATACTTACAAAGTGAGTCATCGTAAGCATAGCTGGAGTGCACAGTGCCGCTTCAGTGACGCCACGTGGTGTCATCCATCGGCGAGTGATGGAGTGGAACCACGGCATGTAGTCAGGTGTAGTAGGTGCACCCATGGAATTGATTGGCGCACCTTAGGCTAGCAACTCCAGTCTCTGATTCCAACGAGCGATGTGGCGCGCGTTGAACTCTGTCCAATTCGTTGTACTCTGATTCTTGCGAGATATAAGGTGCAGGTTGGGCTCGGTGTCGCAAGGGGGTGAAATGTTCTGTACCAACCCGTATTGGTGCTGTACGCGCTCCAATAGATTTACTTAGTAAATGTCAAAGCATATGAGTGGCACAGAAGCCCTCCACGCACCTGACTGAATCCCCGAGTGATCGGGGACAGTTGCGTAGGCTTCGTCAGGGTACGAGTCCCACGAAAACTACAATAGATGTTATTAAAATGTAAATAAACATTATAGCATTGCAGTCACATTAATGATTAGTGAAATCTTTACCTGGTTCAGTCGCAACAGGTCTAACTGATCCCGGTAGAATTCTATACCGGTACCCGTATGTTTGCGCGTTTAGCGCGTAAAATTTCAGCGTGATCCATATGCAACATCCGGTGGCGGTTGTTGCGGAGGAGCAAAGTCACCTCGACCAACCGATCTGTAAGGTTGGCCGATCAGAATATGCTCCCACGCCCATAGCTTAAAATTGAAAATATAATAGTAACGTCAAATATAAATTATAATTAAATATAAGTTATAATTAAATATTTATTATTATTATTACCTGTAATCTCCCGGACGCCCTTCTTGGAGCGCACCACATAGCCTCCTGTACAAGTCCCCTAGGGCCGCGGAACCCAGCTGTACTCGACGGTGCGCTCCCATAGGTCATCTAGTAACGTCAAATACAGGAGCTGAACTTGATTGTTTGTTTTGTCGGCAAACAAGACAACTCCTATCAAACAAGAAATGGTTCCCTCATCAGCACCTTTAGGGAGCTGTGAGAAGGTCTGCACCAACCACGTACAACGCAGACCGCTCCCCCTGATGACATCCACTGGAGGGAGCTCTCCTAGGATGCGGTGAACCATGGCACGCCAGCTTGATTGCTGGCGTCCGACGGTAGACACGACACGTCCCTCGTGGGGAAGCCGTGTTAGTAAGTCTATATCGAGAAGCGTGATGGTAGCCTCACCGAGGGAAAGGTGAAAGGTGTGCGTCTCTTGACGCCATCTTTCTACTAGTGTTGTGATGATAGCACGATCAACTCGACCAAACGCGATGAGGTGAAAGTCATATAAACTCGTGCGCTCAAGGTATGGGATGATCCTCTCGTCGATCTCCCATGGAACAGAATCTGGATGCCTGGTGCCTAGCGTGGCTGTATCAGACACCTATATAAATACACATTTACATACCATCTTTTTATTATTAAAGTACAATTGATACAAAACATTATACTAACCTCGACATCCCAGAGAGGAGTGCTCCTATGCTCCTCCTGCATAGTCAAGACACTAGGGTCTTGGGGTCCTGGAGCTGCTGGATCCATCTTTTGTACTACTGTGTTTACCGTGACTTTAGTTAATATTACCATCACCCCAAGATCATCCTCTCATCACTTTCTCCTAGGTTTACCACTTCATCACTTGTAACTAGATTCGAAGGGGGTTGGGAAGAAGTATAAGAAGGGGGAGGAACAAAGAGATCTTAAGTTGAACCATTAAAAAAACACAGTTTAGTCATACCAAAGGATGCCATTTCTACATGAATACAAACACAATCAACAGCATAATCAACTTCACGCCAATACAATACTTCATGCTTATAATAACATTTCTAATAACACCATTTCTAATAATAAACAAATAAATTTTCTTATAACATCATCAAATTCAATTAATAAAATAATTAACAAGTTCATAAATAATATTTCTAATAATATATAATGTAAAAAAAACATATCAAGCAATTCAACATGCTCATCATCACCAATACTTTAAAAACCAGCAAAATAAGGTTATTAAAACTATTAAACATTAACAAGATCAGTTGTGAATGCTTAAAGAGAGTGTTGAATGAAGAACTAGTAACCTATATTGGGGTAATTAAACAAACTTCAATAGTAACCTAAAAAACGAAATAAAAACCGAAAAAACAAAAAAAATTACCTTTGTGCAAGCTAGAATATCCCAGACTAAATTTGAAATGTTAAATTAGAGGAGAAATGTAAGAATTGATGGATTGAAAGTAGTTTAGGAGTGGTTTGAGTGAGGGAAATGTCGAGTATTTTCGAATAAGGGTTTAGGAATTTAGGGGAAATGGGGAAGAAGGAAAGAAAGCTGTTGATTTTAGGACACAAGCCTGTTCGCAGTTACTAAGTCCGAACAGATCAGAACAATCAACCTAGTTGTTCGCACTTAGTAGCTGCGAACAGCTCCAACCCTCAGCTTTGGGAATTTCACCCTTATCTTTGGAATAAGTTTGATTTCGATCTTATTGCATGTTTTTTTTTGATTAATAATTTTATTCATTTCAAATTTTCCACCAATGATAGCACCATGTTATGATTTTGATTGATTCAGCCTGCGCTTGGTGTTGCACATTTTCTTTGGAGTTAGCTGGAAGCCGCTGCCTAGTTTGTTTCTTCTTTATTTGTTTTCAAATTGTTTTATTAATTATACTGTATCATTAATAGTTAAGTTAATGATTTTTCAACTACAATGTTAATTTTTTAATTTCCCAATAGTAAGAAGCAAACAATTTACAGTCTTTCAAAGAATATGTTCTATAGGTAATTACTAAATTAGCTAGAATGGATACCAGCTGGGTTGATTTACCTATTGGCCACCCCAATTTTTTTTTTGTATAAAATTCATTGTCTTTGCTAATGAAGGTCATGTTGAGCGAGCAATTCTTTGACCATGCAAGAAATGTAAATTAAGGTTGATATGAGGTATATAACGTTTTAAAGTTAGTGAACAGAACGTATGACAAAGTAATATTTTTGGTTTGACAATTAACTCAAGAGCTTGTGAGGCACTTCCAACAGTTTTCTAGAAACTGTTCTTAGACTGATTATGAAAACTTAACATAGAACAATACTAAAGTACGTAAGTTAAGGTAGACAAAGCACGTGAATTGTTATCGAGATTCAACTATTAATAGTTTACTCCCCCGTCTATGGTCATTTGCTAACCTTTGGAATTCAAACCTCTTTTATTATTTGACACCTAGAGTCCTATAACACCAAAATCTTTCTATCTTCTCTCACCACGTTCTTAGACGCTTGGTAAATATATTATAGATAATCTAAAGCGTCGAATATTTTAAACACATTACAACGTCTAAAAATAGCGAGCACCTAAAATGTATTTATATGGTGTGTAAATAAACTTTAGACAATCTAATGCGTCGGAAAAATAATCTCATTTAGACGAAGAAAACCGTTTGAAATCTAGCGTCGAAGATTAGTAACATTAAGTTTTTACACGTTTTGAAGAGTCGAAAAAATAACTTTAGACGCACAAAAGCTTCGAAAAACTAAATCTTTTTCCGTCTAAAAACTTTGTGATGGAACTACCATTGTTGTGGAGTGAGGTTGATGCTTATGATGCGTGTAATCATGAAGGATTTTATCTGCAAGCGGCTTTACTTTGGACTATTATTGATTTTCTTGCTTATGTAGTGCTATCGGGGTCGTGCACTAAAAGTTATAAAAGCTCTAACACATCCAATCAGAACGAAGATTTTGAAAGAGCAAACTAAATTTGGATATGTGTATGGAAAGGCGATAAAAATATGCAGAATAAGAAGAAGAAGAAGAAAAAAAAGCGAAGTCATAATGCAAACTTAAAGTAAAGGTGAAACGGCTAAAAGATGGGTGTACCCATGACGTGTATATCTAGTTGGCCATAGGGGTGGGGAAGATGGAAATGCATGTCTAGGTAGCAGGTGGATATGAAAATTTAACTTGCTATAGGAGGTGAGTAGGTGGTATAGGTATAGGATATAGCATATCTCACTCGTTCTTCCATTTTGTTAAGTATTGTTATTGATAAGGGTGTTGAAAAATACTGACCCGTTGACCCGCATTATTAATGGCAGGTCAAATTTAAAAAAAAAATCAGAAACTGCCGGGTCGAATACCCGACCCGTCTTAACTGGATCAGGACATGGGCCGATTTTAAAATACACTAGGTAGCCGTGAATGACCCGATTAAGAATAAAACCCTAATTCATTTAATTATTTTATTTTATTTTATTTTAATTTTTTTTGAAGGTATTTAATTATTTTACTTATTTATTCTTCTAGATTAATTTTCTCGCAACACCCAACTAAGAAAACTCATATTCGAGTGCTCACAATCTTTAATAAAAATACTTTTAACTCGAACCGCTATAGTTTAGTATTTGCAAAATCTATTTATAATCTAATATTTTTATATTTAAATCGTACGTGAATCAAATTTATTAAGACTAACTCAAGATAATTTAATATATTTATAAAATCTCCAAAACTGATTAAAATAATAATAATTAATGACGTCATAAAAATAACGGGGTGTTACAGACTACCCCCCTTAAAAGGAGTTTCGTCCCCGAAACTAGAGTAACAAGGATACTAATCATAAAGGTACGTCTTACTAATAACTCTGGAAGGATTTCTAGCCATTTTAAGCCTAGCAATTGGCTCAAAGATCGAGACTTTATTGACAATATTAATGAAAGGGTATTCAATGTATCAGAATATTCGTACATATTTCATTGTTTATAATCACCTAAATTGACTCAACAACTAATCAAAAGCATGTAAATATCATACAAATTGATTCAAACAATCAATCTTTATGTAAATTTGTAATTGGTTTATGTCATAGAGCAGAAAATGCATGAAAACGCGCGAAATTCTATTGCTTCTACCCCCCTTATTAGTTACGACCCCGTAACTTACTAATCTCAGGAAAAAGGTGTGGGTATTTCTCAAGCATGGAATCCTCAGTTTCCAATGTCGCCTCCTGTGTGCGCTGGTTAGACCATAGGACTTTCACCATCTTTATATCTTTTCTCCTCGTACTGCGCACCTTATAATCTAAGATCTCAATTGGCTTCTCCTCATAAGACAAGTTCTCATCAAGGTCTAACAGTTCGGGATCTAGCATATGCGATTTATCGAGGACATATCGCTTCAGCTCAAAATATGGAACACATCATGGACCTTACTCAACTCATTGGGTAATGCTAGTCTGTAAGCGACCTTTCCTAACTTGTCTGTGACCTCATAAGGTCCTATAAACTTTAGACTCAATTTTCCCTTCTTACTTAACCTCACGACTCCCTTCATCGATGAAACTCTCAATAACAAATAATCCCATACCGTGAACTTATCAGGTCTCCTTTTAAGATCTGCGTAGGACTTTTGTCCATCTTGGGCTGCCTTAAGCTTTTCACGAATCATTTTCACTTGATTTGTCATCTTTTCTAACATAGTTGGACCTAGAGTGACAGATTCACTGAAATCATCCCAACATACTGAACTACGACAACAACGACCATATAAATTTTTGAAAAGTGCCATCTGGTTACTTGCCTTGTAACTATTATTGTATGAAAATTCCACCATGTCTAGGCACTCATCCCAAGATCCTTGCCTATCCAAAGCTACAGCTCGCAACATATCTTCAAGCGTCCTATTCGTGCGTTCAGTTTGCCCATCAGTAGCCGGGTGAAATGATGTGTTCCTAAGAAGTTATTTACCCAAAGCTCTCTGAAATGCTTCCCAAAATTTTGACACGTATCTAGTATCACGATCAGACACTATAGATCTAGGGACATTATGATATCGCACAACATTCTTAATGTAAGCTCAAGCTAAATGATCCATATCCCACTGATTATTCATCCGAATAAATCTAGCACTCTTGGTGAGTCTATCTACAATCACCCATAACACATCATTTCCCAACCTAGTCCTTTGTAAACCCAAAACAAAGTCCATGGATATGCGATCCCATTTCCATACAGGAATATCCAAAGGTTAGAGTAAACCTGCAGGCTTATTATGCTCGCTCATTACATTCTGACAGGTCAAACACATAGAAACAAACTCAGCAATATCTCTTTTGATCCCAGACCACCAAAACGTCTGCTTCAAGTCTTGATACATTTTATCTCTTTCCGGATGAACAAAGTACTTTGAACTATAAGCCTTTGTCAAGACCTTATCCTTAAGCTCTATGCATGTAGAAAATACACACCATCGTCCCTTGTATCGAATGCTACCATCCTCGAATATCTTGAATCCTTCAGCTTTCCCTTCTTTAACATGCTTCCTCATTTTCTCCAGTAAGGAGTCACTCACTTGATTTGTTAAAATTACCTCAAAAGTTGAAGGTCGGATGGATAAGGCTGCTAACTGGGACTCTAGCTCCCCATGCTGCACAATCTCGAGATTCAATCTTTCCATGTCTCTCTGCAACTCTCTAGGAACAGTCAAGGAAGCTACGGAATGATTGTTTTTCCTACTCAAAGCATCAGCTACCACATTGGCCTTACCCTCATTGTAGTTAAACTCGACGTCATAGTCATTAATCAACTCTAGCCACCTTCGTTACCTCATGTTCAAATTTTGTTGTGTATACAAGTATCGCAAACTCTAGTGATCAGTATAAATCTTGTACTTCACTCCATAAAAGTAATGTCTCCAAATTTTCAGGGCAAAGGCAATGACTACTAGCTCCAAGTCATGAGTCGGGTATTTGACTTTATGTTGTTTAAGTTGCTTACATGCATAAGCAATAACCTTTCGATCTTGCATCAACACACACCCTAGCTCATTTTTCGAGGCGTCATTGTACACAAGATATTCAGATGTGCTGTCTGGAAGGGTTAAAATCGGTGCAGTAGTCAATTTCTCCTTTAATGTTTGAAGCCTTCCTCATATTGCTTAGTTCATTCAAATTTCTTGTCTATCTTTATCAAATTGGTCATTGGTCGGGCAACCTTCGAGAAATCTTTCACAAATCTTCTATAATACCCAGCCAAACCTAGAAAACTTCGAATCTCGATCACATTTTTCGGTGTAGGCCAATCCCTCACCGCCTCAATCTTAGCTGGATCCACGGTAACTTCTTCCTTGGATACAAAAAGCCCTAGGAATGTTACTTTCTCAAGCCAAAACTCACACTTGATTCTCCCAAAGTATCTGCAATACTTTCCTTAAACGTTGCTTGTGCTCTCCCTCATCCTTCGAATACACCAAGATATGATCAATGAAGACTACGAAAAACTTATCAAGATATGCATTAAATACCAGATTCATCAAACACGTGAAAGTTTCCAGTGCATTTGTCAACCCATATGGCATAACTGTAAACTCAAATTGCCCATAGCGACTTCTAAAGGCTGACTTGGGTACATCTCTCTCCGCTATGCTCAACTGATGATAGCCAGACCTCAAGTCAATATTGGAAAACATTCCAGCTCCCTTAAGTTGGTTAAATAGGTCATCAATTCTCGGTAGAGGATATTTGTTCCTCACTGTAACCTTGTTCAACTCATAGGTGCCCTCCCAGGGCGAAACGCTCGGTCGTATGTATCCTTTCTCCAATAGATCTTCTACTTGCTTTCTCAATTCTTCCATCTTTGATGGTGCCATCCTATAAGGCGCTCTGGATATAGGTCCCGCCCCGGCACTAAATCTATGGAAAATTCAAAGTTTAGAGTAGGTGGCATTCCCAGTGTTTCATCTGGGAAGACGTTTATAAACTCGTTTACAACAAGAACAGATTCAAGTTCCACAATTTTATCCTCTATCCTTCAAACATGACACAAGTAACATCGTAACCCTTGTCTCAACAATCCTTTCATCCTCAAAGAAGATACCACTCTAGCTCGTAGCCTCGAAGTACCCTTATTGTACTTTACTCTTTTTCTGTTAGGCTCTATAAGCCTTGAAATGACCTAACCAGTCCATCTCGAGAATGATGTCTAATTCATCTACCGAGCCCATAGAAGTCACTAGGATAAACGACATCCCCTATGGTCAAAGGAACCCCTCTATATAGCCTAGTACACCAGAACAACTCTCCCGATGGAATTGCTACGACGTTAGAAGTGGATTCGGGGTTCTTTCATCCTAACTTCTCAATCTTTGATGTGCATACAAAAGAATCAGATGCTCCAATATCAAATAATACTTTAACAGGCATGGAGTTCTCATGGAACGTACCTGTCACCACATCTTTTGCCGACTCTGCTTCCTTGCTATTCCTGGATGAGCTACAACCGTACTGGCTCCTCCATTGCCATTCCTGGTGTTGTTCCTATTAAATCCTCCAGACTTGAAGCAACTTTGAGGAGTGTGGTTTCCATTCCAATTCCTCTGATGGTTCTGCTTCCTACCATTGTGATCGTTCCCATTCTTGTTATTTTCAAAATTTCCCGGTTTAGAGCTTTGTTGGCCACTATGTTGTCGAGCTGAATGTCCATGCTTCGTAAAGCACTCATACTCTCGGTGTCCCAGCTTGCCACAATATTTGCATTCCACCAGATTTCCATTGTAGTCTTTTCCCGGGTGATTGTTGGGACACTTAGCATAGAAAAAGACCCTCTCCTTGCCATGAGGATCCTTGATCACTTTTCAATCATTGGCAACTCCCAGTTGAGGCTTGCCATTTCTCTCATTTCCAAGGTGTTGGTCATTGAAGCTTTGATGTCTCTTGTTGTTATGGAAGTTGTTTTGCTGAATAAGCTCTCCCTCCTTTTCTCCCCACTGGTGGTTGCTACACTATTCATCTCAGGCCTTTTTCCTTTGTCCATCTTAATCAAGCTCCCAACTTGTGCAGCTATTTGGTACATAGCATCGAAAGTGGTGTATCTGTCGCTATCGATGTGAACTTGCACCTCATTCACCAACCCCCAACTCAAATCTTTGCATCTTCTATTCTTCGGTGGGAACATCATCAGGGAAATATTTAATATACTTCATGAATTTCTTATAGTATTCATCCACAGACATCTCTCCCATCTCAAGCCTAGAAAATTCATTAGACTTCTGCTTTCTGATATGCAGTGGGTAAAACTTCTCTCGAATCATCGTCTTGAAATCCTTCCAGCTTAGCATATTATCGGGATCACTTATCACACTAGCTCTTGCGTTTGACCACCAATACCCTGCTTCTTCTTGGAGGTAGAATGCAGCCTGGTTTACCCTCAAGTTCTCAAGGCACTGCACCACGTTGAAAAATTTGTCAAACTCTCGTAACCAACCTTCCAAAGCTGCAGGTTCCCTAGTCCCTGAGTACGTAGGAGGTTTGTTCTGAGAGATTCTCTTGCTAATAGAGGAAGTTGTCTCTACAATCGGCTTGGACTTTGACCTTCTTTCCTCAGCCAGATCTATAACCAGCTCACATAGTGCCTTGTTAGAAGAGCGTTGTCTCAAATGCTTGCTAGATAGATAACACCATACCCAACACGAATACAAGTTTACTTTTTCATATATGCAAAAATGTCGAGGGAAGTATGGTGTCGAAATATAAACTCATGATCTAAACTTAACTACATGCATACTCCCACCTCTATAATGATCAACCTTATACTATATTACACTTTTCTTCATTTTTCAATTGCAAACACAAACTATATACGCTTAGCTCAAAGAATTTCATAAGTGAATAGTTGAAAGATATTCACATATAGAAATCGAATATTTTCACATATAGGTTCTCGAGCACCCAACACGTAACGCATTAACCATCTCATACCAATAAGGTTCAAATTGACATCACATTTAAGTATTATTATACAAATTTATTAGGTTATACCAAAAGCTTCACTAACACTAAATAATGCTCGATATTGCAAAGATCGTAACTAGCATCTATTAACCAAGCAATGTTCGTAAGAAAGTCATAAGTGTGAACAACTTACACTTATGAATCTAATATCAAGTTACTAAACTTGTTCTACTCATGCACATGTAATGATTACAACAACGCAAACATAAGATGTATATCTATCCCAAATCTACACCAGCTCTCACGCGCATCGTTAGCTTTAAATAATTTCCTTAAAGACTCTAAAACGCAAGCGTCAAAGTAGGAACCATTGGCTTTGGTAACCACCTGTAACACCCCTGAATTTCCAACCCCTTATACGAAACCAAAATCGTGAAGGACGAGAGGAAATTTGGGTCTTACATAAAAAGAAAAAGAAAAGAATTTAAATAAACATTAGAGATTAACCTTAAAAGGTGAGTGATTAAAAATTTCGGCAGCATCTCTGCTAAAAACTGAGGATGTGACAAATATAGGAAGATGAATAACAAACTTAAACTAATCTGAGGCCTTTAATGCCTTTCAAAAGTATGTCGCGACGGAATGAATCATCGTTGCCTCCTCAAATCATCAACTCTAACGAGGATCGAGGTTCCAGTGTTGACGCATCAGTTTGATGGATACAAAAGAATTATTCTTACGATCATACAACCAGAAACTATGCAGCGGACTATAACTTTACAAGGAATCAAATAGCTGAAAAAGAAAAGTGATTATACAACCAAAAACATAACAAATAATATAAGAGTTACAACGTCAGGATAATAATATAGTAATAGTTATAATCGCACTCCACTCTTCCCAAATGCCAAGCAAAAGAAGCTCCTATACCTATTCTGCCAAGCTATGATCCCCCTGCTGCTCAACATAATGACCATAGTCAAATGTGTCATAGCAGGAACATCAAAGGGAGTCATAAACAAACAACAAACACATACACGTCAGTAATTAATGAACTTATAACAATTTGAATCATAGTTAAAAAAGGATAGACAACAATGTATCCCGGCAATAACGAAGCTACTCATCTGTTTGAACACATCTATTAGCTCATAATTTCTCTTTCAAACTACTAATCCCTCGAAGTATATTCAAAGGCAAAATATCTTTCCTCTAATCATGGTATAGTGACACGACCATGAGCGTTATCGGCCACCCGACGCCCATGGCAAAGTATGAGATCATACCCCCTCCAGCCATGGCTGTTAAAATCGCGATTCTAATCTACGATTCTAGTTGGAATGAAATTTTGAGAGGTAAAATCATAACACGATTCTACGATTCTACGATTTAACGATCCGATTCTACGAATATAGTATGAATTAATTTTAATTTTTTTTATGTACCATATTTTACTAATCTCTTTCACATGTACACATAAATTTTAAATTTTCCATCATGAAAAGTTTTTAAAAAAAATTTCTTAATCCGTATGAAGATTTAAACTAATTATTATCGTTATATTCTTAGAAATAGAGTCAAAGAAACTTTAATTCATGAATTTAAACTTTTGAATTGGATAATAATGATAAGAAACTAGATATTTTTAATATATTTTAGTTTATTTGTAGCATCGTACGATTCTACGATTCGATTCTACCGATTCGATTCTACCTCTTTAGACGATTCTAAGTAGAATCACGATTTTAACAACTTTTGTAGAAACACGTAGAGACAATGAACTGTAACAAGAGGGGGGGTGAATTGTTACTTGTTGCCCTTAGAGTATTTATGCCCTATTTTCTTGCGGAATTTGAATAATGAAAAATACTCAAAGCAAATAAAGAAAACTAAAAGGAAACACCAAGATTTAACGTGGGAAAAAGAACCACGACCCTCTAGGGATTTCTCTTCTCTATTATTTTATGTAAATCAATTCTTTATTACACAAAATAATTTCTCCTTCTCTTTCTCTATTCTCTTTCTCTTCTCGGTTTCTCCTTCTCGTTCCCTTTCTCTATTCTCTTTCTCTATTTTCTTTCTCTATTCCCCTTTAGACTTACCCAAGTCTAATTACAAATTCTCTCAAATAAACCCGTACAAGATTTATCTAAAAGTGGATGAACAAAACAAGAATAGCACAAGGATTGAATCTTGGAATTAATTAGCAATTAAAAGCATTCAAGATCTCCTTTTCTTGATTTAGAAAACTCACGAAATTTTGGGCACAAATATTTTCGGAAAAATATTTTTCTCTCTATTGATCACCAAATTGTGCCGGTTTGCAAAATATTATATATAGATAATCATGAGAACTCTTAAACCCATAAACCCATGATTTAATGATGTGGGATCGGTGGGCATTATCCGTTAAGAGTACTTGGAGGTTACTCCAAGTTTATCTTTGTCTTCTAGCTAAAAATAACCAAGAACCTAATTTTAAGGAGTCTTTTTAGGAGGAGTTATTTTAGGAGTTAGTTATCTTAATTCCTTAATTAATTCCCTTGTGCATCTTTGAATTATTCATCCGTACAACAAAATAAAAAGAAAACTAAAATTTATTTTCTTAATAAATTCGTTGACCAATTCTCTGACGTTGACCTGGGAACACTGCACTGTCTCTGATTTGAACATTCTCCGAATTTGACTTTATCTTTGAAACGTAAAGTAGCAATGTCTTTGTCAACTTCCAATGGTTTCATCAACGACCTTTTGAAGACCGGATATATAACCTAACACAACAATCTCAAAACGTAATATGTTTATTTATAAATGTTTAAGTTATCATCAAAACCAAATGGGCCAACAAATTCCCCCTTTTTGATGATGACAAACTTTATAAACAAACTTAATAAAAATAGAGTAAAACAAATAAAGTGAACATGCTTGAGATTAACACACATTCAACAAAATCTAGTAAATTAAATCGTCACAAATAATTTACTACATTCTAAAGTAAACATATTACTCTAATAAGTAAAGTTTAAAACTCTTCTTTTTTTTTTTTTTCTGAAAATCATGTGGTTAAACATGACTTAAGTTTTTCAATTTAAAACAAGACAGAACATAAACATAAATATAATAATAAATAAAAACTTAAAAATTAATAACATATAAACTAAGAAACATAAAAACATAAAATTAAGAAACACAACAATCTAAGTAATTCAAAATATTATGAGTTGTAAGAATCAAAGGTAAACAACAGTGATATCCACTAATTCGTATTAAGCAACAATTAATCAATTTATCCCATTAAAAA
Source organism: Amaranthus hypochondriacus (assembly GCA_000753965.2). Classification (NCBI taxonomy): domain Eukaryota; kingdom Viridiplantae; phylum Streptophyta; class Magnoliopsida; order Caryophyllales; family Amaranthaceae; genus Amaranthus; species Amaranthus hypochondriacus. The sequence goes on from CM025917.1 coordinate 19,917,787, forward strand.
TGTAGTAACAGCGAATCAATTAAGCCAAAGAATAAGTTAATAGCACAAGCATTCACAAGCATCACTTAAGTTTGCCTTCTTCCCCCTTTTGACATCAATCAAAAAGTAGGGGTATAAATCAATCCACAGCTCTAAGGCAAGCGTTAGACAAATTGAGATAGTAAGCAGCAAACTAAGAAAGCAAATACCAAACATAAATCGAGAAAGCATGCAAGCAAACATCATAGACCATAAAGGATAGAGAATTAAGATAATATGAAGGATTAAAAGTTGTGGGTTAGTAGCATAAACATAAAGTAATTGTTTTGTACCCCAGCAGGTACACAAAATAAGCAAAAAAAAACATTATTTAGTGAGTACAGACGATGTGGCCAACAAACATTAAATTGAAATTTTAAAACAGAAACAGAGAAAGGAGGGATCAGGCAGCAGTCTCTTCCTCAACATATTCTGTCTGCACCTCCACCGTGTCAAGCTTCGCACCAAGACGTGATTCCATTTCGGTGAGTTGCTCAGCAATAGTAGAGAGTGAGGCACGAACTTCACTTTGGAAAGCAATGAGTTGGGACTGCAAGGAATCAAATTTTGAAAGGATAAGCTCAATTGGAGTTGGAGGAAAAGGTGAGGCATCCCTATCAAAACCAGTGGGTGATGGTGGTGATGTAAATGGTGGTGGAGTAGTTGGCTATTGGTGATGGTGGTAGTGGTGGTATAGGTGGCACTGGTTTAGGTGAGGATGGGGCATCATTAGTTTTGGTAGGGTGACTAAATGTAGCTTCATCCTTACCAACCTTTACCTTAGAAGCAAGCCTTGTACTCTTCCTAGGAGTGATTTTTGAATCTCCGCAATAGGTTTGGTACCTCCTCATCACTTGAACTATCACTGGAGTCAGCCTCATCAAGTTCCTCCTTTGAAGCTTCCCCCTCAGAAAGAGCTTCCTTCTGATCCTCATTCACCTCTGCCTCCTTAGTACTGGCAGAGGGAACAGCGTAGTGATCCTCCGCTTCCTTTTCTTTCTTTTTCTGTCCTTCCTTTTCAACCTTCTCTTCAGTTTCAACTTCCTCTTCATTAGAAACAACCTCATCAACATCTATGAGGTCTTCTAAGATTCCCTTCTCATTCACATTTAAATGTAAATTTTAAGGCACTTAGAGCCTATTTGATTGTTTGCGGACATGGGGAAATGAAGACCCTCAAGTGGTACACCAAACTTTCTAAAAACACAAGTTAACAGCCCTCCATAACCAATCATGAGACCCTTTTCAACACATTCAGACAAATGAGACACCATCAATGACGGAAAATTTATTTTGATATGGTTAGCCATGCAATAAATCAACGTAGCATCTCGTAAATTGACTTCACTTCGTTTTGAGTTCGAGTAAGTATGAATCTACGGCCAATATTGTAAAGGAGTTTATGCAATGGCGACAAAGACATGTGACTAAACCGTTTTGGACCCAACATAATATGTGTCAAACCCAGCAGTAGGGACTTCAAACCATTCGCCAATCATCAAACTACTAAATTCAATTTTAATTTCTTTAACTGTACTGGAGCAAACACCGTTTTCAAATCGAAAAATTTGAATGAATTCACGCATCAAATTGGGGTAAATAGGGTTGCATGAATGATCGTACATTAACTTTTCCCACCCCTGATGTTGTAGAATAGCAATGAAATTGGGGAAAAGAAGTAGAGTCATACCAAATTTGTCTATACCCGAACCCAACTGACATTTCCTTCGCCACTTCTTCAGCGCTATCGGGGGTCAGCTTGCTTGATCCTTTTTGGTGGTTTTGATGAAGACGCATCCTTTGGGGTACACACGAGTTCTTTTAACTCCGGATGCATTGGCTGTTTTGGGGTGTTCGTTTTTGGTGGTTCTTGAGAACGATGGGGGTGGTGGTATCTCTGGATGAATGAACTTGTAATGGTTTGGGTTGTGAAGATTTCGACATTTTCTTGCTTGATGAAGATGATTTTGGGGTTTTCATGTTGAGGATGAGAGAAATTAGGGATTAGAAGGGGTAATCTTTGAATGGATTTAGACGGTTTGCAAAGTGTAGTACTAGTAGAGTAGGTTATGAATGATGGATGGGACGTTTGAGTAGTGGTTATAAATGGTTGAATGGACGGTTATGAAAAAGTAGTACAACTTCTTATAAATGGTTTTTAGCGTGTGAACTTAGAGAGGTAAACGAAGGGTTTATGCGTAAGTTCGTTGAATATATCGATTGAGATAACTATCTTCCTAAAACACCTGACCTCGATGATCCGTCTTCCATTACATAAGATATGTTGGCTCATCGAAAATAGATTAAAATAAAGAAAATGCTGGAATTTGTGGAAAATAAATATTTTTGTGATTTTTTGAAAATAAATTATAGTATGGGAATATATAAAATATAAAATAATAAGAAATAATTTATGCTACTTGGTCTAATCAGTTCATGCAAGCAATCAAGATAAAGTTTAAGACATATACTTAAATAGAAGCATACCCAAATCTCGCAATGATTGAGTAATCAATCTTGGTTGTTGTGGTCGATTGAACCCTTCCAATTTTTCAAGATGTTTTGAGGAGGAACACTAGCATTAGACTTTAGTGAAGCTTGATCATACCTAGCTCCAACCTCATCTTTTCGAATTGTTCCCGTTGGAAGTGGTTGGTCATAATATCTGCAACTTGATCACCATACTGACTGACGATGTTTAACAATAATATTTTTATGCTCGACATTGTCCTTAAGAAAATGATGCTAATATGAATATGTTTAACTCTTGAATGATGCAC
>CM025917.1:19922344-19957693 GCA_000753965.2 Amaranthus hypochondriacus
GAAAATATGAAATATTAGTTTTAATTCCTTTAAATAATTCGTAGGGGGTTTTGAAGTGATCGCTATTAGCACACGATTAATATATAGCATGCAGTATTAACGGCTTCGGCCCAAAATTTCTAGGTAAACCACTAGCTATTAACATGGTTCTAGCCATTTCCTCTAAGGTTCTATTTTTGCGTTCAACCACACACCATTTTGTTGTGGTGTTCTAGGTGCGGAAAAGTTATGACTTATACCATGCTCATTACAATAATTCATAAATCTTGAATTTTCGAATTCCTTACCATGATCCGATCTTATGTGGACAAGTTGATTATTACTAGATTTTTTGAATTTTAGTGGTAATGCAACAAATTCATCAAATGCTTCATCTTTGCTACATAAAAATAAAGTCCATGTAATCTACTGTAATCATCAACTATAACAAATACATATCGCTTACCACTGCGACTTTGGACTCTCATTGGTCCACAAGATCCATATGAATTAATTCAAGTGGCCTTGAGGTGGTCACGACATTCTTAGGGTTTAAGGATGACCTTGCATGTTTTCCTTTGGCACAAGGATCACAAACTTTCATTCTTTTGAAACTTAAGGACGGTAATTCCTCTTACTAGTTCTTTAGATCGTAAAGTATTAAGCAATGAGAAACTAGCATGACCTAATCGTTTATGCCAAAGAAGAGGGTCATCTTCTATAACACTCAGACATGTTAAAACTGGTTTAGGAACAGTGTGCAGGTCCACCACGTAGGTGTCCCTTTTCTGATTCCTTCCAGAATGGTGTTACCTGTGTCGTTCCTTGAAATGATGCACTTTTCAGAAGTAAAGGTTACAGAGTTACCTTTATCACAAAATTGAGAATACTTAAAAGATTGTGTTTTAAATTCTCGACCAAAATATCATTATCTATAGCATGGGAACTTGACCTTCCTATCTTCCTTTTGCAATGATTTCTCCTTTCATATTATCGCCAAAGGTCACAGTTCCTCCATCATAGGCTTCTAGTGAGAGAAATTTTGATCTACTATCGCCTGTCATGTGTTTTGGAACAGCCACTGTCGAGATACCATGAGCTGTTCCCCCTCACTAGAACCTGTAAAACGAACTTAGTTGTTAGAGGGTGGAACCCAGCCATCCTTGGGTTCCATGTCGATTATACAAGAATCAAATTCTTTATCCAAACCCTATCGACATATATTTGGTTCGTTTTGTCATGCTGTTCCTTTTTTAAACACTGATGTTTTAGGTGCCCAGTCTTGCCACAAAAGGAACAGACCTTTTTTCTTGGGAGATCAACGTAGACCTTTTTCTTTATCATTTTTATTGTATCCTAATCCTTCGGTTCTTTTAGTTTGAGCGTTAAGAATCCATTTGGGGACTTCTCTAATTTTCCCTTTATCTCTTGAATTTAATTCAAGCTTAAGTCGATCATTTTCTTTTAAGGCGGATTCTAGGTCTAATTTCATTTGAAGAAGGACACATTTAATTTCTTTATTAGACTCATAACTCAATTCCATTTCTTGATACTTAAGTTGATTTAATTCAATGTTTAACATGATGTTTTCCTCTTTAACCTTTTCTATGGATTCTTTTAACATCACATTATTATCAAGTAATTCAAAGAATCGAGTTTGCACATCGGACCTAAAAGAGTTAAGGTAGGATATTTGGTCTTTGCATGCTTTAAGGTCTTTTTTCAGTTTTGAGACTGATGGCTGTTTGTTTTTCTAAATTTTCGTGAGATTCTAAAATCATTTTAATTAATCTATGTTTATCCAGTTAAATAAGTAATCAGAAAATGGATCAGAAGACTGTACCTCTTTTTCTTAGATTTTTCATCATGCGTGGCCATGAGACAGAGATTAGCTACTTCTTCTTCTTCAATGGAGTTTCGGTTTCGGTTTCGCTTTCGGACTCTCCCCATGCAGCTATCATGGCTTTGCGAAAATCGGTTTGTTGAAGTTTCCTTTTGTTGGTTGTCTTCCTGTTTCTCTTGCTTTCCCTTTAGCTTTCTCATTCTTCCATAGTGGGCACTCCTTGATGAATGCTCGGCACTTCCACATTTTGTGGCATTCATATGTTTTGGAATTTGAAGTTCCTCTTTCTTTGTATCTTTGATTTTTATACTTGTTGTTCCTGAAGAACTTCTTAAATCTACGTATCAGCATGGCTGCCTCTTCCTCATCAGTTTCTGAATCTTCTTGATCGTTTGCTGTCAGAGCCAGACCCTTGTTTCTGGAACTGTCAGCTGTTCCAAATGTAATTCATGAGTCATAAGGGAACCGGCCAACTCTTCCAGATTAAACTTTGTAAAATCTTTAGATTCTTGAATGGCTGTGACCTTTGCTCTCCAACGATCATCTTGAGGTAGGCTTCTTAGGATCTTTCGTACCTGTTCATCAGAGGGAATAAGCCTTCCAAGGGAGACTAGCTCATTCGTGATGTTCGTGAACCTAGTAAACATTTCTTGAATGCTTTCTTTCGTTCCATAACAAATCTTTCATATTTGGACATGAGCAAGTCAATCTTGGAACGCTTTACTTCACTCGTTCCTTCATGGGTAACTTCCAGCAGATCCCAAATTTGTTTTGCTGTTTTGCAACCCATTATGCGATTATGTTCGTTTGGACCAAGCCCACAATGAAGTAATTTGATAGCAAGAGCATTCATCTCCATTTTCTGAAAATCTTCCTTCTCGTATTCTGTAATAGGTTTGGGAAGTCTCGTTATTGGAGTTGGTAGTTGTTATCTCAAAATCTCCAACTTCGATGACTCTCCAAACTTGATAGTTTTCGGCTTTGATGAAGATCTCCATCCTGTTTTTCCAATACGTATAGAATTTGCCATCGAACATTGGTGGTCTCTGAGTAGAGTACCCTTCTTCCATGTGCTCGTTCATTTTCAGCATCTCTTAATACACCAAGATACGGCTCTCAGGGTTTCCTGATCAAATGAGGAACAGGGCTCTGATACCAATTGTAGAAACACGTAGAGACAATGAACTGTAACAAGAGGGGGGGTGAATTGTTACTTGTTGCCCTAGAGTATTTTTGCCCTATTTTCTTGCGGAATTTGAATAATGAAAAATACTCAAAGCAAATAAGAAAACTAAAAGGAAACACCAAGATTTAACGTGGGAAAAAGAACCACGACCCTCTAGGGGTTTCTCTTCTCTATTATTTTATGTAAATCAATTCTTTATTACACAAAATAATTTCTCCTTCTCTTTCTCTATTCTCTTTCTCTTCTCGGTTCTCCTTCTCGTTCCCTTTTCTCTATTTCTTTCTCTATTTTCTCTCTATTCCCCTTTAGACTTACCCAAGTCTAATTACAAATTCTCTCAAATAAACCCGTACAAGATTTATCTAAAAGTGGATGAACAAAACAAGAATAGCACAAGGATTGAATCTTGGAATTAATTAGCAATTAAAAGCATTCAAGATCTCTTTCTTTGATTGAAACTCCGAAATTTGGCACGAAATTTTTTCGGAAAATATTTTCTCTAGATATTTATCACCAAATGTGCCGGTTTGCAAAATATTATATATAGATAATCATGATGAAACTCTTAAACCCATAAACCCATGATTTAATGATGTGGGATCGGTGGGCATTATCCGTTAAGAGTACTTGGAGGTTACTCCAAGTTTATCTTTGTCTTCTAGCTAAAAATAGCCAAGAACCTAATTTTAAGGAGTCTTTTAGGAGGAGTTATTTTAGGAGTTAGTTATCTTAATTCCTTAATTAATTCCCTTGTGCATCTTGGAATTATTCATCCGTACAACAAAATAAAAAGAAAACTAAAATTTATTTTCTTAATAAATTCGTTGACCAATTCTCTGACGTTGACCTGGGAACACTGCACTGTCTCTGATTTGAACATTCTCCGAATTTGACTTTATCTTTGAAACGTAAAGTAGCAATGTCTTTGTCAACTTCCAATGGTTTCATCAACGACCTTTTGAAGACCGGATATATAACCTAACACAACAATCTCAAAACGTAATATGTTTGTTTATAAATGTTTAAGTTATCATCAAAACCAAATGGGCCAACAACTTTGACTCCAGCTGACCCTCTCGGGTCCTACCTTCGGAAAAACTAACACACTAGGGTACCAATCTAGTGAAGAGGCAACCATATTGGGGTTTGCAAGGCCTGCATGGTGACACCTCGATCAAGGGGCATTATCGGCCACTCGGCGCCCAATGACAAAAGTATGCTCATACCCCCCTTACGGTGGTCCCGTCGGACCTGACCTAGGGGACTACTAAATCAACCGGACATAATCCAGTTGAGTCACGCCAATTAATCATAATCAAGACTCCATAAATAGGTAATCACTTCGATACCATACGCAACCATAGTGCGTTCTCTACTATTTAGAAACTTGTTCTCATAGTCTCCTAATGCTTTCAATCTACTTGCCTATATCACTATTACGACTATTCGATTGCATAATTTACTTGTTGGCGCTCTATAATTCTAATGTGATGCATATAATCATGAAATATTGATAATACCTTGAAACGATGAATATTATAATTAATTACTGCGTGTACGTACCTGCAAGCGACACTGCACGACCAAAAGTTACAAAAAGCACCCAACTAAGGTTCTACTTTCCTCTTATGAACTAGGAACCTATACAAGTTAGGAATAGGACTAATAAGTTCCTTTAATTACTTTGTCATGCCAACTAAACGTCCAAGTAATCACTATCACCCATTACTCTAGCACACACACAATTCATTCAATACAAGTCAAAATCATTAATTCAACACAACATAAGTCTTTTCACCAATTTAAGAGTAAAAGCATATGTGAATCGTTCCTTTTCATCAACTAATTTTGGGTATATCGGTTCGCATTACCCAAAAATAACTAATCGCAACTAAGCCTTACAATTTTAATACATCACTTATATAGCAATAAGGCAAATCCTAAGGTTATCGAATCGCGATATCATTTGTTACATTCTCCAATGCTAGAGAGGATTATAATCAAAACAACACGACAAGTAACTTTAGCAACCACCGATGATAAATTGACATTAGGCTCTTGGCTTACTAGCGTTACGCATTATGACTTCGATAACAACCTAATAAGAGTATTTGTAACTCGCAACAATCAACCCACAACAATTGGCAACTATTATTCCCAATTTACAACAAAAATCACTTTCATAGTCAACTAAAATGATCACCATTACTAATTATCACAACGATAGCCAATCGACTAAGTCTTTTTTTTCTTCGGAAATTAGGACCAATCGACTAAGTCTTAAAACAACTTTTAAGGTTATTTAATTAATCATCACCAAAATATAGCATAGCACACGCATCATTAGTAATTTCATCACTAAATCCAAGCCCTAGTCATTTCATGTTCAAAGATAGCACCTTTAATTACTACATATACTAAAATTCAAAGAACTAATACAAAAATCAACACACAACTCATACTTTCAATTCACATTTCAAACCCTAGCTCATAGACATGTTCAATTCATCCATCAAACTTTTACCCACAAAAAAAACCAATAAAATTAACACAAACCAACATCAAACTCAAAGCTGTGTTTCTGTCGCATGCTACAAATTCGAGACACTCATTAATCTCGACATTCTGGAGTGCCATCCATGGTGTCAAAACTCGGTCGAGTTGACTCGGAACGGCTGACTTGATGCGGTTTTTTCAAGACACCGTTCCGAGAATTCGCGATTTGTAACAGTGGGTAGAAAAATGGCGCATCAAAACGGTTATTGGCCGTTATCATCATTCCAAACCGGATCCAAACCCTTTTCACGAGCGAGTTTGACCATTCCACCCCAATTGATTAAATAAATTACAAAATTAAAATGAACTAACTGCAACAAGAACTTTCATAACAATTGAAAAGATGAAATATTGAAATAAACTATAAGATTCGTCCATGAAAGCAAGATTTAGATGGGAATTAGAAGAAATAGAAAGCTTTCAGTTATGACAGAGAAAAAGAGCATTGAAAAAATGAATGAAGACCATGCACTGTAACTGCAAGTTTTGAATTAAAGGGATTGTATTTTATTTTTTAGTTTTTAAATAGTGATATGTTCTGACAGAGAAATATTGTATTTTATTTTTTGGTTGTGACTTGTGAGGGTAGGTGACATATACTTTTGATTATTTTAATTAAGTACCTTTACTTAATCTAATTATTTTAATATTCTTCAAAATGAAAAGTAAATTTCACCTTTAGTTCACGGGTCAGTTGTAACGTTATTTAATGTGTATTTATACTAATTTTTTTTTTTTTGGAAAATTATAGTTCCTCCTATTCTTTCAATTAGTCCCATTTGACTTTTCACTAATTTTTAGGTGGGTCAAATGGGACCACTTAAAAAGGAGAGAGAAAGGATAGTAAGTGAATTGTTAGTGGTTTTTCATTCGATTTATTGTAATAAGGTAATGTAAGTAAGGGTAATAAAGTCAAAAATACATACTATAAATAGAAATGGGACTAATAGAGTAACTTAATCCTATTTAGAAATGGGACTAATAGGGAGAATAGGAGGGAGTATATACTAATTTTAATACTTTTAGTTTCAATAATTTTTTAATATTATATAAATATAACTATCGCCATCCGTTCCGCACACTATCGTGACTGTCATGGCGATCACGACCGCGTTTTTTCAGCATGGTGCTATCAGTCTATCAGTCCACTCTAGGCAAACTGAAATTCATAATGATCTGGGAGTTTTGACATAATTCCATCCCTCAGGGAGACTCTCCAATCTTTTGGATTATGAGAGATGAAGACATTTCAATGATGTGCATGCGGTTCATAGAATTTCTAAGATGGAACAGATTTTGGAAATTTCAATCCTGATTGGCGTCCACGATACGGTACTAAAGTTGCTTGTGGTACTAATCTCATCATCTGAGAGAATGAGCTCGCTCTTTGCTGCTGTGGCTGTACTCCAACCAATCTAAGGAGGTTAGAGGCTTCAACTTTAATTTAGAATTCATTTGAAAATAGATAATTTAATTTGGCTATTCAAATTCAACAATTGTAAATTACCAAACATACATCATTGAACATAGAGAATTTAATTTGGCTATTCAAATTCAACAATTGTAAATTACCAAACATACATCATTTGAACATAGAGAATTTAATTTGGGTATTCAAGATTGTATGGGTGTGTAACCTTTACGATACGTGGAAATGAATTCCATGTTGCCAACCATACATCATTGTTAATTTTTTTAAAATTCCATGGGATTTACGAAATGGTATGAATACTAACATATAAATAGATTTTCATCATTTTAGGTTTAGGAAATTGGAATTGAAGAAATAAAATTACAAAGCTGTTCATGGTTGTCCTTGTATGTATTTTGAATGGCTTGCAGTTACCCATTCATGTGTTCTTGTTGAAAAATTATTTCATAGCTTGCCCATATGACAATGGTTTTAGAAGTTTAAATCCAGCTACAATGTGCCAGCCCAGGTATGGTACATCTAAAACAGATTAAGTGACAATATTGAAATATAATACCTACCATTTGAAAATTGGCTCTGAAAGGGGAGGTATACACCTCACTGAAGGATCACTTAGTTTAAATGTGTGTTTGTGTTGTGTCAAGTATAACAACCAAATATGCAAGTGTATGATGAATATGACAATAATAAATAATTAATCAAGACAAAGATTTAAGGTGGTTCACCAATCTTGGGCTACATCTACCATCGAGCCTACGATTTATATTAATGCGTTTAAAGGATAAAATACAAACTTGAAGGAATTACAATGGAGTATAAGTGTAGGAAGATAGGAGCTACAATGGGAGTAATTTGCTTGAGCAAGAGAGTAGCTAAATTGTGTGAGACTTTTGGCTTACTTGGTGAGGTCCTAAGACTAATACATATATAGCAAAGAGTGGGGCATCAAGTGTTAAAAGTGGACAGCAACAAATAGATAAAGCAGCAGCCCCAAAACGTGCACATAGCTTTGCTTGACGTACTGCTGGTTTGAGTAGGAGTCAGCAGGTTTCTGTGTTCATTTCTTTCGTTTTTCATGTGTTCCACGGTCTCCGATGCTTCATATGATTAATCCGAGGACTTAATTTTTGCAACCTTAGCCTTCACATGTAAAGATTACACACCCATACAATCTTGTACAAAAAGATTTCCATACAAAACAAATCACAAACATGTGATATGTCCTCTTCTAACCCACACTAATTAAAATGATTAATTTTTTTAATCATGTCTTGATTACTTGGTAACACAAGTCACCCATAATCCTAACAGACTCCATACTCTTTTAACATCCTTTATTGAATAAGGGCTTATGTTAGTAGCATTTTTGTATTTCTGTTATCATACTTTCTCTATAATTCATGGCCTTTTATTTCCTTACAAAACTTACCTTTATGTGACAGTATTGAAATATAATACCTACCATGCATCTTCCATTTTTTTTTTATCTTCTTTCTCTAATTGGATCAAACACAAATTATCTCTCATTGTTGAATCAATCTGTCTATTGGTGTTTTGACGCACAAACTTTTAACAGCATGCTTCCTTTGAAGTTTATGTGCAATGAATTGTCAGATGATGGCTTCTGCAAGATAAAAACTAATGTTAATACTGTACACGTGAAACCAAGAAATAAAACTTATACAGAAGTCTTGGAATAGTTGAAGTGAAATCTGATCGAACTCACTTAGGAATCATCTTACCTGCAGCTATAACAGGAACAATGTAGTATTTAACGTCAGTAGTTGCTCGGACAACAGATTTTTTCTTGGAGTTTCCTTGCTCTGACATAAGTCCATAACGCCATGACTTATGAAGCAAAACCCAAGCATGCTTGATTTTATGCCAGTCTTCCCCTGTGTGTACTTTACAACGTTTCATTAAATCTGGACATTCAGTAATCTCAAGTTTCACCAGGGATTTGACTTCCTTGATCCCTTCTGGCAGGCTTTTTACACCCTGGCAGCTGTCGATACGGAGGTGCTGAAGTGCTGTTAGGCTGTTGATCCAATCTGGCAGCTCTCTCAAGACAGGGCAGGATATTATCCATAGTGATCTGATACTTTGAACCAGCTGCAGCCCGTCAGGGAGAGTCTCCATATTTGGGAGATCACATAGGTTCAAATGGAGAAGATTCGTCAATGAAGTCCACGGACTCCTCCAGATGCTACGTGATATCCATGACTTGCTACTATTTCCCGTTCCACTATTATCTTTGTCAGAAAGATTGAGTTTTTTGCAACTGGAGATCTTCAACCTCTCTAGGGAAGAGAGGTATTTTAGCTCTGGAGCCAGTGAAAGTAACGAATCACACCTCTCTACCACAAGGTGTTTCAGGTCAGGAAGACTTCCTAGCCCCTTTCTGACTACTTCAAAGCTTTTCAGGTCACAACATCCTTTAATCTGCAGTTGTTCGATTCTAGACTTGTTCTTGGGCTGCTGTCGGATGGCAGTAGATGTCCTCTTGGCACATTCTTCCAGCAGCTTTTGATTGACGTTGAGCAAATCAAGGTCTAAAACTTCAAAAAACAAAGGCATTGACTTTAGATTTGGGCAGTTCCATAACCTTAATTTGGTAAGACTTTTGAAAGCTTGAATCAGTTCTTGTTTCTCTGAAGTAATCATCACTTCTTTCCGCCATCCTTCTAGCTTGTAGAAATTGTGAAGGGTGAGTTCTTCTAGTTGCGGGTAGAATATTGTGGATTCTGTAGTGTTTTCTTGACTGTCACTTGCTAGTGATTCTGATGTAGTTTCCCTTTCTACATATCGAACATTAGCCATGTGTCTTAGTGTGAGTCGCCTGAGAGATGTAAGTGCACCAAATGGTGGGAGATACTTGCATTTTTCACACCCCTCAATGCTGATAACCACTAAGTTTGGTAGAAAAGTCAACAAATCCCTTTCTGCCCAATTTGGAAGGTAATCCCCTTTATACCCTTCTATCCAAAGGCTTTTCAGGCTTGAGTTTGGTTGGAGCTGCTCAAGAAGCCGCTGGTAGTCTGATTTTTCAGACTCAGTTTTTGCCCAGCTTATCTTTAATTTCTCTAAATGCACCTTCCTGTGTAACTCGGCTAGTTGTTTGCTAGGTATATTAGTTGCCCATTCTCCTGACAACTCGATTGTCAGCCTCCCTCTCAAGCTGGTCAACTTGCTGAGAACTTGTAGTTCTGTGGAACAGTTTTTGCTGACTATGAATCTACTTAGCGTCACAAGCTGACTTAGTTTCTCTAGTCCAAGGGGCATGCTAGTCAGGCTATCGCATTCATCCACTTCGAAGCGTTTAAGATTGACTAGCTCTCCGAAGTTACCAGGTAATCTTTCCAACTTCATGCATGCATTAAGTTTCAGTGTTTGCAAGTTGTGCAGTTCTGTGATAGACTTTGGAAGAGTGACAATTTTATTCTCAGAGAGATCAAGATATCTCAGATGGATTAGCTTACCGATGGAAACAGGTATTTCTTTTATGCCTTGACTATGGAAGTCTAGAACCCTAAGGCATTTGAAACTGGATAGCAACAAATCACACACTGACAAAGCCATCCCTGTGTCACAATCTGGTTCCTTGACTGATATTAGTGTGCGTAGATTTTGAGGATGCGTTTTGGATGATGCTATATTTTTAGGATCTTTAGCGTAGGTGAATGAAACATGTTTGCATCCTGAATCCAGGACTTGGTTGGCGCTTGATTCTGGCCCATTCATATTCACCACCCCAACTGCATGTTGACTTCCCAAGCTATGAATAATGGGATGCATCTTACAGTTCATAATGTTCCCCAAGTCATCTGTGCTCACATCCTCAAAGAAGCAGCGCCGAGACAATTCTAGAAAGTACATCTCTGAAGTTTCCTCGAGAATCTTGCCCTGCTGCTGTTCAACAAACCCTTGTGCTGTCCAGAGACTGATGAGATCGTGCTTGTTAAAAATATGATTTTCTGGAAACAAGGAACAATAACCTAAACAGACCTTGAGGCGAGTTGGAAGTTCAGTGAAGCTGAAATTTAAGACATGTTTCATGATATGTTCGTCATGTTCCTCACCAGGAATGCCATCATTGAAAGAGCACAAATAGTCTTCATCTTTCGCATATAGAAGACTTGCTGCTACCTTTATAGTAAGTGGGTTACCTTTGCAAATTTTAGCAATAGAATTCCCTATTTTCTGTTCAAGTTTACTTGGACTTTGTTGTCCGAATGCAAATGTTCTGAACAATGACTTAGCGTGTTCATCATCTAGGCCTTGTAATTGGTAGACATTAACCCTTTCAGTTTTTGAAAGATCTGCTACCTCTCTAGACCGTGTAGTCACTAAAATATGACTTCCTCTTGCTCCTCCAGCTAACAAGTCTTTCAAGCGCTGCCAAGTTATGATACAGGCATCATCTAGGATAAGTAAAAACAGTTTTCCCTTGATCTCTTTCCGAAGTCGGTTTTTGGAGATGTCAGCTTCGCTCTTACTCGTACCGTCACCCGGAAGAGTTATAGACCCATCAATGCTTTGGCATCCTAAAACATCCCAAAATCGGGAATGGGAAGTGCTAGCTCGTGTAGAAAATCTTTTATCGACAGACTTGCTGTTAGTACAAGACTCGACAATTTCTCGAATGATTTCTTCCTCCTCGGTGATTTGCGATGCCCGGATCCAGATTTTTAGGTCAAAATGATTATCAACCTTTACATCATCATACACATACTTGGCCAAAGTTGACTTTCCTACTCCTGGTAATCCAACTATTGGGATAACAGAAACATTGGCTTTACACTCTGGCTTTGGTAGTAGCAGCATCTTTATGATGTTATTTTTATCAGACTTCCTACCGATGACTGTGTTTTCAGCAAGTCTGAAGTACCGAGGAGGCATAAATTCACTTTTACGACGGTCTACAGGATTGGACTCATTTTGCAACTGATCAGCTAGTTCCTTTATTTTTTGGCTAGTTTTGGAAACATGCCGGCCCAATGTTAAAGGGAAAACAAGTGGGTTATGACATGAGAAGAAACGGTTAACCTTTCCAGATATTTTAGTGGCTCCACTACTGTTATTCGTTTCTCTTCTCTGAGCACCTTCTGGATCCTCATCCTGATCTATGGATGAACGAACTTTACTACGATCATAAAAACTGAGGGTTTTATCAATGAGATCATCAGCTTGATAAAGCAAGGCTCCAAGATTGCGAATCCTGTTGCGAATGGGATCATCATCCTCTTCTGCTGCTGCCACAAACTTCATCTGTTCCAGTGCTGCTATTGCATTTTCTGCACTCTTCACTGATGTCTCCAACTCCTGGAGTTCCTTCATTTCACGGATCAGCGATTGGTTCTCCTTCAGAATTCTTTTAAGGTTCTGCCACACAACAACTTCAGCTGCCATGTTTTTTGTTTGTGGATTATTGTAGTTGTACAGAGATCAGGTATACTAATTAATCTTATTTCTATACTTGGAAAATGGGTTGCCTAATACTTTTTGTCTTTTTATTTTCAGTTTATGAGTTTACGAATTAGCATTTGATTGAAGTATATTTATTAATCTATCCATTGACTTCTTATCTGTGGAAGATGCTGAGCAACTAAGTATAATGTCTATGCATAAACAGAATAAATGTGCTGGCATCTCTGCATTTTAGAGGTGCTCACAATCATCTCCTCTCAAATATTAATTTATGTTAGTTTACATTACATTACTATTAGTTTAATTATACTTGATTTTAGCACACAAATTTACAAAAATATATATAATAAACAGCCACCGGGCATTAAAGCTTATTGTTGAATTCTTCTCAGCCTTTGGGGTAATTGGAATCTGTCACGATCAGATGTTATATACTCAAAGACGTTGGAAATTGTGACTTTAATTTTATAAATCAAACATATAAAATAAAGTTACATAATATAGTAGGAAGTGCAAAAGACACTTAATAATACCTGGAGATAGGTGTAATTAGGGACGATTATTAATATGCTTGATCCTTCCGATAATGTGGTTTCCCAGAAAACCCCTCCGACGCTCAAGTCAGATCAAACCGAAAGTAATGAATATAAATAATTAATGAAAACAAGATAACAGATTGTAGGATGAGTTCAGATCAATTGAAGGTATTTGATTAAAATATGATATTAACAACGGAACAAGTTTTTATAATGGTAGAATGGGAGTCGGTTACCAAAATAAGAGACATCATGGGTATTGTGGTTGATAGTAGGTAGTTATTTTAGGGAGGTTATGAGTGGTGGACAAGGGGGTAGTTACGGTTTTAGTTTTTAAGGTTTAACTATATAAATTACGGGTTTATAATTGACCCCGTAACATTAGCCCCATGCATGAAGAGTGATAGAGGAGGGAAATTAATGTAGCGAGGGCATCAGTCTTTATGCGGAAAACAAACATACCTGTGATGCGAACCAATAAAATGTTTGGAAGAAACCATAAAATTAAATTCGAATACAATAAACTTTAAACTCTTGCCTCGATGAGTCCATGCTTGGTTGAAGCCCCATCAATAATAAATATGTTTGGCCTTTGTGCTACTTTTGATGATTCGGCCATAGAGCCTGATATGATGATTCGGCATTTGAGCTTGATACGATGATATGACACATCAGTCAATCACATGGGACTCTGATAAGGAGTCATACTGGATAATTCCTTCGAAAGCATTAATAAATATTCGGATCGAACATAAGTCTACATTTAAGGAATATTTGGATCGGGCATAAGTCTGCATTGCCTAGTCGTTAGTCACCCGGGACATATATAATGAATCATACTATGTGAATCCTTCGAAGATGAATATTGATCAGACATTTTTCGCACTGATGAATATGGATAGGACATAGGTCCGCACTGGTGAATATGGATCGGACATAGGTCCGCATTACCCAGTCGTCAATCACCCGGGACTTAGATAAGGAATCAAACTAAGTGATCGTTCGAAAACATTGATGAATATTGATCGGACATAGGTCCGCTAGATAAGTGATCGAGTTATCAAGCTAGGTTATACTGGCTATGAATACTTTGACAAAGAACGCCCAAAATCACTCATTTTGGGGCTAAATAAGGGTCCTAGTTATCAAACTAGGTAACACTCGCAAGGATCCCCCTTTCAAACAAGGTGAAAAATTGATAATTAAGATGAATACTAAAAAAATATCGCCCAAAATCAATCATTTTGGGACTTAAATAATAATATGACTTTCAAACTAAGTGAAAGCTTATATGATTCCATAACATGAGAAATAAAGTCAACGTTTCGGGACTTCAATAATAATGATGACTTTCATACTAGGTGAAAGCTTAGATGATTCCATAATAGGATAAATAAAGCCCACGTTTTGCGACTTCAATAATAATGATGACTTTCATACTAGGAGAAAGCTTAGATGATTCCATAATATGATAAATAAAGCCCCCGTTTTGGGACTTCAATAATAACATTACTTTCAAACTAGGTGAAAGCTCGGATCACTTTATACATTCGTCCTTAAAAACCACTATAAGTAAGATCTAATATAATATGAATAATAATGGTGAAATATTGTATTCCCACGTAGATATAATAAATAATATTCTTCCAATGTGTGTCGATATCATACTTGATCACTGACCCATGAATACAACAAAAGAATTACTTGATATGAGTTGACAAATAAAAGCAAGAACAACCATATGATCATTTTCAGATTAATACAATATATTCTTCACTCGGCAATATTGGTCAACGATTTCATCCTTTATGTAGCATTTCATTAGAAGGCCACGGTGATGATTTTTCTCCAAGTATCAAGTCACCTCAGATTGTTCTTTCACGGATGGGCGGTTTGAACCATTATCAGATCATAGCCGGATCCAGTCAATACAGTCGTCACTGTAGGTGTTTTCCGGGGATCTGATATAGAGAGTTTGAACCACTGTCAAATCGTACCCGCATCCAACAATACATTGAATCGGACCATATTTAAACTGAATGTTTAGACCGAAACCACTTAATTGCAGTTAGTTTGAAAACGTTCTATGGATCATCTAATCCTTTAGATAGTGCATCAAACTGAACTTCAACAACGTGACTAGATTTTTAGTCACTTGAAGTTGATTTGGAAACATTCTACGGATCTAATAACCCTTTAAAAAGTCCATCTAACTGACATTCAACATTAGTGGTTACTGGGATCCGATTTTTGATCAATCATCTCACGGATACACATAATTTCTATACTGCCATAGTCGACAAATTATATAAATTTGATTATTATGAAATTGAAGAGGTTGGAGGACTATGATAAACTAAATGATATTATATGGGTTGAAGCAGAATTTTGATACTTGATAAGGACTTTCAATATCCAATTTTGCTTCCTTAACGAAGTAATGATCATAATTACAATATTGTAGGTGCCCAATCACAAATAGCCATACACACTATTGGTTGTCTGGGGATGAACAATGACCACAATATACATTCCATCAATTCCACACTAACCAGAAAAAATAATCTCTAAATCAAATCTTCATCACCAAATAATAATCTTCAAATCAAATCATCATCACAAAAATATAATTTTCAATGAAACCATAATCACTAATAAATAATCCTCGCGTCCTCAAAAATTAATAAGTGTCAAGGAAAATTCAGGAAAGAGGATGATGAATGCATAAAAAGTCATGGGAATACAAACCAAAACAAAGAAGCATATTTTGTAGATGAAGGTGATTGCATGAAAAACCATCAGAACATAATCAAAAGTGTATACTATTTCAGTAGATTATCATAATCAAACTCGTCGATTGTATTTCAGTACCAATTTCGAACATAAAGTTACATAATATATAATTTGTCACGATCAGATGTTATATAGTCAAAGATGTTGGAAATTGTGAATTTAATTTTATAAATCAAACATATAAAATATAGTTACATAATATAGTAGGTTTATGACAAGTTCAAACATTTGCTTAAGATATATCAAATGCAAACTTTATTATCGAGAATCACCATATATCGAACATAGTAATAAAAAGATTTAGTTTGAACTTGATATTAATTCTAGGGGAGATGCTCTTTCGTAAAACATCATTTCCTCCCTACTACGGTGCTTGTGAATAAACCGGAAATATATTCTAAAAATACAAAGAAATACACTAAATTCCTAGGACACGGAATTTAGAATGAGATAAGAGAAACTTAAATGGAAGAAGATACGGAAAAATTACAAACGAGGATTGCAAGTTCTCGATGTAAAGTGCTCGACAAGAGAAGAGAATCAAAAATTATATATTGTCTAAATAACACACAAGCATTCTATATTTATAGAATAGCTCACACTACTCCACGAAGCAAAGTATCGCTTCATTTGAAACACGAGGTTGATTCACGAAAACCGAGATTGATTCACGAACCAAAGTCGCCTTTCGTCCAACCCGTTTTCCAAAGAACATGGCTAAAATTAACCTTAATAACTGTAGGAAATTATTATATAACCATCAAAACAAACCAAAAAAGTCTAGTCGCAAGAAAAAATCCGGAAAAAACTCACCTGTCGAGAGTCGCGCCCTACTTGTCCAAAATTTTTAGAAACTTCTCTTCACGTTTTCGCGTGCCGCGAACTTTTCCCACGAGCCGTGACTTTTATGCTTTGATTAAAACTTATAATTTAAAACCTTGGGGTAATATTAAATTAATTTAATTAAATTTATTAATTTAATTTAATTAATTATCATTCCGATCGCCAATATACACCTCTAAATTACAACAATTCTCCCTCATTTAGAGTGCATAATCCATTTCTTCTTTTGCAATCCATAATCTCCAACCCATTTCATGCATCAATGCCAATGTTCTTACGAATTGAATTGACACCTAGTACCACGCATCTTTACAACTGATAATATATATTCCCTAATGTCCTTACAGATTGAATTAAGCAGATATACCCAACTAATTGAAGGAGTAGTACACATGGAATAAATTATTAATGTTATGTCTTTGACACGTTAAAGGCCATGTGTCCATATCTATTGATAAGTTCTTAGAAATCATAATTATGCCGCTTGATTTCTTTGAGGCGGCCAAACTCCGAACTTATATAGGTAGCTTCTCCTGCTCATCATGTTTTCGTGAATAAAGCACTTCAATCTAGAGATCTTTAAAAACTCTAAAAAGTGAATAAAGCACTTCAATCTAGCATTGTCATCGGTGTTGCTGTAGAAATTCAATACTGAACCATTTTGCTAGTTTATTATGCAATCAGTTTGTTTTTTTTGTGATGTCAAGAAGTCAAAATACTCCTAAAATGTTAGTATAGATAAAATAAGATTGTACTCCTTCCATCCCTAATAATTTTTTTAATCATATATATTACACAAAGATAAATAAATGATGAGACTATTAAAACTTTGTGGATGATATTTAAAAAGAGTTAAAATGAGAATAATAATTAGGAAAATTTGCCAAGAATAATCCCAACAATCACCCGTTGGCCAGAAATAATCCCAAGTATTGATTATTTTTTGATAATCTTAACTATTGATGAAGTTTGTTGAAAACAGTCCCATTCGATACTTAACCGGCTGTAGTTGGGATTGTTTTCAGCAAACTTCATCAATAGTTAGGATTATTGAAAAATAATCAATAGTTGGGATTATTTTTGCAAATGGTTGATAGTTGGGGATTATTCTTGGCAAATTTTCCTAATAATTAAAGAAAGTGGTGGGGATGTAGGAATGTAGAATAATTCACAGAATATTTTGTAGCAATGTAGAATAATTCATAGAATATTTTTATTATTTAGTTTCCATTTATCATGTATAGGATTATAGCAATATTCTTGTTTCCTAAGATAGATTAGCTGGTCTCTTGTATATATTAGGTTGTATTATTCATTTCTAATCAATTCAAACAGAATTAATAACCCAAATTCCGCTTTATACTTTATTTCATGGTATCAGAGCCGAACTGTTAAGATCCGAGAAAACTCCGATAACCGTTCCTTAAACTCATCATTTACCCTTACCTACACATGGCCGAAATGGCTGAAGAAAAAAACCCAAACCAAGTTTTTACCCTTGAACAGATGGAGACAATGCTCCAAATGTTCCACAAATTTAACAAACCAGCAAACCCAACACCTATTCCAACCGAACACACAAACACATCACCCATTCAATTGTTGGAAAAACTGACATTCCATAACTACACCAAATGGTGCCACCGACACTATGATCTATGACCCACATGATTTATCATCCGTTCATACCACAATCCGTATACATGTCCAAACTGCTAATGGAGAAAGTATAGCTGTTGATCAGGCCGGCCCTGTTGATATCTCTTCGTCTCTTCATATTAAAAATTGCTTGTTGATTCCGAGTCTCTCTCATAAATTACTGTCTGTGAGTCAGTTAACCAAGGAGCTTGATTGTACTGTTCTTTTGACTTCTGATGGGTGTTTTGTGCAGGATGCTCGGACTGGGACGATTCTTGGGCGTGGTACTGAGCGGGGTGGACTCTATTATATGGATGGAGTGATTCAAATAGGCCGTACAATGCTTGCTCGCGGGTCTCCCACACAACAATTATGGAAGGGGTATCGACGTTTAGGTCATCCGTCTCTTGGTTACCTTAAGCGTCTTTTTCCATCTTTTAGTAGTTGTAATTTGTCTTTGGATTGTGAAACTTGTGTATTGGCCAAGAGACATAAACATTCGTACTCTTCTAGTTTGACTAAGACTGATAAACCTTTTGCTTTAATTCATTCTGATGTGTGGGGTCCTGCTCCTGATATTAATTGTCATGGTTTTTCATATTTTGTGTTATTTGTGGATGATTGCACTCGTATGAGCTGGATATATTTTCTTAAACACAAATCTGAGGTCTTTGATGTTTTTGTTAAGTTCTACAACATGATCCTTACCCAATTTCATACCCCCCTTAAAATTCTTCGCTCAGATAATGGTGGTGAATATGTATCTCATGCCATGAGTCGTTTCTTTCATGAGCATGGTATGATTCATCAAACTACTTGCCTTGACACACCTCAGTAAAATAGGGTTGCTGATCGAAAAAACCGTACCTTGCTTGAAATGTCTCGTGCCCTCATGTTTGAGTCTCATGTTCCTTCCTCCTATTGGCCCGAAGCCCTTGCCACAACCAACTATCTCACCAATCGCCTACCCACAAAATCCCTTAACTTTAAAACCCCCTTTGCTACCCTTGCCATTCACTGTACTATTCTTTCCTCTCATTCCCTTCCGCCTCGTATCTTTGGATGCGTCGTGTATGTCCATCTTTCCAAACGAGACCGCACAAAGTTGGAACCCCGGGCTACTAAGTGTGTTTTTCTTGGGTATGGTGTGCATCAAAAGGGCTATCGATGTTTTGACCCCTCCCATAACAAACTTTACACCACCATGGATTGTGATTTCTTTGAGGACTCTTATTACTTCACCCAGCTTAGATCTTAGGGGGAGAGTATGACTAGTGAGGATCTTAGCTGGCTTATCCATCCCTTGACAAATGGTCGAGACCTAAAAGAGAAAGTAGGTACTACCAATGAGATTGTCCCAGAAGCTGCTGATGGTCCATCCCCTCCTTCTAGTCCTGTCCCCGAGCATCCAACTGATGATGAGGTAAACCCTGAATCCCATATTGATGAAACTAACAGTGTTTTGCCTAGTGGAGAAGTTAATATTCCCAGGAGATACGAGCTGCCTCCCAGGAGTACCAAGGGAGTTCCTCCTAGGAGGTATGATCTGGAGTTCGAGTCTTAGAGGTCCAGATATCCTATTGGGCCCACGGACAGAGAGTCTTTGTCACCATCAGCAGTTGCCTTCAAGGCATCCCTATACTCCAGTTCTATACCGAGAACTACTGAGGAAGCTCTCCATGACCCAAAGTGGAAGAAAGAAATGGAGGAGGAAATCATGGCTTTTAAGAAAAATGAGACTTGGGAAAAATGTACCTTGCCTAGAGGAAAGAAAACAGTAGGGTGCAAATGGGTGTTCTCCGTAAAATATCATGCAGATGGATCAATTGAAAGATATAAGGCTCGTCTAGTTGCCAAAGGTTACACACAGACTTATGGGGTAGACTATTCTGACACCTTCTCCCCTGTAGCTAAGATTGATACAATCCGAGTTCTCTTCTCTATTGCAGCAAACCAAGATTGGCCTTTGTTTCAGTTCGATGTGAAAAATGCGTTCTTACATGGGAGAATCGAAGAGGAAGTTTATATGCAAGCACCGCCGGGTTTTTCCCATGAATATCATCGAGGAGAAGGGTGTAGACTTCGAAAAGCTCTATATGGGCTCAAACAATCTCCAAGAGCATGATTTGGGAGATTTACTGCAGCTATGAGGAAATTTGGTTACAGACAGAGTAACTCTGATCACACGTTGTTTCTGAAACGGAAAGATCGTCTGATTACATGTTAGTCATCTATGTAGATGATATGGTGATTACCAGGAATGATACACAGGAGATTGAGGAACTAGAGAAATGCCTTTTCCGGGAGTTTGAGATGAAAGACTTGGGGAACTTAAAGTACTTCTTGGGGATTGAGGTGTTAAGATTTAAAGTAGGGATCTTTATTAATCAGAGGAAGTATATTCTAGATCTTCTAGCAGAAACTGGGATGATAGACTGCAAACCGGTTGAGACACCTATGGTCACCAATCATGGGCTTCAAATTATTGATGGAGCAGAAATGGCAGATCAAGATCAATACCGGAGACTTGTTGAGAAGTTAATCTACCTATCACACACCAGGCCAGACATCGCCTATGCAGTAAGTGTGGTTAGTAGGTTCATGCATCGACCACAGGTCCAACACATGGAAGCCGTTATGAGACTTTTAAGGTACTTAAAGGGGACATGCAGTCGAGGGATCCTATTTGGTAGAAACCAACATCTTGACTTAGTAGCCTATACCGATGCTGATTGGGCAGGTGATCGGGATGATAGGAAATCCACATCAGGGTACTTTACCCTTGTGGGAGGGAACTTGGTTACTTGGAAGAGCAAGAAACAAAAAGTGGTGGCATTGTCGAGTGCTCAAGCAGAATTTAGAGGTATAGCAAAGGGGATTACTGAAGTTCTCTAGATAAGGAAGCTGTTAAGTGAGCTGGGATATCAACCAGAAGAGGCGTGTAAACTCTACTGTGATAATAAGGCAGCCATAAGCATTTCTGAGAATCCGGTCCAACATGATCGCACGAAGCATGTGGAGATTGATAGACACTTCATAAAGGAGAAACTCGAGAAAGATATCATCAATCTACCATACATCAGATCTAAAGACCAGCTAGCTGACATTCTTACGAAAGTTGTTTCATCGGAGTCGTTCAACAGTGTTCTATGAAAGTTAGGTGTTTGTGATCCCGACGACCTAACTTGAGGGGGGAGTGTAGGAATGTAGAATAATTCACAGAATATTTTGTAGGAATGTAGAATAATTCACAGAATATTTTTATTATTTAGTTTCCATTTATCATGTATAGGATTATAGTAATATTCTTGTTTCCTAAGATAGATTAGCTGGTCTCTTGTATATATTAGGGTGTATATTCATTTCTAATCAATTCAAACAGAATTAATAACCCAAATTCCGCTTTATACTTTATTTCAGGGGATACTTCCATAATGCAAAGCAAAAGGAAGAAACTAAAATAAAGTGTGATAATCTCATAGGAACAGATAGTATCATTGGGTTTGGTTCGAGATAAATGAAATATTTTAGACCCTACTGGGAGATACTCGATGCATTAGCCTTGCTATTTGTTACTCTGTTGGGTCTAGCTCCCTTTGAATACAACATATTTGAAACTTTGGTGGAACTTTTTTATATGTTATTGCCTCTTAAGCATATCCTTATGCAGATTCACATGGGCATTGTGGCCAATATGAAGCGTCTTGACCCTACTCCTTGTGGTATATCTGAATTCCCTTCCCTGACACTTTTGAATCCTTGTTTATTAAATGAAGTGAATAGTTGTTTCATCAACTAACTTTTGTGTACTCTACAAGTATGGAAACAAGGGATCCTATTGGTTTCACTACTGTATCCGCTGAACATCCAGAATCATTTGAAAACAAAATACAAGATGATGAATTGACTCAAGACCATATTGATAGTATTACAAGTATGGAAACAAGGGATCCTGCAGAGGCACAATAAAGTGTGCAGGAGCTAGCTGTGGACACGGGAATCACTCCTGAGTGTAAGGAGGATTTCAAAAGTAACCTTGTTGGAAATCTGGTTGAACACTCCAAGCCTATTGGTTTCGCTACTATTGTTGAATCTGTAAGTCTTACTGAATTAGCCAACAAATTATCTGATGAACATCCTAAAATTGTTATTCAAAAAATGTTTTCTGATGATAGTAATTTAAATATTGCACCTGCCCAAGTGTTAAAACCATCTAAAGAAGATGAAATGCATGTCAAGGGGATGAAAATGATGGAGGCTGCCTTGTAGGGAGCTGCCCAACAAGCTCAAGTACGTCTTGTTTTGGCTTGCTTATTTTTATACTTGTTTTCTAATTAGAAGACATAAATTAAATTATTTCAATTTCATTATCTAGATTTGCATACTTTTATCATTATCTAGATTGAATCTTTACTGCACGAAGTCAAAGAAGAAACTAAAAGGGAAGTAGCCAAAGCTGTGGACAAGGCTTTGAGTTTGAAAATCCTTACAAAAATCAAGAAATTGGGAAGGTGAAGATAAGGAGGCTGAGAGAAGGTATAGCCATTAGCCAGTATATACGTTGTCATATATGATTATGGAAGCCTTGACTGTATGGTTTTCCTTTGTATTTAACATCCCGTTATGTGACCTGATCAGTAAAGAATATACTATACTATGTGCAGGTTGGGTATTGCAGCTGATGTGGATATCGTGGCTGCTGCTGATGTATGTCAGAGTTGCTGCTATCATTGTTGTCACGTGTTGCTCCTGCTGCACCTACTGCTTTTGTTTTTTTGATCAATATTTTTTTTGTTGAATATTTATGTTAATAATTTGGAATTTTCGATCATTTATGTAAATTTTTGACAATATTTTTGGGCGAAAAAAGTCATTATATTGTTGTATAGTAATTTAAACTTGTATTTCTATGATATTAGCATCATCTATTATTATGGTATTGATATGCATAAATAATTATGCCCTTTAAAGTGTTAATGTTTTTTAGACATATGGAAAAGGCTAATATATATTGGGGTGATGATAAATAATTATGGCTTTATTTTCATTTTGACGTATAAAAGCGTCTAAAATAGCAAGCATTTTTCGACACTTAAAACCGTCTAAAAATTGGTTAGGCGATCCAAATCTTTAATGCTGAATATTCTATAAAGATTTGATTTTAAGGACTGAATAGCAAAATTAATGTCCCTGGTGATAATGATATCGTCAACATAAACAACGGCTATAGTGATAGATATAGATGTGTTGTTGATGAAGAGTGAGTAGTCATTTTTGGATTGGATGAACCCCTAGTAAGATAACTCCATAGAGAGCTTGGGGAACCATTGTCTTGAAGATTGTTTGAGGCCGTAGAGAGATTTTTTTTAATTTACAAACAAGCAAGGTTGTTAAAATCGCGATTCTAACTTGAAATAAGAAAGTTTGATTGCTAATTTATATTGTTTTGTGATTTTATTGTAAAATAACAATTAAAATTCAATTAATATTTTAAATAAATTTTTTCATTCAAAAAAAATACATATATACTTTTTATTTGTTGTCTTTTCCCCTTAATTTAATGAATTGATAAACAGAGTAAGATATACATTAAATATACAATCAATGTTTTAATAGAATCTGAACAACAAATAGATACAGTAACAATGATCCTTAATAGATTAAGCATCACTATGCAGAGATATCTTATTATATAATAGTTTTATCAAAGCCACATTATATAGTAATACTTTCAAAGCCCTAATAATTTCATAACACCAACTGAAATAACTCAATAATTTTCACAATTAATAATGGAAATATTATCAATTTTGACACCAATTCAATTATTAATAAGTTGGTAACACCAAATGAAACCAAGTCTCTTATGACAAGTTAGATAAAAAAAATAGCTCGAAGGTAGCAAAACATTATGTTCAAAAGCTAAGAGTCTCAACTCCTACGTGTTTTGTTCATAAAACTGAGATATTATGGTCAAGAGTCTCAATTTAATCATTAAAAAGCAAAAAAATTAGCAATTATGGTAGGAGTATAGTTTATTGGGTGGGCTAAAACTCAATTTAGCATTTTTGTGGATAAGTATTAGAATCGTATAGAATCGGTAGAATCGTACGATTCTAGTTACGATTCTACAATTCTAACGATTCAACTTGCGATTCTGATTGATTCCGATTTTACAAACGATTTAAATCGTTATTGTGTATGTGAATCGTAAAATCGTACGATTCTACGATTTGAATCGCGATTTTGATAACATTGCAAACAAGATTAAGAGATGTTTTTTATGGACCATCCGGAATCCTCATATATACTTCTTCATGGAGAACCCCATGTAAGAATGCGTTGTTATTGTTGAGTTGAAATAAGGGCCATTTTCTATATACTGCTAGGGTTATTAAACATCGAACAATAGTCATCCGTACCATAGGAGAAAAAGTTTCTTGAAAATCTACACCATAATGTTCATTGTTTTGGCGACCAATCAAGCTTTGTATCTCTCCAAAGACCCATGTGCTGTTAGTTTGACTTTATAAACACATTTGGAACCAATAGCTTTCTTTCCCTGTGGAAGTGTGACAAGCTCCCAAGTATTATTTTCTTCCATGGCCCGTCACCGCCCTTTGGTTGAGGTGTTTCCATGTAGGTCTTGCAAACCCCAATATGGTGGCCTCTAGTCACATATATATACAGATATTTAAAGGCGATTAAGCTCTTGGTTCAAGTGATACTGAGAAGTTATGAAGTCGAAAAGAAGTTAGTAAGTCGAAAGGAAGTGAAGAAAATAGAAATGGCAGTGAGAAGTAGGATCTGATGTTTAGTGGTTATGATTGGCAGTTGGAGTGTTGTGAAACCACCCTTATATTATGACATACTCTATTGATACTAATTATGCTTTATTATCATATGATGTTAGTTACTGACGTGTACTGTTTGTTTTCATTGTTGATGGCTCGTCTTTGATGGCCCTGCTATGATGCGTTGGTCTATGATTTTACGTTGAGCAGCGGGGACATCATAGATAGACGTTACAGGTGATGTAGCTTCTATACATTGCATACGGGGGGAATGAGTGAGAACTTTGAAGCATGCAATGTATATTTGTTTTGACGCTACATGTAATTCTTTGCATTTAAATTGTTTATGTTTTTGGCTTGAGGCACATGCCCTCGTTTTTGTAAAAGTTTTTTCCACTGCGTGATTTTTTTTTTGGGTTTGTATGATTTAAATAGTTATCGTTCTTTTTCTTTAAACTCAAGCGTTTACTTTGGAACCGCGATCCGTGCTTGACATGTAGATTTGAGAAGCCGGTGATGAATCATTCCGCCGTGATAGTTTTGATATGCCGTTGATGCGTTTACTTTATTAAATTTTAAATAATTTTTGTTTTCTCCAAAGGACGCACAGTTTTAGGGCATATGCTTCCGAAATTTCCACTCAGCTTTTTAAAGTTAACCTTTAACGTTTATATAATTTCTTTTCTTTTTCTTTTTATGTAACACCCGAATTTCCTTTCGTCCTTCACGATTTTGGGTTTCGTGTAAGGGGTCGGAAATTAAGGGGTGTTACAGGTGTTTACCAGAGCCAGTGGTTGCTAAATTAACGTCTTGGGTTATCTTTGAAATGAATTTCGAAATTGATTTGGAAATGAAACTATTTGTTGAGATTATGGGGTAGACATGGGTTAGGTACATATCATATCTTCACGCATTTTGATTTCCATTGCGTGTAGTATAGTGGAAACTTAATTGATTTGGTATGTCTCATGTTCATGAGAGTTACTATTTTAAGTTGACCTTAATTACTATTATATGAATATTGATTTGTCTTAATGTACAGATAACATGTCTGCATCATTGATCTTTAGTGATAACCATTGAAGCAATCGATAAGTTTATAAGAATTTTATAATAGTTCGTAACTTTGGAGATACTAGTTTATGACGACATAGAAAACGTGAACCAAACGATCTTTTGTGATCATAATTGATTTTGATGGCAATACGAAATTCAGACTGGTATGTATGGTCACGCTTTGTAGTATATGCATCAATATGTCGCATTAATCAATAAGTATTTGATATGGATTATGTATATGATCAAGTCTTTCTTGGTTTAGTTATTAGCTTATTATTCAAACATCAATTAGTCAAGTCTATTAGTTCTCACGGCATAAAAAGTTGTGATCAAAAGCTTCTTAATATGGTTAATAAGCATCCAAGGAAGAGTGTAAGTAGTTTTAACCAGAATAAGGACAAGAGCTAAAGTGTAATAAGAATTCGATATATTGTAAATGAAAGAGAGGGATCTTGTATGCGATACCTTGTAAATGAAGTTTTAATCACAAGTTGATGACAATAATGCGGTCATAGCTAAAATATAGATGGCGTTAAAACCTCAAGATTAAGGACAAGTTCGAGAGCATGTTGATAGTGTATAGTTTGAGAATTCAACCCCTAACTTCGGACCATGATGTATAAGAGTATTATTAATATATTCTTCATATCATGATAAGTTGAAGTTAAGAGATTTTTTTTCAACGTCTTTGAGTGTTTAAAGATTATGTTGTACTAGTTGAACCAGATTATCGCATTAGTATTGTTGTTCAGACTAGAATCGCCTTAATATTTTCATTTGAAGTTATAATTCTTACTAGATGGCTTTAGAAATTATGTGGATGTTGTTTAAGGTAAGTCATGGATTGGTTAAGATTGAGGCTTTCGACCTTCGTAATTAGCTGTAGTAACATTGGTGTTGAGTTTTAGGGTGGCATAATCGTGTCTACCAATAAATGTTTTAAATTTCATACGGTGATTGAGACTGATGCTTTAATTGGTTAATGTAAGATATATAATTGTTAGTTCTAAGCCCAACATCTTATACTTGTCGTGAGACCTTAAGAATCAGTTGAGAGTAAAAACTATAGTAACCTATTAGCCTGAGTTAATCTCTTTATATATTTTTGATGAATTATATACTATAAGGGTCCCCTGTCATTGATTTTGATTTTGGAAGCATTCAACTCTCAACATAATGAATATAGTATTTCATGTTTGTTGATAATGACCTTTAAATCACTACTTGTTGGTCAAAAAACTAGTTGAAGTGGTTCTTTGGACAAAATATTGGTGATTTTTTTTCCTTCTTAAAGACACATGAGTTTGAATATCAAAGGAGAAAATTATTATTCGCAAGTCCTTTGAGTTTTATATTTCGTTGAGACATAATATATCATTTCATATATAAGTTGACACATAAGTTGGTAACTTTATATTAAAGTGGATATTTAAAGGATAATCATCATAAACAAATTTTCGTGTTAAGACTGATAATTGCGTCTTATTAAATGCTTTTACGTAGTTATGAATGTTTTAACCGGCTGATAATGTAAAGAAGAATTGTGACGGTTTTTAATCGTTAGCTAGACAGAATGATACTTGAAATTTAAAAAGGAATCAATGATATTATAATTTGTTTTCTCGTGGCCTTATGGCCAGTTACAAGACAAGAATAAAATAATCTGATAATGAGGTGAAATGAGCGTCTTTGTGCACATAAGATACAACTAAATGTTTCAAGTATTTTACAGTATCTCATTGATCACCAATTCAATAATCATGCTAATGTATTAAAATGATAAGACTTAGATGAGGTTCCAAATGAAACTGACTTTACATATAATACTGTTTTAGTAATGATGGATGTGATACGTGGTAACTTAAGTTTGGAGAGTGACTTAATGAAGATAATGTGGTCCTAATAAAAGTCAAAAGGTGTTTTAATATCTGAACATTGAAGAAACGACAACGAATATGCGAGTAGTTATAATTTGAGAGATGAATCGAGATAGAGAATTATGTCTTAAACGACTATTGTACAAAATCATTATTATGCGATAAGTAGAGTTAAACAATATTAGTACTCGTGTTAAGAAGGGTTTTAATCTGATGTTACTAATTCATTGGATTGTAATAAGTATTTGATGGAAAGAGTTTTGAAATTTCGACGTGTTTTGATACAAACATTTATGTTATAGTTGTTAGTTCTAAGTTTCACACCTTAGGTCAAAGGGTGATTGAATCCCACTTGTTTGCGAAGGAATAATTATGATGCATATTTCAAGTGTTGGGTTATTTTGTTAGCTTCGTGTTGTTTGTACTTTAGTATATTGTTAGGATTGTTAATATGACAATCATATGGCCGAGATAATGGTGTTACAGTAGTTAGAGGTAGTGTTGTGATGGAAATGTTATGATGTATATTAGATATTATGAAATTAGTATTGGTATCACAACTTCATCAAACTTGTATGATTGATGACTGCTTTGCTATTAATATTGGAAATGGTGGTGTTGTAGGTGTGTTCATCAATTAAATTTTAATTTCATCTTGCATTTTTTTTATGTATACATAAAATGTCATCTTTGTTGAGCATCACTGTTATTATTACCCTATTAGTGCTATTAGTATTATTGTTATATATGTACCTGATGCATTACTTTAGTCATATATTAATTCGTGGTCTTATCTTGATATAAATTCTATACCTTCAACATATATAGTCGTATAGTAAATGAATACTTGAAAAATGTTGGTGACCTTCGACATTGCCCTTCATGATTCTAAATCACCCTCATATTGTCGTAATTAGAACTTCCTATTATGATGGATAAAGGATGTTCTTGTTGAACAATTATGATATGTGTATTAGTATCATGGCAGTTAACTACTGCAACTTGCTAAAAGGTGGTATATATGATTGGATTATATACTTGAAACATGTATTATATTCTGAGTTATTAGTTGAGTTGTTAATTTAATAATCAAATCATGGTGTATGATTTGACATGTTATAAAATGATTTGGTCATATATGATTAAGGAAAAGAGGATTTCATGTTAAGTAATAGGTTAGGATATGTTATGATAAGTAAAGTTCGCGGTGAATCAATTTGGGGATTGATAATCAACCAGTTAGGTAAGATTCATGTATCCGTAGGTCTAGCGTGTCTAATTATAATACGAGTTAAGTGTTGAGAAACTTCATGCACTTTACTTTTGGACTTTATTGTTTTGATATTTACCCCATTTATGGTTTAAATTATAATAGTTGAACCTTCGTACATTGCAAGATTATCACAAAGTACGACCTTAGGTGGTCACGTAGAAGTGGAAAAGTTGTTTAAGGAATTACATTAAGTACCAGGACAGTTCATGTTGTTACGAGATCAAGTGATACCATTTTTATAAGCCACATGTCCTCGATCCTTTACTTTTATAAACATTAAGGAGAGTTGTCTTACTAAGAGAACATATTGAGACCTAGATACTAAGGTGTGTAGTACTCCGATCAGAAATATTAAATAATTAGAGTTCCATGGCCTAACCACACTATCCTTGCCTATGTTTTGAGGTTAGTGAGTTACGGGGTCGTAACTAAGTTTTAAGGGGGGGTAGAATGCGATAGAATTTCGCGCTTTTACACGCATTTTTACCTCGATGATAGCAACCTATTACAAACTTATATGCTTTGGATTGATTGTTTGAACCAAATTGTTTGATATTTACATGCTTTTGATAGATCCTGTTGAGTTACTTGTGTGATAGTTACATGCTTTTAATGGCTTGTTGAGTTAATTTGGGTCATAATTTCATGCTTTGATCGATCGTTCGTGTCAACTTTGGCGATTATAAGTACTCAAAATGAAATATATACGAATATTCTGATAGATTGAGTATCTGTTCGTTAATAATACCAATAAAGTCTTGATCTTTGAGTCAATGCCTAGGCTTAAAATGGTTAGAAAACCTCCTTGAGTTATTAGAAATATAATTTCTTTAATGATTAGTACCTTGATTACTCTAGTTTCAGGGACGAAACTCCTTTTAAGGGGGGTAGTCTGTAACACCCCGAGTTTTTATAACGTAATTATTTAATATTTTAATGACTTTTGATGATCTTATAATTATATTAAATTAACTTTAAATTAGTTTCAATAAAAATCTCTTTCACATATGAATTTAAATATTAACATGCCGATATTAAAAATAGAGGTGCAAGTACTAAAATAAAGAGATTAGAATCAAAATGATTATTTTATTAAAATGTGTGAACACACGAGGATAAGTCTCTTAGTTGGGCAAGAAAATGAATCTAGATGATAATAATAATAATAATAATAATAATAATAATAATAATAATAATAATAATAATAATAATAATAATAATAATAATATAATAATAACATGATAATAATGAAACCCTAAAGAACTCACTTGGTGAGTCGTCATTCATATTGCCTTCTTCATCTCTTGTTTCTCATTCCTTACTCCATTTCTTTCTTCATGCCACACGCGACCCGAAACAGCCCAGAAACCGCCACCCAGTCTTCCGCCAGCCTGCTGCCGCCCTTGCTGCCAGTCGCCACCCTCTAGCCGGCTAGGGTCTTGTCATCCACCCCCTTTTCTAGATCCACCATTGTAAGCCATCTCTTTTATTCTCTAATTAATTCTCTAGTTTTAATTGAGATTTTATTTAAGTTTATGAGTTTGGTGTTGGTTTTGTGTTACTTCCATTGAATCTTTGTGTGGGTAATAGAAATCAAGTGTAGTTGAATATTAACTTTATTATACATAAATTGGGTAATTAGTTCAAGTTTTGAAGTTGGATTCAATTGGGTTATCTTTCATTTCTAATTCATGTGGTAGTATTTGATTAGTGATTACAATTTGGGGTTTTGATTCATTTTCAAAGTTTAAAAGCAATGTTTTTGAAAGAAAAAAAATAAAATAAAAAATTTTAGAGTCTGTTCTTAGCTGATTTCGAGCCTCTTATGGGCATTTTTGGGTTCTGGTTTCTTCATAAGATTTGTAGAGCTCGAAGTCGCGGTCACGTGGGCACTTGAATCACCCCAAAATGATTTCGTATGAGAGAGTTATGACCAAAATACTAGCAGACTATCATGAAAATCAAAAATAGTGAATTATGAGTTTAATTGTTCAAATGGGGATTTCAATTGGCTATTCCTTCAATCAAGTATTTACGGTTATTTTATGTTTCTTTATTTGGTTATTATGGATGGTATGAATTGTTGGGTATTATTGATGGTAATGATTGTAGTGACTATGAAAGTGCTTTTTGGTCTAAATTGAGAATGATGGTTGCTAGTTGTTGTGGGTTGATTGATGTAAATTAAAACTACCCTTATTAGGATGTTATTCAAGTCATAATGCATGATGTTAGAAAGCCAAGAGCATGATGTCTACTCTTCATCGATGGTTGCTTAAGTTACTTGACTTGTTTTGATTATCGTTCTTTCTAGCCTGCTAGAATGTAACAAATGATATCGTGATTCGATAACTCCAAAATTTGCCATATCATTATATAAGCATTATATTAAAATATTAAAGCTAGTTGTGATTAATTATTTTTAAGTAATGTGAATCAATATAACTCACATTTAGTTGATGTAAATAAATGATTCACATAATCCTTTTATTCTTAAATCAATGGAAAGCCTTGTGTTGTTGTTGAGTTATTCGATGGAAAGACTTGTATTAAATGAAATGTGTGTGTGTCAAAGTAATCGGAAACTCATATTGAATGAGTAATAGTGGTTACTTTGGATTTTAGCTGGTATGACAAGTAGATAAGTGAATTTATTAGTTCTACTCCTAACTTATATAGGTGCTCATTTCATAAGAGGAAAGTAGAACCTTAGGTGGGTGACTTTTGCAACTTTTTGGTCGTGCAATGCCGCTTACAAGTACGTACACGCAGTAATTAACTCTTGCATGCATCTTGCATTGTATATTTACCGATATTGAATTGTTTTAAAATATATAATGTACACTATCTATGAATCATCGTCGAATGGAATATCAAAGTTATGGATTATTTGATTTTCAAGTTTACTAGTAGAGAACGATGCTAGTATGCTAAATGTTTGGTAATGATTTAGACTGAGAATGATTCCCTTATTATTGAGATTGGTTATTGTTTGTTGGAAAGGGAGCGAGTCCCTTATTAATGGTATTGTTTATAGTTACTTACAATAGTGAACAGTTTCCTTACTGATGAGATGGATTATTGCTAGTTTGAATGGGAATGATTCTTTATTGATAAGTTTGACTAAGTTAAGTTTGAATGGGAATGAGTCCCTTAGTGATGGATTAAGAAAATTGTTGGTTGTAATGAGAATGAGTCCCTTGGTGATGAAGTAAGAAAGTTGTTGGTTGGAATGGGATAAGTCTCCCTCATTGATGAGATAGCAGATTTGTTCGATTATTGTGGCTCCCCTGGTTAGGGTACCCCAGTGGGTTTAGTTCCCGGAGGTAGGACCATCTATATATGGTCGCTGTACGGGGGTATGTTCATACTTTACCATTGGGCGCTGGTATGGCCCGTCACCGCCCTTGGTTGAGGTGTTGCCATGTGGGCCTTGCAAACCCTATGGTGGCCTCTAGTCACATACGTTTAGGTATGCTGGCTCCACTGGTTTGGTACTCCAGTGGCTTTAGTTCCCAGGAGTAGGATCATCTTCATATGGTCGCTGTACGGGGGTATGTTCATACTTTACCATTGGGCGCTGGTATGACCCGTCACCGCCCTTTGGTTGAGGTGTTGCCATGTGGGTCTTGCAAACCCCAATATGGTGGCCTCTAGTCACATATATATACAGATATTTAAAGGCGATTAAGCCCTTGGTTCAAGTGATACTGAGAAGTTATGAAGTCGAAAAGAAGTTAGTAAGTCGAAAGGAAGTGAAGAAAATAGAAATGACAGTGAGAAGTAGGATCTGATGTTTAGTGGTTATGATTGGCACTTGGAGTGTTGTGAAACCACCCTTATATTATGACATACGCTATTGATACTAGTTATGCTTTATTATCATATTATGTTAGTTGCTGACGTGTATTGTTTGTTTTCATTGTTGATGGCTTGTCTTTGATAGCCCTGCTATGATGCATTGGTCTAAGATCTTACGTTGAGCAGCGGGGACATCATAGATAGACGTTACAGGTGATGGAGCTTCTATGCATTGCATTTAATATTTTTTTTTTGGGTTTGTATGATTTAAATAGTTATCGTTCTTTTTCTTTAAACTCAAGCGTTTACTTTGGAACCACGATCCGTGCTTGACATGTAGATTTGAGAAGCCGGCGATGAATCATTCCGCCGTGATAGTTTTGATATGCCGTTGATGCGTTTACTATATTAAATTTTAAATAATTTTTGTTTTCTCCAAAGGATGCACAGTTTTAGAGCATATGCTGCCGAAATTTCCACTCACCTTTTTAAAGTTAACCTTTAACGTTTATATAATTTCTTTTCTTTTTCATTTTATGTAACACCCGAATTTTCTTTCGTCCTTCACGATTTTGGGTTTCGTCTAAGGGGTCGAAAATTAAGGGGTGTTACAGATTATCCAGAATTTTCTTGGAGATGGTAGTATCATCAACTTTATCCCTTGTGTGATAAAGCCAATGTATGAGTCTACAAAGGGGTAAACATTTCTTTGTTGATTGATCCTGGAGAAGACAAGCATCCTTTGAAAAACCTATGCTAAGCATAGTTTATAGACTGACATCAAATTAAAGTGAAATTTAGAAATAAATTAAACATTTTTAAGAGTAATATCATGATTAAGCATAATATCACATATTTTGTCCTCTTTATAGTTGCTTCGATCTGGTATGGTAACTTCATGTTTAGAATTATTTAGTATCTTTAATATTAGTAAAACAATTAATGTCATTACAGATGTGATCTGTTGCCCCGCTGTCTTCTATCCATTTTAATTGATTATGGAAAGAAATTAAGCAACACGTACCTACATGATCACTTGGGGAGTCTAATTGATATTGTTATTTCTTACCAAGATATGTGAAAATATTTGTAAATTGCTCTTCACTTAATCCAAATTGGTTAGCTTTATGATTTTCATATGCGTCTTCTTCTCCATGTGCTATTGTAGCGAATTGTTTTTGAAAAGTTTGATTTGTTATTATTAGGGTAACCATGGATCTTGAAACAACATTTTATGGAGTTACCTTGAATCTTGCAATTCTCATAGAAATATGTAGGTTTTTTGTCGTTATTTTAATATATACCTGCACGTTTTTCACGTGTTCTCTTTCTTTCAACCCCAAATGCAGCTGTCTCTACAATAGTTGGTTCCTTCTTTAATTCTCTATGGCTTTCTTCTTGCAACAACATTCTATAGACTTCACCAACATCTGGCATCTCTTTTTTAACGAGAAGAGTAATTCACACTTGTTTGTAACGTGGGTCATGTTTCCTGAGAAAGGTCATTAGTCTTTGGTCTTGTTGGATTTTAATAAAATTGGTTGTTGGATGACAAGTGCAAAGAGATAAGGACTTCAAATCATCAAATCCCATAGAGATTTTACCTTAGTGAAATACTCGGCTATAGACATTCTTGGTGCTTGTGATTTTTATTAAGAAGTGTTTCTTGAAGTCTATACATATGTGATGATGAAGGGGTTCCAAATCTTGATTCAAGATCTTTCCAAATTTCACTTGCTATTTTGAGGTACATAATGCTCTTTACTATATGTCTTTCTGGTGAAGAAATTTCCCACCCAATGACCATATTGTTACATATGTTACAAGCTCTTTCATGTTTATCACCATCTTGACGTTCAGGTAATGAACCATCTCCAAAACTCATATTATTTTCGGCATCTAAACCAATCTAGCCAGTATATGACATTCCATCGAACACAATAGAGTTTTGTGCTTGCAGAACCTTATGGATTTAAATAGTACACACCAAGGTTGTTAAAATCGGGATTCCATTTTGAATCGAAAACAACTCTCAAAATCGGATTGTAAAGTCGATTTGTCAAATCGATTGATTCTACATCTTTTGCAGGCTTAAGACTTAATAGTTGTTTGTATTTATTATTGAGGTATTTTCAATGAAAAATACAATTAAATTTATTTTTATCAATTACTTTGGCAATAATTAGTAAAATATCTAATTCTTACTTATAACTCTATATCATTTAACAAAAAACAGACAAATTAATTTAGGGTCTACACAAACCTGGACAAATAGAGTGCACAAATTAATTTTCACCACTAAGAAATTTTTA
>CM025917.1:19977057-19993601 GCA_000753965.2 Amaranthus hypochondriacus
CCAATTAAAATCCTTGTGCAAACTCTAATTTTATCCGTACAAACCAACTAAATAGAAGAAAACTTATTTTCCTATTTTAGGTTGACTCTATTCTCTGACTTGCTGCGTTAGGAACACTACGCTGTCTCCATCTGATCTTACTTCAATTTTATCAATCTTGGAACTGGAATGGTTAGTTTGATCGTTTGACATTCAAGATTGACTCTTTAACTTGGCTTTGACTTCGACATGCAACGTTCTTTCAACAAGTCTTCTTAGGTACCATCTACGATCTTGATAATCGGATATACGACCTACAATACAAATTCTAAAGCTTTGTTTGTTTATAAATGTTACGTCATCATCAAAACTCAAATGGGCCAACAAGTTAAGAAAACATCCTCGTGTATTTGACTTGTCGACAGAGGCTTCTCAAAAGCCTTTGTACCCTGGATGTACAAAGTTCACCAAACTAACAGCAGTGTTGACAATTTTCAACATTAAGCCAAAGTTCAATTGGAGTGACACTAATTTCACAATGTTATTAGAAGCGTTAGGTGAGATGCTTCCTGAGGGAAATGAACTTCCAAAGTCGACATATTATGCCAAAAACCTCATGCATCCTTTCAGCTTAGAGTACCGAAAGATTCATGCGTGTTCGAATGATTGTGTATTGTATCTGAATGAAAACGAGAACTTAGAGGAGTGTCCTAGGTTTGGGTTATCACGTTACAAACGTAAATGGACTCGAGATGCTAAAGATCCCCCGGCTAAGGTATTGTGGTATCTTCAAATAATACCTAGATTCAAGCGCTTTTTTCTATAAAGAAAGATGCGTTAAATTTGACGTGGCATTCAGATAGGGTGAAGAAAGATCACTTGCTCACACATCCATCTGATTCTCTGGACTGTAAGAGTATTGATAGGTTGCATAAGACTTTTGGGGATGAAGTTCGTTAGTTAACGGTCGGACTGAGCACAAACGGAATGAACCCATTCGATTATCTTAGCTGTCAACATTGTACTTGGCCGATACTTTTATTGATCTATAATTTTCCACCTTGGTTGTGTATGAAGCGTAATTACATTATGCTTTTGGTTCTTATCTCTAGTCCTAAGCAACCTGGCAATGACATAGATGTATGTCTTGCAGCTCTCGTTGAGGATTTGAGAAAGATGTGGGATGAAGAAATTTCTGTGTTTGATGCATATGCAAATGGGTTCACCACGCGTGCAATACTTTTTTACACCGTTAATGATTTTTCGGCATATGGAAACTTATCAGGGTATAAGAACAAAGGGAAGAAAGCATGCCCAATATGTATCGATGACATAGAATCCATGTGCATTCCTAAATGCAAACATGTAATCATGTACCATCGAAAGTTCCTCCCACGAGATCACCAATACCGTAAGAATAAGAAGATGTTCAACGAGGAGGTTGAGGACCGTGTATCTTGTCGACCGTTGACCGTTTGTGAGGTTTACGAACTGGTTAAGGGGGTTGAAACTGTATTTTGTAAAACAGGGCAAGTGCAAGGGGGTGAAAACCGACTGTGGAAAAAAGAATCAATCTTTCGAAAGCTTCCATATTGGAGAGTTCTACAGCTTAGGCATTATCTTGACGGTATGCATATAGAGAAAAATGTATGCGATGCCATACTCGGGACTCTCACGAACATTCCGAGTAAGACATAGGATGTTAAGGCCATGCGACATTACTTTGAATGCAAGGGTATTCGTCCAGAATTATGGGCACAGGTTAAGGTGAGAAAGAAAAAAGAAAGAGATGATGAAGTTGGTGGCAATAGCAAGGGAAATGGCGGTAAGAAGAAGATCAGTAATGAAAAAGTTTAGTTGCCTCCATTTTGCTACACGTTGTCCAAAGCCACATGGGTGTTTTACAAAACAAAGTGAGGAATCCTGCACAATCCGAAGGGAGTATGATTCATGGCACTGTGAGCGATGAGATTGGTAGCTTTATAGCAGAGTATATGGCTATCATAAAGCCTATTGGACTTCCAGTTCTCGACATGAAGAAAGGCTTGAGAGAAAAGGAACAATTGGCTCCAAATCAGCCACACCTCCTCAAGACAATCTTCTACAAGCACACATTTATGTGTTGCATCATATTCTATAAGTCCAATGCTTTTTTGAATTAGCATTTTGATATATTGCGCGCAAAATATACTTTTAAAGGGCATATGGCATTGATGCAGTTGCATAACAAGGCGGTAAGAAGAAGATCAGTAATGAAAAAGTTTAGTTGCCTCCATTTTGCTACACGTTGTCCAAAGCCACATGGGTGTTTTACAAAACAAAGTGAGGAATCCTGCACAATCCGAAGGGAGTATGATTCATGGCACTGTGAGCGATGAGATTGGTAGCTTTATAGCAGAGTATATGGCTATCGCAAAGCCTATTGGACTTCTAGTTCTCGACATGAAGAAAGGCTTGAGAGAAAAGGAACAATTGGCTCCAAATCAGCCATTCTACAAGCACATATTTATGTGTTGCATCATATTCTATAAGTCCAATGCTTTTTTGAATTAGCATTTTGATATATTGCGCGCAAAATATACTTTTAAAGGGCATATGGCATTGATGCAGTTGCATAACAAGACGTTTATTGATTGGTTTCATAATCGAGTAATATGTTAAGAACTCAAGGGTGTATCTGAAACTGTTAAAAGGTTAGCTTTTGGTCCTCGTGATGATGTCAACAAATAAGAGGGTTACGAAGTCAATGGGTTTACATTTTGGACTGAGGGTCAAGATAAGAAGTCATCTTATCTGCAGAATAGTGGGGTTTCTATTTTGTCGTCATCAATATTTTACGCGAGTGCCAAGGATCAATCGCCAGTTGATGCTAAATCGGTATACAACGGGCGGGTACATGAAATATGGGAGCTTGACTACTATAGTTTCACTATGGGTCTTTTCCAATGCAAGTGGGTAGATAATTAATCGACGATGCGTTAAAAATAACAACCCTTGTGGATTCAGTCTTATAGACTTAGCTCGTTTCCGTGATAGTGAGGAGCCATTCATACTAGCCATACAAGCTAAGCAAGTATTCTACATTGTAGACTCGTCTGATAAAAAATTGTCTATTGTTGTACCAGAAAAAAGAAGTATCCTTGGTACATGTGATATTGAGGATGAGGAAGAATATGATGCTTTGAAGACTCCCCACCCTTTATCAATCCAAAATCGGTGAATGAAGATGAGGAAGATGTTGGTTATATGCGTGTATATCACATGGAAGTAATACATTTGAATTACGAGATTGACAAAGTATGAATTATTTAAATCAATTTTTGCTTTTTTGCGTATAAAGTAGCTTAAACATGATTTGTTTTGCATGAAACTTAACACACAACACTATTTGGTATATATTATTGTGTTAAAATGGTTAGATTAAAAAATAATAATCATATCCTTGAAATTACGTGTTAAGTTGCGATTTTAAGGTATTGAAGCGTTTTTGGCACTTTCGCGCATAAAGTAGCTCAAACTTGGTTTGTTTGACATGAAACTTGGCACACAACACTATTTGCTATATATTATTATGTTGAAATGGTTAGAATTGAAAATCATAGTCATATGTGTCAAATTACGTGTTAAGTTGCAATTTTAAGTGTTTTGAAGCGTTTTTGGCACTTTCGCGCATAAAGTTGCTCAAACTTGGTTTGTTTTGCACGAAACTTGACACACAACACTATTTGGTATATATTATTCTGTTTACATGGTTAGAATACAAAACAATAGTCATATGCTTGATATTACTTGATAAGTTGCGTTTTGGGCACTAACATATATATTTTTCTTTGTGCTTTTAACAAGATAATAACGTTGATTGCGGCTACTATACTATGAAATATATGGATGATCTCATACAAGCCGTGAAGAACGTTGGGGTCGAAAATATTAATGCCGTAAGTATTTATTACGTTCTTATATTATAATATTTATATATTACTATTGACAAAATCCAATTATATATATGTATTATATATAAACTATTTAATTATTAATTTTATATACTTTTATAGGTTTTATACGACACTCCAAGGGAAACACGCAAATTGACGGATACGAAAATGCGCGAAATAGAAAGACGAGGTCGCGCGGTATCTTGCTAATTTATGTGTTTGGTAGTTATGGAATTAGTTTAGGTTTATCAGGACTTTAGTATATTTTGTTATACTTTTAATATATATAAAACACAATTAAATTATTTATGTATATCTATATTCGTTGGTGATAATTAGTGATGATGGTTTATTACATTTCATTTATATTATTCATAATTATTTATTATGTAGATTTGCATTATTGAATATTTATAAAATGAAAAAAAATAAACTAAAAAAGGCTTAAATGTTGCGGTTTTGGGGAAAACCGCAGCCCATAAGTATTTTTGATAGAATTTAGAAAATGGGTCTGGGCAACCCAAACAAGGAGGAGAAGAAGTAGTCCACTCATAAACCCAAAGAAGGTTCACTACTAAAACCAATTGGTGATAGTAGGAGTTACTCCTTGAGTATATAAAGTGATGCATACTCTTCTCTTTGTCCGATGTGGGACAACTCACATGTGGGTAACACATGGGCACTTCAACATTTTTTGTGCTGCGTTTTTAAACAGCAGCTTTTAATATTTTCTATCTGCTACCACCACTAATACTTGGATTTAAAATCGCAGCATTTATTGGCAAAAAAACGCAGCAATTGAGTATTTTTCCACTAGTGATACATAAGCCCAGCTCTTGATGATGTCAACAATTTATCAAAAAATGTCCCATTCTTTCAACCATTGAGACTAAACAGATCAAAGTTTGGTTGCAAAATAGATGTTGATTTCGATTTTAGTTTGATTGTTTTGCTAATTTTATTTTTGGTTAACGAAGAGTGTTGATTTTTTTTGCTTGGGGTGGTTTAGGCAGGTGTACAGAGAAAATATTCGTTAAGGTTACAGACAGTGAATTAGAAGTTAAGTGCAAAGAACAAATTGTTTTATCGGTTGTAGAAACAAGTTTCTCAATTACTTTTTGAAAATTGGATTATGCGCCAACATCTTGATGCTGTAAGTTTTATCTTTTTTTTAAATAAAATC
Source organism: Amaranthus hypochondriacus (assembly GCA_000753965.2). Classification (NCBI taxonomy): domain Eukaryota; kingdom Viridiplantae; phylum Streptophyta; class Magnoliopsida; order Caryophyllales; family Amaranthaceae; genus Amaranthus; species Amaranthus hypochondriacus. The sequence continues at coordinate 19,982,155 of CM025917.1, forward strand.
CCATATTTTAAATATAATTTCATAGATTAGGTTTTTTGTTTTGTTACTCTTAGCAGTTGGCAGTAATATAATTTTAATTTTGGGAGAAAATCTTTTGGGCACTTGCTTGCTAGCTTACAGTTCTTGCTTGTACATCCAATATCATATATTTTTAATTAAAAGGTGTTCTTACTGCGTTGCTTTCACAAATGTTGTATTATATATAAGTTGAAGATCTAAAATTGCTAATATCCCTTTGTTTAGACCTGTCTTCAATGTAGAAGGACTTGTGTGGACTTGGTCCACATTAATATTAGTGTGGACCAAGTTTTACACCCCACTTTACTACTCTCCACTCCACTTCACTTCACTTCACTCTACCTTAGACTTTTTCGTCTTCAATGTATGTATAGTAGACATAGTCTATTTAATTAAGTTTCCAATTTTGGTTTGTGGGGTTAGACTTATTTTGTTTCCTATAATACCATAATTATATCTTAGTTGTATCACTCTGCCAAGATATATTATCAATTTTGCAGGTTGTAGTGATGCAAGAGTAATTCAGTTGTAATGATGCTCTATAACAGCCACCAGTGTGACTACTGATGAAGCCGAAGCCTCTTTGTAAAGCCATAGTGTTTTTTGAGGATCAAAAGTTTAGTAAACTTCATCTTAACCAATGAATCAATTGTAGGAGAGATATTAGACTTTCAAATGGATTTGATGTAAGTCTATATTCCATATTGTATGTGCTAGAACACATGATCCTAATCCTGCAGAACGGTAAAACAATTCCAATACCTCTCGGATGGCTGATCATGCAAAGCGATAGAAGGATACAAATTCCTGCAGGGCAACTAGTTCTGTCATAGTGTAAAAATGCCGTAACGGTTGCGATCGCTGTAACAGAATGTTGATGCGGTAACGGGAGTGATGCGGTTATCGTATCGTCTAAATATCGGTTGAAACCATAAGATATCCCTTAATGCGGCCCAAAACGCGTTTTTTTTACACCTTTACAACGCGAAAATTATCGGTGCGTTTGTTTTGAAAACCTTTACAACATAGCCTATACGATGCGATGCAGCCTTGTTTTTATTCTATGATTCTATATAATGAAAGAAGAGTTGAGGTAATCACAGGAGGACAAATCCTACTAAATGATAGCAGCCGATATAATGACGTGGCAAAAGGACAGTTGCATTTGTACTAATAACAGCTGTCAAAACTTGTATAAGGCGAGGCACCACACCTACCTTGTACTCATCCTTGGAAAATGTATTATTGTGTACTGGAAATCAGAAAAGGGGAACACAACATAAAAGATCAGCTAATTAATAGACGCCACATCTTTCTAAGGGATATTCTATGCCTCCTCACACTAATCCGCAAAAGATTCCATTCAAGGTAAAAGCCAAAACGGCCCTTAGGGTTTTGGGAACCCTTCCATAGATCCCCTACTATAAATATACAGTGCGATGCACTACCACTAGTAATGTAACTCTTCACATTCAAACCCTAGCAATACTTTAAACAAGATTAATCTTCTTTCTTACCAGGTTTCATAGTACCGCCGTTTATTACCTCGTGCAGAGAACCCTTATGAAGAGAGCTAGAACGCATCTCGAGCCTCCCGAGTGATTCATATCTACTTTAAATCTTAAAAGACATTCTCATCAACCTTTTTGAGTGTGTCGATTGTTCTCTACAGCCAAAACAATTTAGCGCTAGAAGGAGGGCCTAAAGTTCTTTCTAGCTACATTTCTTGAAACTTTCAAATCGAACACAAACTTTCCTTGAAAAATCACTAACCAAAAGCAAACCTTCCGTTCCAAGTCTGGCAGGAACCGACAAACTGAAGTTGGGGGACCATTAAACCCTCAATAGAAGCAAAAAACCCGCTTCGTCAGTGATCCCAATCTGTACGCTAAACAATAGTTGAACGAAATCATTACCTATGACCCACTGGTTGTCATGGAGGCTGAATTTTTTAACGATGATGAAGCCATACCTTCTGTGGTGAAGGCACCACCTACTAGGCCAGGGTTTGTCACTCATTCTAGTGGTGACACAAGCAATCATTTTTACAAGGAGTAACCCAACTGTGACTCCACCACCAAAGCATGCTTCTTTGACTAACCCTATTCCTTACCCTCCATATGAGGAAGATAAGACAAAAAGAAGACATTGCGCCATTGAGCGTGAAGACACGAGGCACAACGTCAGTAACATGAAAGATAGGTTGGGACCTAGGATTGTCTCTGCAAAACAAAGACTAGGCTCCAGACAATGTAATGCTAATTTTCGTGCCTAGAACAGAAGAGAAAAGGGTCAGCTCAATTCCCGAGCAGGAAACTCATAGTAGCCTGAAAGGCTACATACCAGAAGATTGGGACCCCAACGCTCTAGCATCAAAGAGATATTGGGCCCACAAAGAGAAGCTACCAGAGAAAACCCTTAGCAAAGTCTCAGGATGTTATGCCATTCTCAGACTTTCTGGTCTAGGGGGGATGAAAGTAAAGAAGAACGAGAAGCCAACAGGTGTGAAAAGAAGACCACTGAGGGCCAATACAAGCAGAGAAAGGCTGATGAGGAGAAAGAAGGAAGAAAAGAACTACAGCCTGAGCAAGATAGGAAGGAGTAGGAAAAGAAAGCTCTGCCATCCTCTCCTGCCCAGAAGGTCAGGATTCCTAGCACCTCGTCATTCTCTCCTGAAACTGTGAATGTGCGTGCGGACAGGGTGATGCTGCCCAACCATGTTAGATATGATGAGAATTCTGACCCACTGAGCATGATGGTGCAAGAACATTGCACCAACCATATAACAGGGCTAACCCAACCTTGGTTTCAGTGCCTTCTTGAAGGGTCTATTACCAATTTCGATGCACCATTTGTCACGAGGCCAAATCAGTCCATTGAGATGATGAAGTGCAGACAAAGGAGAGAAGATTCTCTGAATTAATGAATAGCAAGGTTCAGCACAGAGTGCTTGATAGTTTTGAAGCCGGAAAATTCCATTATTCTCCTTGCCTTCAGGTCACGATTGAATGATGATAGATCGGAAAGCAGGAGATTTAAAGAGGATGATGAGTAAATCAATATCCGAAGCATGGATAACGTTAGAAAGAGGGCAGAGAGGTTCAACGCCTCTGAAAATTTCAAACACACGCATAAAAAGATAACAACAATAACAACAACAATAACAGGGAGTCATACCTAATCGTTCTCATAACGGTCATGACAGAAGGAGTAAGGGTAAAGGCCTTAATATAGGGAGAAGCCACAAAGAAGAGGCCAGAAGACCTACTCTTCAAACTTTTGCTCAGTTCACACCATTAAATGCCCCTAGGGAACAAATTTTCCACCTTCACCAACACTCCAAATTATGCGAGAGACCCCACCGTCTCGCAAGTTGGGGAATAACATGAATCAATTCTGGGACTTCCCTAGGAGTCCAGGAAATTCCACTAAATCTTGTAGAACCCTATAAAACAATCTGGAGGTCCTGATCTAGAAGGGTTATTTGACAAATTATGTGAGGTGGAATAAGGAGCAAAAGAACAAGCAGAGGTTGAAGCAAAGAGGAATCATGACTAAAGTCAAGAAGAAGGAGAGCCCAAAAGGCAGAAAAAGGCCCTAGTATTCGTGATCTTTGAAAAATCAGGGGGCATAACAGATGGAGAAGCACACCTGAGAGATGTAATTCAAACTTCTGCCAGGATTTTCAAAGTTCACGAAGAAGCTAAAGTGTCAGACTGTCCTAATATGACCTTAACCAGAGAGAACTGTGGGGGAATCTCTTACCCTCATTCTGATCCTTTGGTCATGGTAGTAGATATAATAGATCAGCCCGTCTATAGAGTCCTAAATAACACAGGGGCATAGGTGAACTTAATCTACAAAAGCTGTTGGGACATAATGGATGTTGGAGGGCAACACTTGCTAAGGGCAAAAACTTCTATAATTGCCTGTACATAGTGATGGCCACGGTCCGGGTTGGGCCGGTTCCGTTCCGGTTCCGGTTCCACTCGGTTCCGGTTCCATTTGGAACCTGACCCAAACGTTTCCAGTTCCGATTCCGGTTCCGGACGGTTCCAAACGGTTCCTTGGCGGTTCATGAGGCGGTTCCGGCGGTTCCAATACCCGGGTCGGGTGGGTCGGACCATCGGTTCCATTCTTATTCTTCATTTAATTTTAATATAAAAATACTATAATAATGCGGACGTACCTTCGACTTCGTCGATTACTTGATTATTATCGAAATTCAATGCTTGTAATCGTTAAAAATATTTACTAAAAAAAACAAAAAAATAAATTAATAAGAAACGAATCAACGATAAAGATGAATAATAAAAAAAGGGGGAGAGAATGGACTTGAACCTAGTATCCCGAAGAAATACTAAGCTGCCTACGTATCCCGAAGGAATCAAAGCCCACGTAGTTCTTTTTCGTACCTTTTATATTTAATTGTTTAATGTCGTGGTCTGATATTCCGTATTTGTGATCATATTCGTCATCGTCATCATTTGGTTGGTTGGATGCTTCCGCCGACTCTCCTCCCGACGATGATGCAGACATATCCATCATCATCCATGGATCATCTTCCTCTTGATCATCATCGTTCTTGAGTCCTTGCATTCGGACCTCCGCTTGATCCAATCTTTTTTGCAAACACATATTTGAATACTATGTGGAGCAAGACGAGATCTCTTTTCGTCACTCCGACGCAACAGTAGAAGCAGGAATTGCAAGGATATCCTTTGCAATTCTAGATAATATGGGGTATTTTATTGATTTTTGTTTCCACCATTCTAAAATATCATAATTACTTTGGTCGATTTCAAAGTGATGTTTTAGATAACTATCTAATTCTAAATATGAAGCGGAAGAAGATGATCCTACAAAACTATCATCTCGACTTATTATGTTAGCTATTATGGGATTATAATAATCGGGACATGCCGAGACGCTAGCACGCCTAGACGTATCGCGACTCGTGTTATATATACTAGAATAATGATCATAAAGGTCCGCTAAAAGCTTTTTACAATTTCCTACATAATTATGTACATCAGTAGGCGGGCGATCTAATGCGTGGTAGTAAAATCCTATAATTTTACTTAGGGCTTCCGTCCTAAAACACGGATCTAATATTGTCGCAATACCATAAATATAAGGGAAATCAGTAAAATATGCCTTCCACTTCTCCATCATTTCTGCAAGAATCGGCTTTAAATAAACGTTAGTATCATCATGAGAATATGTAAGAAGATGATAAAAAATAGTAACACATTCACTTATCACTAAGTGAATGTTTGGTTGGTAAACATATGAAAAATCTTAGTTGCGTGGTCATACGCTTCTAATATTTTTTGTACGCCTATCGCTAGTTCCCAAGTTTCATCACTTATACGGCTATCCGTAAACTCACTATACAATTGTGTTATAACCGGACGATAAGCAATCGCCTTCTTTAATAACTCATGGGTCGAACCCCAACGTGTAGGAGTGTCTAAAGCCCAATATACTTTTTTTAGTTCATATTGGTCACATAACTGTTTATATCTTCTTTTTACTTGTCCTAATCTAAGCCATTTCACTATGTCTCTAATGGGACCTAATAAATCACTTAGGTTTTTAAAACCTACTTGACAAGACAAATTAACAATATGAGCACAACAACGTATATGTAACAAACTACCTCCTAGGATACAAGTAAAAGCGGGTTCGTTATATAAAAGGTCGATGCATTTGATATTTGCGGATGCATTATCGGTAGAACAACTAAATATCTTATCAATAAGTTCCATTCTCTACATATTTCCATTAGTCTATATTTTATGTTTTCACCCGTATGTTTTTCAGGCATTAACTCAAATACAATTATTCTTTTTTGAATACACCAATTACGGTCTATCCAATGTGCTGTTACACACATATAAGGCTCTAAATGTGGGGGAGCTGACCAAATGTCAGTTGTTAAGGTAACTCTACCATTAAAAGATTTAAACATTTGTGCTAATTCATATCGTTTTGATTCATATAATTTAATGGTTCGTCGTTTTAGGGTATTCCTAGGGATTGCTCTATATTGTGGTTGTAAACATTTTCTATTGAAATATTCGTATCTCTGGCTTTCACCGTGGTTAAAAGGCAACTCATCACCAATTACATATTTCGAAAATTCATCAATCATTTCATTACGATTGTATTTAAAAGGCGTACCTCCGGGTCCGCCGGGGAAGTCCGTTGCCCATTGTTGTCCGCTTCCACTTGTGGTCCCGCTGCCACTTGCTGCATGAGTTTCCTTTGTGATTCCATGTTTCTTTGCCAAATGTTTGTTGAAAGATCCCGTACCACCACCTAACACGTATTCACAAAATACAATAAATGAATATTTAATACATTCTAACATTTTTGATGTACAAAATATAAATATCATGTATAAAAACTTAAAAAGTATTTACCTTTGGTAAAATTGTAAGAAACCAAGGGCTTTACTTCTTGACTTTCACAAATTTGACAAGTGCATAAGAAAACATCCGGAATGTCGGTTGGTTCTTTTGTAAAATACGACCAAACATGTGAAATAGCTCTACCACTAGGAGGTGGCATTGCCGGAAAAGGTTCTCTTACTGGTACATTTTCATCTAAATATATATATAAAAACATTATTAGAATTTGAAACTATATATAAATAAATAATAATTTAAAATTCAATCAATTTGAAGAATAAGATTACAAAACTAACCGATACTTTGGAAATTGACTCGTTTACCACGAGCTTGTCTTTGTTGTTGTTGTGCTTCTTCAATTGATCTTGTTGATGATTGTCGAGATCTAAGTATCCCGATAGGGGTCGTTGGTTCTTCTTCTTCTTCTTCATCTTCTTCTTGTGTTTCTTTTTCTTGTGTTTCTTCTTCATCTTCAATTTGTATTTCTCTTTCCACTTGTTCCGCATACTCATGTAAATCTTGGTCGTATGGCTCGTACCCTTCTGGATAATTCGTTTCATAGTTACTAATCGAAGGTGTTGTTGATATCGATGGAGTTGAAGTGGCCTTTCTTTTGGAGCTAGAAGAACCTCCCAAAGATTTTGCCACTTTAGTGACTTTTTAGTAGCTTTTTTCAAGAATGAAGACATGATAAAATTGTAATAATAATGTAATGTAATGTAATATGTAATAAAGAAATTAATAAATGATTAAAAAAATAATTATTTAATTAAGAAATAATTAAAGAATAATTATGTAATTAAGAAATAATTAGAAGACTAACTATATAATTAAGAGAATAATTGCGTAATTAAGAAATTAAGTAGAGAGAGTAAGTAGAGAGAGTAGTAGAAGGGATGAGTTGTGAATTGGAAGAATTGAAAGTGATGGGTATTTATAGGAGGAGGAGTAACGGCTAGTTTGGCCAATTGTAACGGCTAGTTGACCAGTTCCAAAGAACCGTTGGGCCATTGGAACCGCACGGTTCCGGGTCCGGTTCCATGGAACCGTTGGGCCGGTTGAACCGGACTGGTCCGGTTCACGGTTCTGAGCCGGTTCCTTGGAACCGTTGGGGCGGTTGAACCGGTCCGCGGTTCTTTGGTCCGGTTCAAGCGGTTCTTTCCGGCGGTTCCACGGTTCCGGCAATTTTTTTCCAACGGGTTCACGGTTTCGCGGTTCGGGACCGGTTCGGAACCTGTCGTGAACGTTTCGGTTCCGGGACTGGTTTCAAGCGGTTCTGGACCGGTTCGGTACCGGGCCAACCCGGACATTGGCCATCACTACCTGTACATATTCTGGACAAGAAAGAAACTACAATCACCTGTCCGCAGGAATTCTACATCATTGATGCACCCATGAGACTGCATCTTAGGCAGGAAATTCTTGGGGGACATCATTGGTATTCCTTCCTCTTTTCACCAAACACACTTGTTCATTGGAGAAAATGGAAAGGTGGCAAGAGCCAGGGGTTGGCAGCAGATGTCCAGAACTTGTAATATGATGAAGGCTATCCGCACCCCCAAATAGAAGCCTAGAAGAGAGGAAGACGAGAATAGAGAGGAGAAAAATAAAAGAATCTAGGGATATTCCACGTGGTAACCCTGAGGTTTTGGATTTCCCACGTGGTAACCCTGTGGTTTACGTAATTGTTCTACCATGACCTTTTTGCACATAAAAACGTTTGCAAACATTAATTTTGAAGCATTAACGCTGGTGTATGCTTATTTATGCGACTCACTATTTCAAATGCCATTAGTTTCAACCTTTTACCCCAAAACACCATCCCCAAATCTACTATATTTCATCCAAATCATATTTTTTCCTCCGAATCAAAAGATGATAGAGTTAAGGTTTATGTTTTAGGAGAAATTGTTGAATCTGATGACATTTGAAATGATGAGTCGGATAAATAGGCGTACACCAACCTTAAAGTTTCGACATTAACGTTTACTAACGTTTTTTTGTGCAAAAAGGTCACGGAGGAACAATTACCTTAAGCTCAGGGTTACCACGTGGATTTTGAAAAAGTTTTGGTTACCACGTGAAAAATCCAAAACCTTAGGGTTAGCATATGGAACTTCCCAAGGATCTTTATAGAAGAAGCTACAAAAGGCTTAGGCATTGTCCTAACTCTCAAGGAATGGGGGGCAGCAGAAATACACCCCAGACCCCTTTATGATGATGAAGCAGATAATAAAATACCTCCCAAGACTCTGGAGCCTAAGGAGACAGAACTGGAAGAAATACCCCTCATTGAAGGGACAGAAAAAACAATAAAGATAGGGAAAACCTTGTCACCTGGTCTGCAGCAGCTCTTCGCATGGTCTGCAGCAGATATGCTTAGTATTTACGCTGCCTCCATTACCCAAAAACTTAATGTGGTGGAAGGTTCAAAACCAGTGAAGCAAAAGAAAAGGAACATGGCTCCTTAAAAAAAGATATTGAGGAGGAAGTCAAAAAGCTTTTGGAAGCAGGGTTCATCGAGCCCTGCCAGTACCCTGCATGGCTAGCAAACTTGGTGTCGGTCTTAAAGGCAACAGTCGGGTGGAGGATATGTATAGATTTCATCAACCTGAATAAGGCGTGTCAAAAAGATTTCTATCCTCTACCTAAGATCGACTAACTAGTAGATTCCACTGCTGGACATACTTTACTATGCTGCATTGATGCATTCTCAGGATACCATCAGATATTCATGGATCCTGCAGATAATAAAATGACAGCCTTCATTTGCCCACCTGAAGTTTATAACTATAAGATGATGCGATTTGACTTGAAGAATGCTAGTGGAACATATCAAAGACTCATGGACCAGATCTTTGCCAGTCAAAGGGAGAGAAATCTAGAAGTGTATGTCGATTATGAAATTATAAAAATCTAAAAAGAAGAAGACTTCATCCTTGATCTCAAAGAAACATTCGAAAATATGAGAAGACACAGCATGAGCCTGAACCCTAAAAAGTGTGTATTTGGGGATCAGGTCGAGCAAGTTCATGTGATTCATGGTGTCCTAGAGAGGAATAAATGCTAATCCTGCCAAAGTCCAGTTGTCCTACACCTGGCAGAACCAAAAGCAAAGAAAGATGTGATGAGGCTCACTGGGATGATGGAAACTCTTGCCAAGTTCATGGCAAAATCATCAGAAAAATCTCGGTCATTCTTTAAAATTTTGAGAGGGAATAGAAATTTCTTCTAGAAAAAGGAACCGAAGAAAGATTTCCTGGAATTGAAGAATCACATCCACAACTAGCCCACCCTGGCTAGGCCCGTCACAGGAGAAACTTTGTACCTATATGTTGCACCTTCTCAAACCACAATGAGTGCAGCAATAGTGAGGGAAGAAGGGGGGTACAACAACCCATATATTTGTGACCAGAATCCTGCTAGATGTTGAGACCAGATACTTCTTGATCGAGAAAAAAGCTTATGCTGTCGTGGTGGCTGCAAGAAAACTTAAGCCTTACTTTTATGCTCACCACGTAATAGTGCTGACTGATCTGCCATTGGAAAATTCACTCGACAAAATTGAGAGATCATGAAGACTAGCTAAGTGGGCTATTGATTTGAATGGCTATTGAATAAAGTATTAAGCCAGGACTGCTATCAGGGGGCAGGCCTGGCAGATATTTTTTATGAATGTCCACACAACCTTAAAATGAAAAAAATGCTCCCGTATGGAAACTACTTACACATGCTTCTACTGGAAATGTGGGGGCAAGTGTAGGAGTGGTTCTGATATCTCCTGAAGGAAAGAGAATAAAGTGCGCCCTGAAATTCCAATTCAGGACTACAAATAACAAAGCTGAACACGAAGCAACTATTGCAGGACTGCAGCTTTGCAGGGCCTTAGAAGAAAAACATGTGAGGCTCAGGATGGATTCTCAGCTGGTCGTAAATCAAATCCTAGGGGAGTATGAAGTACGGGAGCCATCATTGCAGAACTATTTAGGAACCATTAAAGGCCTGATTGCACTCTTTGAAGGCTTTGAAGTTGAGAGGCTACCCTGATCGCAAAACGAACAAGCTGATGCATTTTTCAAGCTAGGAAGTGGCAGCCAACATCATATGAAGAGATTTGTTCTGGTAGAAGTAAAGCCTCATAGTACCATTCATGAAGATGCCACATTTGTACTTGCAATCAACAGGTTAAATCTTCCCCTATGGATGGAATAATTGCTGAAGTTCAAAGAAGACGGTGAAATACCAGAAGACCCTAATAGAGCCGGAAAAAAGTTAGAAACTTAGCACCCTAGTTTGTGATTGTCAACAATGAGCTATATATAAGGTAGTCAACAATGGTCCTCTGCTGAAGTGTGTCACCCCTAAGGAGGAAGAATACATTTTGAGGTAAATCCATGGAGTTTGTGGGCACCATCAAGTTGCCAGATCCTTAGTCCGCAAGGCATTCAGAGCTGGGTATTACTGGCCAATTCCCTGTCAGATGCAAAGGACGTAGTCAAAAAATGTGAGAAATGCTAGAAATTTCCCCTAGCATCAACAACCCTTCTAATGAGATAAAATTCTTCCATAATCATTCCCTTTTACTCAATGAGGACGAACATCTAGGACTGTTCCCTGTGGCCCTTATTCAAGTTCCTTATCGTAGGTGTGGACTATTTTATTATGTGGGTGGAATAGAGCCTCTTGCTACAATCACCTCCAGGAACGTAGAAACACTCATATGGCAACACATCATCACAAGATTGGGTTTACCCATTGTTCAGACTATGGACAATTGAAAGTTGTCTGATCGTAACACTAAGGGAATACCTCAGTGATTTCAAGATTAATGTTCCGTATTCATCAGTCTGCAACCCCTAATGTAATGGCCAAGCTGAAGCAGCAAATAAACAGATCCTGAATGGGTTAAAGATAAAGCTAGATAAGGCAAAGGACAAGTGTTTTGAGGTCCTATAAGATTTCTTATAGTCCCTCAAGACTACCCCTAAAGAAGCCACAAGATAGACCCCATAC
>CM025917.1:19999863-20033797 GCA_000753965.2 Amaranthus hypochondriacus
GCTGGCAAAAGTAAGCTTCCGCTTGATTAACACTAAATTCCAATTAGTGTTTGCCTTCATAATTCGGCTCGGTTACAATTATAAATTATGAAAATTAATACCCGGGGGTTTTGACGCCTTCCGGACACAACAGTGAAGTCGAAATTTCGGTTTGACAGTGTTTTCCTACTGTTCTAGAAAGAAATAGAAATCTGGATTCTTAATTGTTATTAATTGGTTGATATGGTGTTGTGATGAAATGTGTTGTGTAATCATGAGTTGATGAAAAATGGATTGGTTTAGATATGTGTGTATGCGCTTTGATTGAGGCTTGAGAAGTATGAATGTGTGCTTATTCCCGCATACGATTGAACTTTGTAGGAAGTCGATTCGTGACAGGGAATTGATTTGTGCGCTTGAGATTTGATTGGTCTTATCTAAGGTACGTATACGCAGCGAAGTTTTGCATTATGTGATATGTACCATATATTAATGGTGAACAAAAGTAAAGTATGGAATTATATAGTATGAATGATGTTATGTTTTCCGAATAAAGAATTTCGATACATTATTTTTATAAGCAGAGGTAGTATGACCTCACTAACTTTAAAGTGGATGTAGTATCACGTCAATTGGTAGAAAAAATTACTCGCGGTATATGGGGGCATTATGAGCCACCGCGGGGGTATGCATACTCAAGCATAGGCACCGAAGTGAGGCGAATGTCTATGGTAGAGACTTGCTTAGGGGTTAGCTCCCCCTAATGTATTTTCTCACTTTTGGAGATTGGGTGGAAAGGTACAACAATATGGTTGATTAACATTTTCATGAAACTGGTTATAATTTATTAGCGTGGTCGAATCGTATTGCGAAAACCGACAGTTATTAAATCTTTGCTTTATTGTACTTGATTAAATGATATGCGGCGTTTTGCTGACGTGTACTTTTAGTCTTAACGATCCTGCGATGAAGTTGTTTCCTTTCTGGGTAAATGACTTGCAGTAAGTTAAGTTGCAAGTCTAGGGAGTGAGGATTATCCTTTAAAGAAATTAACCGTTAGGGTACAGAAGTCATGATATGAACTTCAAATACGTTCTAAGAATATTTGGTTTTTATGAGGCGGTTACGTTCTCAAGTTGTAATAAGTAGACTTGACTTTACAATCTTATCTGCAGCTTTATAACTAGTAGTTTATAATAACTCTAATAGAACTCGATCCGCAAGCTTTGTTTGGATTCAAATCCGTTTTAAACTACCTTTCTAATATCCTGGTTTGACTCGGACTATATTTAGTTTCTTCAAAAAATCGTATTCTCTTTTAAACCGATCCGAGTTTTTCCGGGATGTTACACCCACTCACAAGAGGAGAAGAACTAATAGTTTTCACTAGATCTTGAACCGCCTTTAGCTGATATGCAATCTGACCCTCGAGTTCAGCAATGGTTTTGGCTTTAATTTTAAGCAATGACTCGAGAGCAGATACTTGGTCCCTAAGATCATCACCTTCCCCTAGTATTTGTTGACAAGGAAGTAGAATACTTCTGCCACTGTTTCTTTAGGGGCGACAATTGTGCCTCAATAGCAGCTTGTTCCCATTTCTGGGTAGAAAAATCACGATTCAAACGCTGCACCTTTAACTTGAGCCCCTCACGCTTTGCCTCATGTTTTCCCTTTAGTTGGCTTCCCTACAACCTGAGTTGGGAACAAGTCTCTTCAAAATGACTACACCTACTCACATGATGCTCATTCTCTTTAAGAGCCTCTTCTTTAAGGGCAGCGTCCTTCAAGTGAGTAGCATACACTACTTCTAACTCAACGCTCAACTTTGTGTCAGCCTCATCCTTCGAGGTTCTCTCAGCACCCAACTTAGCCAGAGCCTCATCTTTAGCTACAACTTTAGCCCCCGCGGTTTCGCTAAAATTTTGACATTGGCAGCAACCTGAGCCTCTAAGTCCTGAATCCTCTGTCGTATTGTGATTGATTAATCTAAATAAAATTACCATGTAATTTTTCAAAATCATAAATTATAATTAGTATGACAGAGAGCATAAATTAGTCACGTCTAGAGTTTTAAAGGAGAAAATATTGGTCAAGAAGTCAAATTCAAAGTCAACTTTCCATCAGAGTCGGAATCGGTTCAGAGTGTCGGACTTTTAATAAGGTCCAACTCCGGTCCGTCTCTAACTCGGACTCGGGTAGTAAAGTCAGAGTCGGAATCGGATGACTTTTTTCTTGGACTCGAATAAGATTATTTTTCTCAGATCAAGTCAGACTAGGGTCGGATTCGGACTGAATTGCTATCCCTAATATAAATGACATTACCACAACAGATATAAAGAACATGCAAAAAAAATATGACATGCAAAAAAAAATATGACAAACATAAATATACATAATAACTAAAATTCATACCTAAAAAAATGTTAAAAAAAAGTAAAAATCTTATTAGATAAAGAAAATATTTTATACAAAATAAAAACTACCTCAAGGGTTTCTTCGATATTCCATTCATCTTTATTTTCTTTGATCCTTTATTTGAGTTATAAGATCTACAGAACAAGAAAATATATATCAATATTATACACTATACTTACTAATCATCTTAAATACCAAGAAACAAATTAATAAAGATAAAAAAATACATATTATTCATACAACTTTACATTTTTGTTATGCATCTAGAGAAAAAAAATTATGTCTCAATTCAAAAAAGCAAACCTCAAATTTCTTAAACAATCATCAATGGTGGAAAGTTTATTTGTTGTTTTTTTTAGCGAAATGTATTGGAGAAATAGGTTTTCTGAAATCGAGTTTATAATTTGTAGATAGAGTTGATTAATGAAGAAATGTAGAGTTGGATTGTATGCAAATAATTTGTTTAGATATATGAAAGAGTGAAGATTAGATAAAAAAAATTATATGGGTTATGGAAAGAGCAAAGTAAGACATCAATACATTATAAGGGAGCAATGTTGTGTACACTACTTTAATAAATAAGAACCAATGGTTCATTAGGTGTAGTTTAGGTAAATTAATAGCTCGGAGGCTTCTAGACATAGGTATTTGATTAGTTTTTTTAGAAGGCTACTTAATTAATCCTTTTTTTTATTCAAAAAATAGTACATGTTCTACTATTGATAGAAATTGATTTTAAAATACGAGAAAAAACAAATGCGTGATATAAATGGGTGATAATTTGTGAATTAAAAGAAAGAGCGTGTAACCATTAAAAAACAAAAAAGTGCAAATTAAGTAGGGCAAACTAAATAAAAAAGGACAATAAAAATATTAGCCATTTATTTGACACCCACCGTAATTTAGTATTTAGCATTGATACATGGGTATAAGACACATCTAGAAATAGTATTTCCTCCATTTCACAATACTTGCAACATTTGTGTAATTAATGTGTTATTTGATAATTTTGAAATCGAATTATACACAGCTAAAAGTTAATAAAATTCAAATTATAAAAGTATGAGATTAGACAATTCAAACAAGTATCTAATTAATAATTGTTTTCTATATTTAACCGCAATATGCATAAAATAAGCTTGAACAATTAATAGTGTCAATACCTGGAATTTTAAAAAATTTAGGATATTTGTATATATTTGTTGGGTTGGAATATTATAAACAAGTCATTTTGCTATAAAAAAGAAAAATGTAAGTCAAATTTAAATTATAATATTGATTTTTTATTTTATTTTCCCTTTTCTTAATAGAAATTAACCTAGAAAAACCGGTCATAGGACAACAATGTTCCTGGATAAGTAACTTTATAATATGGTTAATCGAAAGTTAAATAGTAGGAATATCAATTAAATGTTAAATTACTGCTCCACTTGAAAAAAGTTTCAATTTTCATAATTTATTGCTCCGTGAATCGTGATAATAAGAGTGGCGCATAAATAATAAGAGTGGCGCATAAAATGAGAGTAACACGTGATGGAGCTGAAACATACTAAAATGAACAATTGAACATTAATAATTTATCTTTATTTTTGCTTATTTACCACAACGGTAAAACTCTTTAACTATCTTCACAAAGATGATCAACAACAAAGTTATTAAAAGGTTGGTCCAAGATTCCTAAATTCAAAATTAAAAAAAATCTCCAAATCAATTTAAAAAAAGGAAAAAATAATACATTTACACTAAAAAAATGCAGTCCAACAGGACCACCACGTTTTAACTGATATCAAAACATTCTAATGTAAGATTAATATCATTTGACTAATTTGAATTTTAACTTATTAATTAAAAATAAACTATTAATTATTGGAGTGATCGATAAATAGTGCTAAAAAATAAAGGAAACATTTAATCAAATACTGGGGAGCATTAAGTATTTACTTGTGTCGTATAAGAAGAGGATATGTAAGGATTTATTTAGTATATAACTAATAAAAAAACACATGCAATGTTATGAATAAATTTATTGAATGCAGACTATTTCATCTAAAATATAACTTTAAAAATTAATGTAAACATATACTCTTTCTGTCCAATTGAAATTGCAACATTTTCCATTTTGGTCCGTCCCACTTAATTTGCAACATTTCTATTTGGATAATGGCCCACCACTTTCTTTTAATTTAATCCATACATTTTAACTGTCTTTTAATTTCATCCACACAATTCATTCTCTCTCTTCATTTATTACTACTTTCTTAATATTTACCCATTTTCTCTTTACTACTAACTCATCAGGACGGAGGGAGTATTATCGTGATTCAATTTATTGAATGCATAACTTTTTTAAAGCAAATTTTAATAGCATACACAACTTTTTCAGTCAATTAAATATATTAAATTCTAGGTTAGACATAAAAAATTGGTTTATATAAATTATATAAATTATATAAATTATACATATATATATATATATATATATATATATATATATATATATATATATATATATATATATATATATATATATATATATATATATATATATTTGTCAAATAATTTGTATTATATACGAGAGAGAGATACAGACAAACGCTCGGGAAAGAACTTAACTCCCCCAAGCCACCAAAAACGCTAACGCTCAAACAAAAGGGAGAGCGAAAGCCGAAAAAGCCAAAAACTACCTAGCTAGTTACAAGCATATCTGTCATTCTACTGTTTACTCTCCTTGCAATTCTAAAGACTATACAATCTATAACCTCCTTCAGACTGAAGGTGTGGTTATCAAAAATCCTTTTGTTGCGCTGCATCCAGATGCTGTATATCATCTCTGTCCAGGTACCCACCATCAATTTGGCTTTGTCTGTCTTCTTCTTGTTGATCTTGCTCATCCTCTGGATTTCAGTCTGGAAATCTAGGTTGTCAAGGCCACGAGGAAGGAATTTTAAGATGTGGTCCCTGATCTTTCTAGCATTCGGGCATTCAAAAAACAAGTGTTAAGCTGATTCCCTCGCATCACCGCATATGGGACATCGGTCATCTGGAAGATCTAGCCATTTGCCAATCCTGTCCTTAGTAGCCAATCTATCCTGAATGGCTAGCCAAGTAATGAAGCGGGCACTAGGGCTAGCAACATTCTTAATCATAATATTCCCCCATTGGACCTTAGGGTCATCTGCAATAAGGCGCTCATAGACTTTACCTATACTGAAAGTATCCCCCTGAGTTACAGAAGACCACCCCCCTAGGCTATTCACTAGGTCTCTTTGCTTCATGATCTTCTTGAAGCTCCATGAGGCGTGGATTGAAGGCCTCATGTCAAGGAGCTCTTGTGTTTTCAAGTAGTAGCTATATATATATATATATATATATATATATATATATATATATATATATATATATATATATATATATATATATATATATATATATATATATATATATATATATATATATATATATATATATATATATATATATATATATATATATATATATATATATATATATACATATATACATATATAATATACATATATAACATATATATATTACATATATATATATATATATATATATATATATATATATATATATATATATATATATATATACATATATACATATATATAAACATATATACATATATATATATATATATATATAATAATATATATATATATATATATATATATATAATATATTATATATATATATATATATATATATATATAATGTTTTAATATATATTTGTGATACGCATGATTTATGTACATTTTATCCTCTAATTTTGAATCATATTTATGCCATCCTTATGCTTTATTCTTTTGATTTAAGTCCATTTATGCTTATTTTGAGGATTTTACACTTTTTGGTACGGTGTTCGCTGTTTTCCCAATTTATGTAGGATTTCCTTCTTACCGAGCCATAAAAACCATCAATTATGTTTATCCTCTTACTCTCGAAGGCTTGGTGACCTTAGGAACTAAGTTGATGACTAAAGAGAAGTCAAATTAATTAAAAGAAGGTCAACCAAAGAAATACTACATTTTTCGATCATCAAATGCAAAAGGGTCCACTTATAATGATCATACCCTTCACCACACTTAGAATTTGATAGATATTTTTATTGGAGATTAAACTTGGGTCCCTTAGCTTCGAAACGACTGCTTACATGCCCAATTCTGATAAGAAACGACCAAGTTATGGCATTTCGAAGACGTATTGCGCATCAGGTACAAACCAGTCGACTCGACTGTTTCAGGTCTGCAGATCACTGTTTGCTTTTTGGTCCGTGATAACTTGCCTCAATCTTCCTTCAATCTTTCCCCTTGCGTGCTTCAGACCTCCAACTCCTGTGAATCAGCTACTCATGATGAAGAGGGTTGCTTGTTTGACCACCATTGTAATCATCATGAATGCAAGTGGGAAAAACTCATCAAATTGGCTATAAATACCCCAAAGTTCTCAAGGGAAGATACCATTCAGGCCCCACAACAAAAAAAATACGGAGGTTTTAGACGCTTATATACCTAGTTTTTAGATGCTTTTTTCCGTCTAAAAAATTTTTTTAGACGCTTGCAAAAGCGTCTAAAAACTTGCTGTCACAAATAGTTTCAGACGCTTTATTTTAGACGCATTTTTGTGTCTAACACAATGTTGCTTTATCGACACCCAAAGGTGTCTAAATTGTGTTTTGCGCCTTATGAATACAACATTTAAGTTTTTATGTTTAGACGCATGAATACGTCGAAAAGCTTTTTAGACGCTTTTGTGCGTTGAAGAAGGTTGGAATTTTAGACGCTTTTGTTTGTCTAAAAAGATTTTAGACGCTTTTTTGCGTTGAAGAACAACAAGTGTTTACACGCATATGTTCGTCGAAAAGCTTTTTAGACGCTTTTGTGCGTTGAAAAAATTTGAATTTTAGACGCATAAATGCGTCTTTAAGGGTTTTTAAGAGATTTATTACTAATATAATACAAGGGTTTTTAGACACTTTAATATGTCTATATTCTATTGAAAGTGATTACATTGATATATTGAACAAAAAATTACATATAACAAATTACAATCTCTTCGGCAAATGACTAGTTTTTGTACCATTCAATAGTTTTTTAGACAAATGATCAGTTTTTTAGACAAAAAATTACATATAACAAATTACCCCGTCATCATTTCTCATTCTGCAAAAACATAATTCTTCTATGCCATTATCGGTACAGGTCCCGCACTTCGTTTGATGTAGATGTAGATGAACGTTCTATGGAAGGTTGTGACGGAGGTGCTGTTAGGGCATATTTCAATCTTGAAGAATCACTTTCAATTAGACCAGCCACACCAGCTACAGCAGATTGGGCATTTGACGGAAGAAACAGGTCATGTCTTTGATCCTTGTATGCACTCCATATCTGAAAAAAAGAAGAAAAACACCAACTTTTCAATGCGCCTGAGTCTAAGTCTAAACTTTACCTCAAATACCGTTATCAAACCCTTGACATTAGAATTTAGAACATGGGTAGAACACTTGGAGTCTTGGACACTTCAGTTTGGTTCAAAAAATTTAAAATGTTTATATGAGTCCGATTAACATAGCAATTAATTAACAGGATATTACTGGCATATGGCACAACTAGTATCAGGTGCAAACTTTAGGTAAGGTGGTTCATTAAAATTGGGCTTTATATAAGGTTTCCTTGGACAAATATTCAAGTTAGTACATCTCCACAAAGATTTATCAATGATGCATTCATTTCCAGTACAACTTACCATCTCAAATGACATATGAACATCAAAACTAAGGATTAAAGCTATTGATATGACACACCGTCCCGATTCCTCTTGCGAGGTTTGCGAAACTAAAGAGCTGATTATTCATTCTCAATTATTATTGTCATCATTTCGTACCATCTACAATCTACCAAATTGACCATTAGTTGCCAACCCAGCTAAGAAAACTCATTTATACTATCATTATGTACACTAAGTGCACTTGTACTTGCATATATGCCAAGTAAATGCTTAGCATAGTGCTTATCCTATTAGATAAACAACAACATTTTGAAATCAGGCAGCAGCAACAAACAACACAAAAAACTAACTTAACTGACAGTGGACTGTGCACGGATCCTAGATCCTAGCAGAATGGAAATCATGAATACAGTTACAAATGATAAAAGACAATTTAGTTTTGGTTAAAACAGTATAGTTTGCTCCCTCAGCTCCAAGTTGTTCTTTACACTTGCTACAACTTAGTGCTGGTTTTTGGGAAAGTAGGCCAACGGACATATTTAGAGAAATATATGAGTTTATTATAACAAAGCATGTACTGTATGTAAGGGTAACACAAAGCAGCTGAAGCAAGTCGAATTTTAGAGTATTCTGTAAATAAACCAGACACTCACATACAAATTAATCAGAGCAGCAAACAACCAGCAAGATGCTAGAAACATAATATCAGATAGTCATATATGTGTATATATTCAAGTCTAGGTACTAAACCTCACACAACTCTTAAACCAGCAAGATGCTAGAAACATAATATCAAGGTTAATCTCCCTATTCACATGGTAGTGCTAAATAACATCATGTAATCCAAACACTTGTTCTCTTTTACTGTCCCACAACAAGAACTCTTCCAGAGTTTAGCTAGATAGCCAAAACAAGCAACAAACTCATAAAACCTTCCCAGTAATTCAATTAAGTACAAGTCCACAACCCATCTCCCAAAAAAGAAAAACAAACAGTCATTGTCGAGAGAAAACAAAAAATACTCAACAAATGCTCTAAAGTTTTGGAAACAGCCATTCAATCACTTCTTGTACATAAAATTCCCAAATATTCCAATTAATCAAATACATAAATGGATCCAAACTAACATAATTTATAACGAACAAAAATTTTAAACAAGAGCATCACTAATACAACAATCTAACCAAGCAATGTACTTGAAACTTTTGCATCTAAACCCTGATAAAGTTGTTACCTTTTAATACACCCACACATAATAAACAAATCTATTACACACACAGGCCACAACATAATGAACTTGCGATTTCAACATATACCAAACTAATTCTCATACACTAACACACCATAAAAACAATTCTGACTCATAATAAACAAATCTAACTAAGACTCATAATAAACATCCATGTAAAATCTGACAAATATAACTTGGATTTCAAAAAAAAGGAGTATCAAAAAGAACATGAATTGAATTTGGAAATAAATTACTCACAAAGTTGCAGAGGTGGGTCGTGAGGCAGAAAGAGTTGTTGTATCGCACTCGGCCTCTGTCACAGTGGGAAAGAAAGCTGTTGTGTGGGAGCGAAGACGGCGCTGCCTCTGTCACGGTTGGAGAGAAAGGAGGGGAAGATGGCCGGTTTCAATGCGGCGCTGATGATTAGGGTTAGGGATGAAACAAAGAAGAGGGAAACAGGATTTTAGAAGTTAATTTTATTTTTATTATTTGGGTACCTTTTTAGGTTATTTAGTGGAGCTTTTTTTTTTGGTTTTTTAGACGCTTTTGATTATAACTTTTTGAACGCTTTTTATTGTTGAGATTAAACTGTCAAAAAACTCCGCTATTTTTTAGACACTTGCTATAGCGTCTAAAAAATAAGTGTCTGAACCTTACTCTATTCTCTTTTCTTTCTAAGTTTATTAGTGTATTTTTATGCTTAAACACTCATCCATTCCAGAAACTTGTAGTAGTTCTTTCATTAAACACTTTCCTTTGGTACTTTTATTCTAAGAATCAAGCTTTTGAGTTGTAATATTGTAGCAAGACACTAGTAGTTGTAACACTCTTTCTTTGGTAATTGATCAAGTATTTTCCAGAATTTATGGGTTTGAATCTATGTTTGGTATGAATTATTTTTTTGGGTTGAATACAGAAAGCTCTAGACCATTACTTCTGATTATCATCCCCCCTCCATAGTTGAGGGTAGTAAGTCTCTTTAACTTAATTTTCTTCTTTGGTGTTGTTACATTATGAATGATTTGATATTTTATGTGTTTGTGTTAATTACCAACATGAGTGAGTAGTCTTCTTGCTAGAGTTTGGGGATGTAGTTAGCTAATTATTTTGCTTAGGGGGTAATGGGTTGATCATGAATATGTACATGAAAGAATATGTGAGTTCCATGGTAAGGAATCGAAAGTCCATTTTGATCTCCATCCATGGACAATTTATGTTGCTTGAATGTTTGAATGCTTGGGAAGTATGGATTCATGCTAGTAATGAGTAGCCCAGAAGCTAACTTTTTTAGGATTCCTTTGAGGCCTAGCCCGTGCTTAGGATGATGAACCATGCCCATCTTGTGTGAGTCTTTCTTGTTTTAACATAAATTGGGGGTCATGAGCATGTATTAAGAAGTTGTTAGTATGGTCGAGTTATACGCCCAGAAGCTGAATCTCCTAAACCATATTAGTAGCTATATAATTGCTATGCCCAGAAATTGTGGAACTAAATTAGAAAGACCTTTCTTATCATACAATGGTTAAAAACATATTTTCAACCCATCCCTTTAGTAAAATAAGAAGCTAAAATCCCCAAACTAGGTTTTTTTATATATTGTCTAAAACCTGAATTTGAAATTTGTTGTCACTATAAAAACTCAAAAATCATAATCCTTCTGGTCGTTTAAACTCTTTTTGACCAAAACGTTTCCCTGTGGATTGACCCCTTACTTACCACTAATGCTAGTCATTAGGGTTACTTAAGGAGAACAAAAATTAATTGTGTAGACTAGACCTAGTTAAACGATCAACGACCTACGGTTCCGCGGGCTATCAATTTGGCGCCGTTGCCGGGGAAATGAGTGTCAAAATTAGTTTTTATGGCAATTGTTAATATTGGACATTCATGCTTTTGTAGTTTATCCTTGTCAGTGCTAACTCTTTCCTAAGCTTTGTTGTTTGCATAAGTAAACCAAGGTGATGAGACTTTGGTACCTGTCTTCAACAACATGAGTTCTCCATATTTTTGTGATTTATATGGAGCCACAAATCACTTTGCCTCATATTGTAGAGAAGTTCCAAGGGTAGATTACAACATTAGTTCTCCATACTATTGTGAACTATGTGGAGCCACAAACCACTTTGCCTCCTATTGTAGGGAAGTTCCAAGGGCTGATTTGAATGGCTTCCAAAGCTATGATATGGGTAGTGATGAATTTGCCTATGGGTGTGACTCAAGGTACCAAGGTGTGCAAGATTATGATGAGGCTCATGGTGACCACTATGGTTACTATGATGAACAAAGCCAATGGGATTCCAACATTCCTTACCCAAATGAGCCTTATTATGAACCTTCATACTAATCCAACCAAGATTTTGATATCCACTTCTGGAATGTCGTGTCAAACCTCTTAAATGAAATGTGTGAAAAGTTTTCTAATAGTGTAAATGCAAACCTCACACACTAAATCACACCACCACCACAACCTCAAAATAATGACCTCATATTTGAAACCATCATCCTAAGCCAAACGACCCTCTTGTTTGACCACCATTGTAATCATCATGAATGCAAGTGGGAAAAACTCATCAAATTGGCTATAAATACCCCAAAGTTCTCAAGGTAAGATACCATTCAGCCCCATAAGCTGAACCTTACTCTATTCTCTCTTCTTTCTAAGTTTATTAGTGTATTTGTATGCTTAAACACTCATCCATTCAAGAAACTGGTAGTAGTTCTTTCATTAAACACTTTCCTTTGGTACTTTATTCTAAGAATCAAGCTTTTGAGTTGTAATATTGTAGCAAGACACTAGTAGTTGTAACACTCTTTCTTTGGTAATTGATCAAGTATTTTCCAGAATTTATGGGTTTGAATCTATGTTTGGTAACACTCTTCTTTATTGTTGTTACATTATGAATGCTTTGATATTTTATGTGTTTGTGTTAATTACCAACATGAGTGATTAGTCTTCTTGCTAGAGTTTGGGGGATGTAGTTAGCTAATTATTCTACTTAGGGGGTAATGGGTTGATCATGAATATGTACATGAAAGAATATGTGAGTTCCATGGTAAGGAATCGAAAGTCCATTTCGATCTCCATCCATGGACAATTTATGTTGCTTGAATGTTTGAATGCTTGGGAAGTATGGATTCATGCTAGTAATGAGTAGCCTAGAAGCTAACTTTATTAGGATTCCTTTGAGGCCTAGCCCTTCCTTAGGATGATGAACCATGCCCATCTTGTGTGAGTCTTTCTTGTATTAACATTGGGGGTCATTAGCATGTATTAAGAAGTTGGTTAGTATGGTCGAGTTATACGCCCAGAAGCTGAATCTCCTAAACCATATTAGTAGCTATATAGTTCCTATGCCCAGAAGTTGTGAAACTAAATTAGAAAGACCTTTCTTATCATACAATGATTAAAAACATATTTTCAACCCATCCCTTTAGTAAAATAAGAAGCTAAAATCCCCAAACTCTAGTCTTTTTATATATTGTCTAAAACCTGAATTTGAAATTTGTTGTCACTATAAAAACTCAAAAATCATAATCTTTCTTGTCGTTTAAACTTTTTTTGACCAAAACGTTTCCCTGTGGATTGACCCCTTACTTACCACTAATGCTAGTCATTAGGGTTATTTAAGGAGAACAAAAATTAATTGTGTAGACCAGACCTAGTTAAATGATCAACGACCTACGGTTCCGCGGGCTATCAATTTGCGGTTTATGTATTATAGATGTTCAATTATTGTATATACTATTTTTAGAAGGAAAATTTGCTCAAAATAATCCCAACTATCACCCGTTGGCGAAAAATAGTCCCAATTATCAATTACTTTTTAATAATCCCAACTATTCTCATAATTTGTTGAAAACATACCCACGCCCTTGTTAGCGGCTAGAACATGTAACTTTTTCACTTTTTTTTTCTTTTCTTTTTTACTTAACTGTTCAAAAAAACCCTTCCCGTTCATCTACTAATCAAAAAAAGAAAGAAAAAAGTGGAAAATTTACATGTTGTAGCCGTTCAAAAAGGAGGTGGGTATGTTTTCATCAAATTATGAGAATAGTTGAGATTATTAAAGAATAATTGATAGTTGGGATTATTTTTGGCCAACAGTGATAGTTGGGATTATGTTGAGCAAATTTTCCTTTTTAGAATATGTTAACTTTGATGTCTGGTATTATAAAGAAAACTATTATTTACATTAGATTCGGTTTGGAAGATCTAAGTCCACCTAAACATTGTAGAAGAAGACCTTACAAAAACATTTCAACTGAGTTGAGTCTAACTAGAGGTAATTGTTAGAATTGTTTAATAACATTCATTATTATATTGAAGTTTATTATTACAATATTATAAATTTGTTTTTTTATATAGTGCTAGAGAATTTAAATACAACTGTTGATGTTTCTTCGAAAAACCCAAAGGCACCGAGATCTAATAGAATGGACATCAGTAAAACTAAATGGTTTAAGAAATATATTATGCGAATAATAAATGGTTAGCCATTCTATATTAGTAGAGTTTATAATATAATTCTCATATACTTAGATAATTTTATTATTACAGATCAAAGATCATTACATATGCGAGTACAAGTAGTTCTTCGTAAACACCTGTTAGTGACCTCACAAACGGTTTTATTTGTTAATTCTATGTTCAATGTCGTAAACAATGTATTTTAAATGTATTTAATTTTTATGATTATGTTTTAGGATGTAGCTTAATAAAAGTTTTTTCAATTTTATACCGTCGTAGAGGAAGATCTTGCAAAAACAAGATATCAACTGGGTTAAGCCTAAATACAGGTAATTTATGTATTTTTTTTAATGAGCATTAATTTTTATATTCAAGTTTAATAAAAGATGCATTTGAATTTCTTTTTTGTTGAGCGAATTCAGTTATAAGCATTGAGAATTATTTGGACAGTCAACGACAGCGAGATCATAAAGAATGGAAATAATAAAAAACTAAACGATTAAGGAAAACAACTATGTCAACAACAGTTGGTTAGTCATTCTTAATCAGTATTTTTATCATAAGCAAACATTAATTTACCTTAGCTGAAAAAGAAGGATATTAAAGTTGTATCTAATTCATTTTGTTCTCTTATAGATTTTGATCAACTAAACATTATTGGAAGCAATGGTTGATTTTAATAAAAGAAATTAATTACAAATAAAGATCACATAATAATTATTAAACCAATTATCTTTAGGTTATATAAATTATTTGTTTTTTATCATAGAGTACATGGATATTGGAGATCAAACATTTTGGTGTGAAAAGTGTGCTGCAACTATGTGGAGCCTTAAAAGAATGGATAAAGGGGAAGATTGCACTTCCATATCTACAACAACCACCACATTTACTCTCATCTCTTTTGCATGGTCATGACTTATGAAGTAAGCACATCATGGAACGCATTAGAAAATATAATATGATGTTTGCGTTTACTTCTATGGTTGGTCAAATCGATAAAACTTTGAATAAGGGTCGTGGACCATATGTATTTCGAGTTCGAGGGCAAACATGTCATAGAATTGTTAGCTTACTTCCAAACGGGACATCATCAGCAAAATTTCATCCTAGACCTTCAGTTCCTGTAGTTTTGGCCTCAAGAATCCATTTGGGAACCTCTTTGATTTTCCCTTTTCCTCTTGAATTTAATTCAAGCTTTAGCTTTTCATTCTCATTTTTAGTGGATTCCAAGTCTAATTTCATTTTCTTAAAGTCTGCATTTATATCTTGAATAGGTTTGGTCTTTATTTTTTCTTCTAATCCTAACGATTTATATTGACTTAATTCAATATTTAACATGATGTTTTCTTGTTTTACTTTTTCTATATTTTCCTTTAACATCACATTTTGATCAAGTAAATCAAAAAATCGAGTTTGCCAATCAGACCTAAAAGAGTTTAGGTAGGATACGACGTCATTACTAGCCTTTAAGGTCTTTTTTTATTTGGAGACAGGTGGCAGTTCGTTTTTCCAGATTATTTTGTGTCTCCAAGATCATTTTAATTAATTCATGTTTATCCAATCTAAATAGGTGATTAGGAAATGAATTAGAAGACAATACCTCACTAGTAAAAAAAGTCTCATTAGTGACCCCCTATTTGTATCTTTTGTTGAAATATAAGATACAAATAATGCTTTTTGTATCTTTTATTTTAACAAAAGATACAAATAAACCTTATTTGTATCTTGTGTTTAAAAGCACGATACAAATAATAGTTAGTTGTATCGGGTGTTAAAACAAACGATACAAATAACTATTATTTGTATCGTGTGTTTAAATACACGATACAAATAAGAGTTATTTGTATCTAGTGTTTAAACACCCGATACAAATAACTATTATTTGTATCGTGTGTTTAAACACCAAATACAAATAATCAATTATTTGTATCCTTTGTTTAATCCAAAGATACAAATAAGACAAAACCGCATAAATTCCTTCCCTTTGAAATTTGAGGCGGACTGTAAAAACCTAATTTCTAATTTCCAAAACAACCCAAATTCCGTCCCTTCTCACGATTCCTGCTTCATCAGTCTGCTGCTTCATCAATCTGCTTCCTCGTTCAATTCGTTCGTTCAGGTAAACCCACAAATTCTGATGCTTCATTAATCTGCTGCTTCCTCCTTCAATTTCTAATTCGTAGAAAAGTGCGAGTCCGTCCCAATTATTTCCGATCCATTTCTGTCGAAACATTCTTTCGTATTTCTCTCAAAGTCTCTCCCCACTACCTAACCCACTCCCCTTTTTCTCTTCCAAATTCAGATCTTATCATCTTCAATTACGCCTCAGGGAAAGCTTGAAGTCCTCCTTGTTTCTGCTAAAGCCCTCGAAAACTCTGATTTTCTCTGTAATTTTTTCATTCCTTCTCTTTTTTTTTCTATTTCGCTTTTCAATCATTTAATCATCTTTTATTTTTTAAGGATTATACAATTATTTTGCATTTAAATTTTAATGAGCTTTATTGTAATGCTGATGAATCCTGTGAGTTTTAGCATTAGTTGCCGATCATCATATACAATAAATTGCTTCTTTGATGCGATTCGTCCATCCGTCAATTTTGTTTGTGATGAAATGATTGTGATTTCTATGATTTATTGACTTGGATTCATTTTGAAAAGTATGCCTATAATGTGTTCGATAGAATGCCCCAAAGAAGCTACTGTTCTTTTAATACTTCCCAATGGAAAGCGTATATGCGCTTTTACATGGTGATTTGAATATTATTGCACCCATTTTTTTTTGGTCTTTGCATACTAATTAGTCCTGTAATTTACTTTACTAATTAGTCATAATATTTGGATCTGTTTATTTGGAGTAGTAACTCATTGTTTGGATCAGACATTTGCACTTAATATTGGGAAATTTATTTTGAGTAAACTAAACAGGATGACTAAAGACCTAACTAGTCACAAAGTTCATTAGATTCAAGGTCCACATATTGCATTTAAAAAAAACCAGAAAGTTCAACGCCATCTGGACATTCTTCAGCATTAGGCATTACAATTAAATGATTAATAACTTATGTGTGTTCTCTCTTTCAAAATAACTAATGTAGGAATAGCACAATAAAAATATGTCAAAATTTTGGTTTATGTGACACTTGATATAAGGCTAAACCAATTGAAACTGGGTTGTGATAACCCTGTGAGAAATTGAGTTGATATTGGCAGTTGTTAAGGAAAGTAGAGCCTCCAGGAACTTAAGAATTATTTGCTACATTTTGACCAAGCATTAAAATTTCCATATTTCAGAACAGACCTACATTTAGATAATGTGTTTTTTGTTTAACTTTATAACGTGTTTTTTGTTTTATTAATTGCTTTCAAGGTTACAATATAGATATAGGTTATTGTATGGATTGCGTTAATAAATAACATATTTATTTTAATTTGTTTTGTTTTTTATTTGTTTTGAAGGAGTATATTGCAAGATCAAGTACATATAGCCAAGATAAAATAGACGAGGTTCGTGAGCAATGGGCAAAGTACTTTAGATCGAACTTTTTGTTGAACTAAATGTAATTTTAAATTGTACAAGCAATACTAGTGTACTACTTATCGATCATATATATTATGTGATAATATAAGTGTAGTAGTGGATGTTATGTAAAACAATATTTTCTAATTTATGTACGTATTATTCAATCGTATATTATATATTATAGCCTTGAATGAATTCTATAGATATAAATTATATTAATAATCCCATGTCGATATAGATATATAGGCTATATATTTATTTTTAATTTAAAAAAAGTCATTTGTATCTAAGGTTTAAATAAGGGATACAAATAACTGGGTTATTTGTATCGCCTGTTTGAAACACAAGATACAAATAACAGCTTATTTGTATCGCCTGTTTCAAACAGGGGATACAAATAACCTATTATTTGTATCGCGTCTTTCAAACAGGCGATACTAGTGCCTCTTTTCCTTTGGACTTTTCTTCATGTGTTGCCAAGAGACAAAGATTAGCTGTTTCTTCCTCAACTGGAGCTTCGGTCTCAGCTTCACTTTCGGATTCTCCCCATGCAGCTATCATTGCTTTGCAAAAGTCAGTTTTGTTGAAGTTTCCTTTGTTCGGTTGCCTTCCTGTTTTCCTTGCCTTCCCTTTGCCCTTCTCGTTCTTCCATTGAGGGCACTCTTTGATGAAATGGTCAGTGCTTCCACACTTGTGACATTCGTAGTTGGTTTTGGAATTAGCAGTTCCCATTTCCTTTCTTTGTTGTTTCTTTGATTATTGTATCTACTGTTCCTGAAAAACTTTTTGAACTTTCGTACAAACATTGTTGTTTCTTCTTCATCACATTCTGACTCTTCTTGTTCATTTGCTGCAAGAGCTAAGCCTTTGTTTCTGGAACTGTCAGTTGTTCCCAGATGTAATTCATGAGTCATCAGGGAACCAGCCAACTCTTCTAGATTGAACTTTGTGAAATCTTTGGATTCTTGTATGGCTGTGACTTTAGCTCTCCAGCGGTCATCTTGAGGTAGACTTCTGAGGATTTTTCTGACCTGTTCATCTGAGGGAATAAGCCTTCCAAGTGAGACAAGTTCGTTAGTTATGTTAGTGAACCTAGTGAACATGTCTTGAATACCTTCTCTAGGTTCCATAACAAATCTTTCATATTTTGACATTAGCAAGTCAATCTTGGAACGCTTCACTTCACTGGTTCCTTCATGAGTAACTTTTGGTAGATCCCAAATCTGCTTGGCTGTTTTGCAACCCATAATACGATTGTGTTCATTCGGTCCAAGCCCATAGTGAAGTAATTTGATGGCAAAAGCATTCATCTCCATTTTCTGAAAATCTTCTTTCTCATATTCAGTTATCGGTTTGGGAACAATCTCGTTCCTGGAGTTGGTAGTGGTTACCTCAAAATCTCCAACTTCGATGACTCTCCAAACTTGATAGTTTTCGACCTTGATGAAGATTTCCATCCTATTCTTCCAATATGTGTAGAATTTTTCATCGAACATGGGCGGTCTTTAAGTAGAGTAATCTTCTTCCATACGTTCATTAATTTTCAACATCTCTAAAATACCAAGATACGGCTCTCAGGGTTTCCTGATCAAATAAGGACCAGGGCTCTGATACCAATTGTAGAAACACTTAGAGATTATGAATGCAACAAGAGGGGGGGTGAATTGTTGTATTGCTTTTTTTTAGTATTTATGCCCTGTTTTTGCGGAATTTGAAATTAAACAAAATACTTAGAGCAATATGCAAGAATGTAAATTAGAGACAAGAATTTAACGTGAAAACTTTCTAGGCCTACTAGAAAGAAAGCCACGACCACTTCGGATTTTAATCTTCTCTTATTATGCTTTAGGTAATTATAACTCAATTACATAAAACACTTTCTTCTCTATTCTCCTAGGCCTCGTTTCTTTCTTTCTCCTTCTCTATTCTCTTCTCTTTCTCTCGTTTGTTTCTCACAATTCCCCGTTAGACTTCCTAAGTCTAATTTACAACACTCAAGAACCCTTTACAAAATAATTCTCTAAGATTGGATAAAAACTAAAGATTGCACAAGGAAAATATTTGAGAATTAATTGGCAAATTAAGCAAATGAATATTTTTTCTTTTCTTGAATGATCTCTCTTGATTTTCTCGATTATGTCACACACTCGCACCTATGGCCGTTCACACTATCTCTTTTATATGAGATAGAACCGTGTAACAAAGCCATAATCCCATTATCTAATGATGTGGAAAAATGGGTAGGAAACTTGGAAGTTACTCCAAACCCCACGGTTAGTTTACGCCAAAAATAGTAAATTCCTATTTTTGTGGAGATAAATAAGGAGGGCTTATTTTAGCTCTAGGTGGTTAATTATTTTTTCAAATTAATATTCCTGTGCAATTTCTAGTTATATCCGTACATAGAAAAAAAATACAAAAAATACTTATTTTTTCTATTTTCGCTGATTCTCTTCTTAAAACAGCTTCACTGGGAACTCTGCACTGTCTCCATCTGATCTTATTTCAGTTTTATCAATCTTGGAATTGGGACAATTTATTTGACTCTTTATTCGACCTTCAAGATTGACTCGTTTGACTTTGACCTTGACTTTGACATGCATCATTCCTCCAACAAGCTTCTTAGGTGCCATCTACGATTCTAACAAATCGGATATACGACCTACAACACAATTTCTAACACTTTGTTTATTTATAAATGTTAAGTCATCATCAAAACTCAATTGGGCCAACAGAAATCACCAAGAGATTTGATGGTATCTCCTCACAATAGAAGCTTCTAGTTTGAAATTGAATTTTAATCTCTACAATTCATATGGAGTATGAAGCTTAATCGAAGTTCACCTTGGATTGTTTAGATGTTGTTGGAATAGAAGAGCCTAA
The DNA here is from genome assembly GCA_000753965.2 of Amaranthus hypochondriacus. NCBI lineage: Eukaryota > Viridiplantae > Streptophyta > Magnoliopsida > Caryophyllales > Amaranthaceae > Amaranthus > Amaranthus hypochondriacus. Next base: position 20,020,111 of record CM025917.1, read on the forward strand.
GTAGATAGCATCTTCATCATCATCTTCCATCCCTTTCATGTTTAAGGCTTTTGGTAAAACCTTCTTTGGGTAGGAGCTCTTTAGGTTGGCTTAGATGGAGTACATCTCTAATTTTGGTGGACTGCAAGTATAGTGAAGGATTTTCTCATAAAGGTAACCCATAAACTATTCTTTTAACTTAAATATAAATTGAATGTTTTTAAATGATTTTGAGTTTTAAGTAAAACTATTGATGTAATTGGTGTTTTGTGTGCATCATTCAAGTCTAAGCATTATGAGTGTGTTTAGTGATGGAATTCTATGGATATATAATAGGCAGTTAAGTGTGTGTTAATATGTGTGTATCTTTGTGTTTGTGTGTGGTGTTGATTGGGTATTGAATTCATGAGATTATGAAGCAATTACAAGAAACTTGAACCGAGAAAAGTATTGTCTTGAACGAGCATGAAGATTAGAAGTGGACAGTAGGGTCTGGAAGGTTGTGCTCTAACGAACGTATGAATTGCTCGATCGAGCAGTTTATGTTGTTGAAGTCAGTAAGCTAAATTAAGTGTAGAAAGTAGCTTCTGGAAGATTGTGCTCGAACAAGCACATAGAGTGCTCGAACGAGCACCATATGCTGCTGAAATCAATAATTGGCAGCTTTCTACTCTGTTTTGTAAACGCGATATCTTGTTCGTCTGGAATTGGATTTAGGCATATTTACAGCTATTACGACCGTACCGAAGTCTTGTGTTTCTCCCAATTGAAATAACTTCAAAATACTAAGTTTAATTTTAATTATAGACCTTTGAGTGAGCTTGTGTCTTCATGAAAGTGGTTAAAAGAGCTTAATGTTGTTACTAAGCTTAGGTATTGCTTGGGTGAATTTGTGAACTTTGGAGTTGACTTGGGATTAATCTTTAAACTTTAATAGGTGTGTTTAGTTTATTTAAGTAACGAATTTTTGGATTTGGGTTTTAAAGATTGGTCTTATTGAGTTGTGGTTTCTTAATCAGTTACTTGATGTTATTTGGGTATGATATAAGTTGGGTGTTTTGGGATTTGTATGTAAATACTGGTAACTCCTTTATGGTTGAGGATGAGTCGTTTAGCATTCTAACGAATTATTGATTGCTTTGTTTATGTATTTAAATTATTAATGTTGTTAAATGCTTATAAAGAAAAATTATACATGTTATGAAAATCATATATATAATAAAATTAATTATCTTAACATTGTTTTTAGAGATATTACAAAAGAATGTTTTACTAAATATTTTGTATAAAGTATTAGCTATTATGAATGTTTGTCATTTTGGGAATTGGACAACGGATACTATGTATCCGGTTCTGTGTGAAAACCCTAGAGCTTGATTCCAAGTACCTTTTAGGATCGACCTCGAGCACCCGATCCCGTTTAGTTCTTGTAAGAGCTGTTTAGGTGATGACGATCACCCGTTTACCAGAATGTTAGATCAAGCCTACTTCTGGCGGTCACTGAATATTCCTTGTTTTCGTGTTAATTTTGTATCATGTTTAAAATACTATTTTAAGTATTGTTTTGATGCATTGGCAAATGTTGTGACTTTTGTGAGGAAATTACCTCAAAATGTTAGTTTTAAACTTGTGTAGGTCTTAGCCATGTTCGATTTGTTAACAAAAGTACTCTACAATGTTATCCTATGTTTTAATATAAACTTATTTGAAAGAGGTTACAAGGTTGAACAAATAACTGAGTTTACAAATGGTTTTCAATATTAGATCGTTTGTTGGGTTACTCAATAATTATTACTATTGACTTCTTTTGATGGGGCTTACTCTTACGGGAGTAGTTCCTTTTTTCAGGGTAGCTTGGTCGTGGAGGTTATGTATATATGTATTATGTGCCACGTGCGCGGCAAGGATTCCGTTTTGTCATCATTCCCTTTTGACCCTTTTGACTTTTGGTTATGTAAACTTTTTCTTAGTTTGTTATTGTAGATTAAGACTTTAAAGTTTCAGAAATATTTTATAATTTATTCAACTTAAGTTAAGTATGTTAAAATTTTCTTTAATTCCGATATTGGTTCGCTATGATCATCGGATCGTAGGTCAGATTCAGTCTAGACATCTGTAAGTTTTCCATTGTGTTAGTGGACAATATTATTATACAGTTTTTGCGGGTTTGGGCTGATTCAATTGGTATTAGAGCCTTGTTGTTTCTGGAGTATTCGAGTATAAATTTTTTTGAAAAATTAATTTTGAAAACCTGAGAGAGCGCGGTAGTCGAGTCTTAGGGTGTTACCTCTGAGTATCAGGGGTTATTAATGTGACTATGTGTTATAAGTGTAATGTGTAGCGTGCTTATGTGCTAAGGAAATCTTGAAGTTTCCTTATGTGTTGTGAATCCTCTTTTTAGTAAGAGTCATGCTAAAGGGCATGAGCTAAGTCAAGATTATGAATTTGGAACTTTAAAGTTTGATGAAAGGAGTTTTAAAGGAATTAAAGTTAAGTTGGGAATTTTTCATTTGAATATTGATTGGTGGAGCTAATTAATCTTATTTGAAATTTTGTGTGGTTGTTTATATGTCATGTTTTAAAAAAATTGTTTTTAAAAGAGCTTAAAATTTCAACTTGAAATATATATATATTCGATTTAAGTATTCTTGAAATTTTTTTACAAAAGATATTATATATACTCGGATAACTGGCATAAGGAGTCGAGGACTAAGCTATCAAGAATTGCGATGACGTTGTGCAAGAAAGATTCAATGCAAAAAGCACAAAAGAAGCATTTTGTGAATATTGAAAAGATTGAAAATCAATCAAGGAATAAAGAACGTAGAAAAAGTATTTGCGACATGTTCAACACTGATATTTGGATGAGAATTTCAATTAAGGGAAGTTCTAAAAAAAAGAAACAAGGGTTAATAAGAATAGGAATGTTGTAAAGTTTATTATGTGGTAAACCTGTTGAGCGGTTTATACATATTATGGTAAATGTAAATTTATGATGGAGAATATTCTAAATGATTTACGATGTTGAAAGGAACTTTGAGAATTAAAATGTTTAAATGGTTTAAATTATGTCACGCCTTATTCATGGTTGAGTTAAAGTTCATAAGTAAAAAAAAAAAGAATCAATTAAAAGTTATGGAAGCCTTGAATTACATGTATGGTCAAATATATGGTTAAATTGTACTTGTGGAAAATGAATATTATTTGATTGGAAGCTAATTGTATTGAAGCTAATTAAAGCTAATTGTGTTGAGGTGATTGAAAAGCTATTGATTAGGGGAACAAAAGTGTTTGTTTAAACCATGATTAGATGAGACATTGAAGGATAAAAGTTGAATCGACTAAGTTGTGTAAAGTTGTTGTAATGGTGGACTGGATGATCGGAAATAAAGGTTAAGAATCGTGTTAAATTGAATGTCTATGGTATGAAAGCTATTTGGGAAAGATGTGTTTGAAGCTTAAAGTGTTGAGGGTCACGTTTGAAAGGTAGATATGGACGTATTATGAACGGAAGTCAAACGATAATGATTGAGTTATAAGTTATTAAAGGTTGAAAAGTGATCAAGGAAATTTTCTAATAATTTGAGGTTCAAGTTATTTGATTATGAGAAATGAAATGTGTGCTTTGAAGTGATAATTTCGAAGTATATCGGGGGTTATAAGAGTTCCTAAGTGAAGCTTTGTTGTCATATGGGAAAATCAAGTAAATTAGAGAATCAGTTTTTCAAATTGAGGATACAAAATGGTTGAATTGATTAAAACAAGTAAAGGTTTGTTAAAAAGTATTTGAGTATGACGTAAAAGTTGATGTGGAGATTTAGATGTTAAATTTTATGGTTGTATCGAAGTTGGGGAATATTTAAAGTTGTGACTAGGGTTATATCGAGGAATGTTAATGTGTAAGTTAAGAACTGTATGATTGGAAATAAGTGTCCAAGTTAGAGGATGGAATTACTCTAAATTGAGAAGAATGAATCAATCACTACTTTATTCGGCTTAATTAAATGTCATTAAGCTTATATGAGATTTCGAGTAAGTTAATCTGAGTAATATTATTATTGTGCTCTAATAATATGAACCACGTATTTTACTTCTTATCATTTTCAAGAAAAAGATTATTTAATAAAGAGTATATTGTATATATAAAAATTTTGAAGTTAAAATAGTTAACATTTGGTTAAAAATAAATTTAATTTTGTGTTCAAGTAAGTTAACTGAAACTAATATAAGAAGTTAGTTTTACTAGAATGCAAATTTGATTTTGAAAATGCAATTTTGAATAGTCTTTATTCGAAGGGAAACTCTATCAAATTTTTCGTACTATTAAAGGCTTAATAATGCAAAATACAAATTACAAAAGGGAATTTGTATTTAACCCTTTGTTGATGACAAAAATGAAATTACAAATAACAAAACTAAATTACTTGAAGATTGCTTTGTTACGACAATCGTTACCCGGAAACCTGATACTTGTTGTAGGCGTGTGATCACTTTCCTTTTTTTATATTTCCCCCACAAAGGTACTTGGGTTGAAGCTTGGAAATTCCCAACGAGATACAAACAACACAATATACTCTTAGTACTTAGAGTATACCACTTAGCAACAATGTGTTTGGAAATTATAAGGATTGAAGCCTTAATCAAAAGTTAATTACTCTCTTGACAAAGCACAAGCAAATGAGAATCAAAGTAGAGGAATTTCAGAAAAGGTGTGTAGCATTCCACTCATCATCAAGCCCTATTTATACTACAAGAGTATAACCTAAGGGTCATGACCTAATTAATCACCTTAATGATCATATTGATGATCATCCAAATAAATGTCATTAATCCATGTTATTCATGAGCATTATTCACCTTCTTAATCCCTTGTAACCTCTGAATAAGAGTGAATTAAGAAAAGGAATCCAATGCAATCAATTCAAGGATTAAGAAGTAACCCAACGGTCATATCAGAAGAAAAAGTCGACTCGGCTTTTGCTCCAAACCCAGGAAAGCCGAGTCGGCTTTTCCTGCTGGACAAATGGAATTTTCCAGAACCTAAAGCAGAGTCGGCTTAAGGTCCATACCAAGGAAAGCCGAGTCGGCTTTTTGTGCTGACTTGGTTTTCCTTATATCCGTTTTATCCTATCCTTTGAACTCCTTTTGGGCCACGTGAATTAATACATATTGTCCCACTACTTTAGTAGTACTTAGTAATTATAAACTTAGGATTATTAGACACTAAATGTTCAACTCGTACACTATAAAAACATTAGTTTTTAATCTTGGATGATCACCAAGAGTTGAAGTAAAATCCGTGAGGTTGAGTTTATGGAACTGAAGTTTAACTAAAGTTGGGGAAATTCTGAGTTTGAGAAGCTAAGATTGAGCATTGTCTTGATTTCGGGACGAAATCATTTTAAGTTGGGGAATGAAATAGCCTTAATTTTAGCAGCTTAATTAATTGTAATTAATTAAGTAAATTTGAGATTATTAAATCATAATTGTGTTATTTTATTGGGACTAAGTATAATTAAATATTATATTTTGATATCAGTTTTATTATTTTTGGGGACAAAATAAATTGTACGACGTACATATGGGTAAATTATACACCTCATGTATTTGATAAGTGTGTGTAGGAAATCATGTGATACATACCCATTCTTTAGCCATATGACTCACCAAGCACACCTCCCTTTTCGTCTTATTAAACTTGTGTAATGTAAGTACAATACCCACCATCATTACCATCACTTCAAAAACAAAATTCTGAGAATTCCATCTTCTCCAAGTGAGCAAGCAAACCAAAGTTCAGAATTTTATCTTGTCTAAGTGAACAAGCAACCAAAATTTCTGAAATTCCACCCTCCTTCTATCAAAAATTCATCACCAAGAGATTTAATGGTATCTTCCATCCCTTTCATGTATAAGGCTTTTTGTAAAGCCTTCCTTGGGTAGGAGCTCTTTTGGTTGGTTTAGAAGGAGTAAATCTCTAACTTTTCTGGATTACAATTATAGTGAAGTATTTTCTCATAAAGGTACCCCACAAACTATACTTTTAACTTAAGTATAAATTGAATGTTTTTAAATGATTTTGAGTTTTATGTAAAACTATTGATGAAATTGGTGTTTTGTGTGCATCATTCAAATCTATGCATTATGAGTGTGTTTAGTGATAAAATTCTATAGATAGATTAATGGGTGGTTAAGTGTGTTTTAATATGTGTGTATCTTTGTGTGTCTGTGTGTGTGGGAGTGGTGCTGAGTGGGTATTGAGTTCATGAGATTATGAAGCAATTACAAGAAACTTGAACAGTGAAAAGTATTTTCTTGAACGAGCATGAAGATTAGAAGTGGATAGTAAGGTGTTGAAGGTTGTGCTCGAACGAGCAAATGAATTGCTCAATCGAGCACTTTATATAGTTGAAGACAGTAAGCTAGATCAAAAGTAGACAATAGCTTCGGGAAGATTGTGCTCGAACGAGCACATAGAGTGCTCAAACGCGCACCTTATGCTGCTGAAATCAGTAGATGACAACTTTCTACTCTGTTTTGTAAACGCGATATCGTCTTCGTCCTGAATCGGATTTAGGCTTATTTATAGTCGTTACGACCGTACGGAAGTCAAGTTTATCACCCCATTAAAATCACTTAAAATTACTAAGTAAAATTGTAATTATTGAACTTTGAGTGAGCTTGTGTCTTCATGAAAGTGGTTCAAAGCGTTCAATGTTATGACTAAACTTGGTTATTGCTTGGGTGTATTATTGAACTTTGGAGTTGACTTGGGATTTATCTTTAAACTTATAATAGTTGTAATTAGTTTAGTTTAGTAATGATTCTCGGATTTGGGTTTTACAGATTGGTCTTGTTGAGTTATGGTTTCTTAATTGGTTACTGGATGTCATTTGGGTATGATATAAGTTGGGTGTTTTAGGATTTGTATGTTAATATTGGTTAAACTCCTTATTGGTTGACGATGAGTCGTTTAGCATTCTAACAAATTATAGATTTCTTTGTTTATGTATTAATATTATTAATATTGTAAAATGATTTTAAAGAAAATTATACATGTTATGGAAATCATATATAATAAAATAAAATATATTAATATTGTTTTTAGAGATATTACAAAAGTGTTTTACTAAATATTTTGTATAAGGTATTATACATTATAAATGTTTGTCGTTTTGGGAATTGAACAACGGATGCTATATATCCGGTTTTGTGTGAAAACCCTAGTTTTTAATTCCAGGTACCTTTTAGGATCGGCCTCGAGCACCCAATCCTGTTTAGTTCTTGCAAGATCCGTTTAGGTGATGACGATCACCCGTTTACCAGAATGTTAGATCAAGCCTACTTCAAGCGGTCACTGAATATTCTATATTTTCGTGTTAATTTTTGTATTATGTTTTAAAATACTATTTTAAGTATTGTTTTGATGCTTCGGCAACTGTTGTGACTTTTGTGAGGAAATTACCTCAAAATGTTAGCTTTAAACTTGTGTAGTTCTTAGCCGTGTTCGATTTGTTAATAAAAGTACTCTACAATATTTTCCTAATTTTTAATATAAAATTATTTGAAAGAGGTTCTAAGATTGAACAAATAACTGAATTTACAAATGGTTTTCAATATTATATCGTTTAATGGGTTACTCATTATATTGACTGCTATTGATGGGGCCTACTATTATGGGAGTAGATCCATTTTTCAAGGTAGCTTGGTCGTGGAGGTGATGTATATATGTATTATGTGTTACATGTACGACAAGGATTCCGTTTTGTCATCACTCTCTTTTGACTTTTGGCTATGTAAACTTTTTCTTAGTTTGGTATTGTAAATTAAGACTTTAAAGTTGCAAAAATATTTTATAATTGTTCCATCAAGTGTTGTCGTTTATATAAGCTTCAACTGAATTTCAGCACTTCTTGAAGGACGTATGTTGTCACGTGCCATTCTCCATGTTTGCACATATCGATTTGTGGAATCTAATAGATAATTCAGATCTTCGACAATCGTATCATCAAAGTCGTCGTGATTACTAGAGCTAAAAAAATAAAGGAAACACGTAATAAAAATTTCAACAGCTCAAACCTAACATGAATCAAATGATTTGATTTCAACGAAAAAGTAATAAAATTATATCTTATATACCTAACGACATTTTTGCTATTAGATATATCATTTTCAGTGTCAAGAATGTATAATTGATACAATAAGTACAATAAAAAGAAGAAGGTCTACGTTGATCTCCCAAGTAGTAAAATCTGTTCCTTTTGTGGCAAAACCGGGCACCTGAAATTTTAATGTTTAAAAAGGGAACAGCATAACAAAACGAACCAAATATATGTCGATAGGATTTGGATTAAGAAATATGACTCATACATAATCGACATGGAACCCAAGGTTGGCTGGGTTCCACCTTCTAACAATTAGTTCGTTTTGTAGGTTCTAGTGAGGGGGAACAACTCATGGTATCTCGACATTGGCTGTTCCAAGCACATGACAGGTGATAAATCAAATATTTCTCTCAGTAGAAGCTTATGATGGAGGAACTGTGACCTTTGGAGACAACATGAAAGGCGAAATCATTGCCAAAGGAAAAGTAGGAAGGTCAAGTTCCCATGCGATTGACAATGTATTTTTAGTCGAGAATTTGAAACATAATTTGTTAAGTATCTCTCAATTTTGCGACATAGGAGTCACCTTTCTGGAAGGAATCAGAAAAGGGAACACTTATGTTGTGGACCTCCACACTGTTCCCATAACCAGTCTAACGTGTCTTAGTGTATTAGAAGATGACCCTCTTCTCTGACATAAACGTTTAGGTCATGCTAGTTTTTCATTGCTTAATGCTTTACGAACTAAAGACCTAGTTAGAGGACTACCGTCCCTTAAATTTCAAAAGAATGAAGTATGTGATCCTTGTGCCAAAGGAAAACATGTCAGGTCGTCCTTCAAACCTAAAAATATTCTGACCACCTCAAAGCCACTTGAATTAATTCATATGGATCTTTGTGGACCAATGAGAATCCAAAGTCGCAGTGGAAAGCGATATGTATTTGTTATTGTTGATGATTACATTAAATTTACATGGACTTTATTTCTATTTAGCAAAGATGAGGCCTTTGATGAATTTGTTGCATTTGCCAATAAAATTCAAAAATCTAGTGACAATCAACTTGTCCACATAAGATCGGATCATGGTAAAGAATTTGAAAATTCAAGGTTTATGGATTATTGTAACGAGCATGGTTTAAGTCACAATTTTTCCGCACCAAGGACACCACAACAAAATGGTGTGGTGGAACGTAAAAATAGAACATTAGAGGAAATGGCTAGAACCATGTTAATAGCTAGTGGTCTCCCTAGGAACTTTTGGGCTGAAGCCGTTAATACTGCATGCTATATTGTAAATCGTGTGTTAATTAGACCTATCACTTTTAAAACACCCTAAGAACTGTTTAAAGGCATTAAACCTAATATTTCATATTTTCGTGTATTTGGATTTCGATGCTTTGTGCATGTAAATGGAAAAAGAAATATAGGTAAATTTGATGAAAGAAGTGATGAGGCAGTATTTCTTGGCTACTCATCTCACAGTAAAGCTTATAGAGTTTATAACAAGAGAACTATGTGTGTTGAAGAATCTGTTCACATTATTTTTGATGAATCTAATTTTATGACAAGTGAACAAGAAACAGGTGATTTTAAGATATGTCTTGCTAACTTGGAAGATGATGAAAACATACATAAAGAGCAAGAAAAAGAAGTAAATGAAAAGTAACAAGTTCAAAATGGTGAACCTAATCAGGTACAGGAACAACAGGAAAATCAGGACCAGCTAGATGTTCCTGATCCAGTTGTTCCCAGAGCAGTACAAAATGAAAGAAATGAAGCTGAGCCCAATGAAAATCAAGTCAGTGAGCCTGCTTCCACATCAGTCTCCACAAGAGACTTCGTGCACACTTTGTGCACACTTTACTTGATCTTAAGTGACTTAAGCAAGGGAATACAAACAAGATCCCAGATGAGAAGCTTTTGTGCACACTTTGCATTTCTCTCAACATTGGAACCCAAGAATCACGAAGAAGCCTTACAAGATTTAGATTGGGTTGTGGCAATGCAAGATGAACTAAATGAATTTGAAGGAAATAAAGTGTGGCACTTGGAACCGAAACCCAAGAATAAAAAGATAATTGGGTTAAAATGGGTTTTTAGAAACAAGCTGGATGAGCATGGAACAATAGTAAGAAACAAGGCAAGATTGGTAGTCAAAGGGTACAATCAACAGGAAGGTATTGACTATACCGAAACATTTGCTCCCGTAGCAAGGTTAGAGGCTATTAGAATTCTATTTTCATTTGCTGCTTTTATGAATTTTAAATTATATCAAATGGATGTAAAATGTGCTTTCTTAAATGGTTTTCTAGAAGAAGAAGTGTTTGTGGAACAGCCACCTGGCTTCGAAAATCCATCCTCTCTAAATCATGTCTATAAGCTTGATAAAACTCTTTATGGACTCAAACAAGCTCCTAGACAATGGTATGAGAGATTATGTAAATTTTTGATTGAAAATATATTCATAAGAGGTAAAACTGACAAGACCTTATTCTTTAAGAATAGAGGTTCATATATTTTAGTTGTTCAAATATATGTTGACGACATTATCTTTGGAGCCACTAATGAACTATTGTGTAAAGAGTTTGCTGACTTAATGAGTGATGAATTTGAAATGAGCATGATGGGAGAATTAAATTACTTCCTTGGTTTGCAAATTAAACAAACGGCTAACGGTATCTTTATCCATCAACAAAAATATATAAAAGAACTTCTAAAGAAATATGGTCTAGATAACGCTAAAACAAACCATACAACTATGGCTACTAACGTTAGATTAGATGAAGATGTGAATGGTATAAGTGTCGATCAAACCATGTATAGGGGAATGATAGGATCTTTACTATATCTAACTGCTAGTAGACCCGATATTTCGTTTAGTGTTGGCTTGTGTGCTAGATTTCAATCAAAATCCCAAGGAATCACATCATATGGTAGTAAAGAGGATTCTAAGATATTTAAAGGGAACAGATGACTTGTCCCTATTTTATCCAAAAAGTGATGTCTATGACTTGAAAGGTTCTAGTGATGCAGATTATGCAGGAGAACTTGTGAATAGAAAGAGTACTTCAGGAATGGTACGATTTCTTGGCTCATGTTTAGTATTTTGGTTTTCCAAGAAACAAAACACAGTTGCCTTATCCACCGCTAAAGCTGAATATGTGGCAGCAGCAGCCTGTTGTTCCCAAATGCTTTGGATAAAACAACAGCTAATAGATTTTGGTATTAAATTTGAATGTGTTCCTATTTATTGTAATAATACTAGTGCCATATGCATATCAAAAGATCCAGTGCATCATTCTAGAGTTAAGCATATACATATAAGACATCATATCTTAAGGATAATGTGGAACATAAAAATATTATTGTTAAACATGTCAGTACTAATGAGCAAGTTGCAGATATAATGACTAAACCACTTCCTAGGGAACAATTTGAAAAGATGAGGTTGGAGCTAGGTATGATCAAGCTACACTAAAGTTTAATGCTAGCAAGCCTCCTCAAAGCAACGTGAAAATTGGAAGGGTTAGATCAACCACAACAATCAAGATTGAGAAATCAATTATTGCGAGATTTAGGTATGCAACTATCTCAAGTATGTGCCATGAATGTTTTCTTGATTGCATGCTTAACTGATTAGACCAAGTAGCATATGTTTACTTTACGTTGAAGACATATTAAAAACGAAAAAAAAAATGAGGACATATGTTTTTCTTTAATTTTACTTTCAAAATTTTTCTTTATTTTTCTTTTACCACAAAATTCCATCATTTTATCTTATTTTATTTGGTGTGTCAACATAAATTACGTTGAAGAAGGATCATCGGAGTGTTTTGAAAAACCGTTAATAATCGCTCTATTCAACGAATTTACCCGCGAACTTTTCGTTACACACCATGTTCACACGCAAGAAACTGATTCAAGAAGTAGTACAAACCCTTCACATAACCGTCACTTCACTCATTTAAAACCCACTCTCACACAACCCATCACTCCCTAAAACTAGTACTACTCTTCATTACCCAAAACCGTCAACCCATTTCATCTTCTATCTCTCTCTCTCTCAATCCTTGATCTTCATCCATCTTTAAGCCATGAAAACTCCCAAATCTTCATCATCTAGCAAGAGCATCCAAGGTAAAACCCCAAAGTTTGTTCAACCAGAACCTCTACAAATCATCCATCCCTCACCTTCAAGCGACATTCCATAATCATCATCACAAAAACCCAAATCAACAAAACCCATGCATGCCGGTACTAAAAGAACCTTTTCAAACCCTAAGGGGAGCTCGTCATCTAGACTAGCAAAAATAATCAAGCAGGTGGATCCAAATAGTGCTGAGGAGTTAATCAAGGAGATGTCCGTGGGCTTTGGGCTGGACAAATATTGGTATGATTCGCATCCTTTCCCACAATTACATGCAATTCTAAGTAATCAAGGGTGGGAGGAATTAATGTGTAATTTTTCTTGCAATTCTATCTATCCACATCTTATGAGAGAATTTATTCAAAATTTTTCAATTGATAATGGGGTATGCTCAAGCACCGTTAAGGATATTAAAATCGAGTTCAATAGTCTGATGTTAGGGTAATGGTTTGGGGTTCCCGCTGTTGGGTTTGACACTTACTATGTGGGTTCAAAGATCGTCTTTTCTGGAATCAATGAGAAAACCGTGCTAAAATTTCTAGGTATAAATGAGAAAAAACGTTTTAGTCACAATTCCTTGTCTCCTCTGCACAAACTCTTATACAAAATTGCCCAGAGATTTATCTTGCCACGCAATTCTAAGCGTAGTGAAGTAAACCTTCGTGATGCTACCCTCATTTACTGTTTGGCTAACCACATAAAAATCAATTTTCCTTCTTTGATGATTTCTCACTTAGCTGACTGTATTGAAAAGAAAAGCATGGTAGGTTATGGAGGTTTGTTAACTCATATTTTTAAGAAGTTTGGAGTACCTCTAGATGGCCTAGAATTCCCAATGAGTGCTAATAACAAAATCGGTGCAAAATGCCTCAACAACTTGCACCTTAAATTGAATGATAAGGGGATTTTAGAAGATGCCATAGAGGAGGTGGAGGAAGTTAGTTCTGATGATGACAAGGAGGGAGAAGATAAGGAAGAGGAAGAAAAAATAAAAGAGGGCGAAGAAAAGGAGATGGAAAGAGAAGAGGAGCAGGAAGTTGTTCCCTCTGCCAGTACTGACAAGGCAGAGGTGAATGAGGACGAGGAGAAAGTTTGTACTGAGGGGGAAGTTTCAAAAGAAGAAGAAAGGGGTGAACTTGAGGAAAAGGCTTCCAGTGATAGTTCAGCAGAGGAGGAAGTGGCGAACCTGTTCATGAGGAGCCTGTGCTGACTCCTAGGAAGAGTCGCAGGCTAACCTCAAAACGCCATGCTAGTTTGGATGACAATGCTACCTCTCAGCCCACAAATGAGCCTATCAATGTCCCTTCGTCACCAAAACCAGTCTCACCACCACCATCACCCATACCCACTACTCCACCACCTTTCACCTCACAAGTATCACCTCCACACACCACCACTGGTTTTGATACTAATCCCTCTGTTCCTCCTACTAGTCTTGATCTTCTTCTTTCCAAA
>CM025917.1:20055345-20082976 GCA_000753965.2 Amaranthus hypochondriacus
ATATAATATACTTCTTCTTCAATCTCACCGTGAAGGAAAGCATTCTTCACATCAAACAGGTACAATGGCCAGTCCTTATTTGCTGCTACTGAGAATAGGACTCTAATTGTGTCAATCTTGGCGATCGGGGAAAAAATTTCTGAGTAGTCTACCCCGTATGTCTGAGTATACCTTTTAGCTACAAGTCGGGCTTTGTATCTCTCAATGGTGCCATCGGCATGATATTTGATCGAGAACACCCATTTACAGCCTACTGCTTTTTTTCCTTTGTGTAACATGCATTTTTCCCATGTGTTGTTCTTTTTTAGGGCTGTTATCTCATCTTCCATTGCCTTCTTCCATTTCGAATTTTGGAGTGCTTCTTCACTGTTTCGGGGTATAGAACTCCAATACATGGCGACATTAAAAGCAACAGCAAACTGGGACAGATTTTCAAGATTACCCTTATTGATGGGGTATCGTGACCGTGGTGCTTCAAACTCTGGGTCATACCTCCTTGGTGGAATACCCCTCATACTCCTTGGGGGTAGCTCATATCTACGAGGTGACTCAACACTAGGAACATCATTAGCAATATCAATCAACGGCTCAGTAATTACCTCTTGTCCAGTTTGCTCCCCTGATGCTTCAGACAGGATATGAGTAATCTGAGGAGGATGATGTATTATATCTTAAGTGGCAACAACTGTGGGAGTACCTGCTTGCTCTATAGGGTCATGATCAATTATAGGATCTTGATTGATAGCAGTAGGATATGTTAGCCAACTTAAGTCATCACCACTCACAGTCTCCCCCTGAGGACTAAGTTGGGGGTAGTAGTAAGAGCTCTCAAAGAAGTCACAGTCCATAGTAGTATAGAGTTTGTTGTGGATTGGATCAAAACATCGATAACCTTTTTTATTCACCCGAGATCCAATAAAACACACTTAACAACACGAGGTTCAAGTTTGTTCCGAGCTTGTTTGGGAAGGTGAATGTATGCAACACAACCGAATACTCGAGGAGGTAAAGAATGTGAGGATGGAATAATAGTATGAGTTTGTAGTATTTCCAAGGGGGTTTTGAAGTGGAGAGATTTTGTCGGAAGGCGATTGGTGAGGTAAGTGGGAGCTGCTTCTGGCCAAAACAGAGTTAGGACATGAGCTTCAAACATGAGTGCTCCGGTTATGTCAAGGAGTATATTTTTAAAAAATGATATTTTCCCAACAAATTTGTATATTTTAACACTTAACATATACTACATAATTTGGAAGCCATATGCAGTCGAACATATTGAACATGATTAGAACCTTTGATATAAACTTCTATAAGAATAAAAGGAGTAATTTATTATTTAAATAATAAATTGTAGTACTACGTCAAATACTAGTCATCTAGAATAAATATTCACATTGTACTATGTTAATCCCCAGTAATAATTCCTACTGTGAAGTGTGAACTATGTTAGTCATCAATTATTGAATGTTATACATCTAGAATTTTTTAAGGAAAATTGGAAACTTGATAAATATGGTTTGTCGCTTATACCCCTCTGCCTATCATCTATATATTGTCAAGACAATAAGCTTGCATTTACTCAATTACTCAAATCTCATAGACTTTTTTTATTTGCATCAAAGTAAAGAGGTATATAAAACCCACACCTTCCTCCTCCCTTTTTTTCCTCTTCTATGTTTTTCGAGTATTTTACGTAATCCATTCTTTGTTAAGTTATCATTATAAAAAAGTAATTTTTTAAATAAATTTAATTTCTTATTTATATTAGCCTATATGACGTGTAACGGTAAGCTGGGCGTAAAATAGTTGAAAGTAGAGATGTTCAAAAATCCGACCCAGATTATTCGGTATTCGGATCTTAAAAGAAATATTTTTATATAAAAAAACGGATAATCCGAACCGGGTACGCAGTTTGAAACCGAATATTGGGATCGTGATAAGGATAGTGTTTTTTTATTTTTAAAAAAAATTTAAATACGAAAAATTTATAATGTAACGCATCCTCATTTCGCAAATCTGAGATCAACGCTTCTTTTATTCCATCATTGTTAGTATTGAATTTCATTTTAAAGCACTAGTGGATCCGATGAATATTATATATGAAAAAGCGTATGTCTTAAATTTACTTTAGTTAGTGGGATTACCTAATTACTATAGTGGGTGACTCAGTGATGTCATTTTTAAACGGCTTTTATCTTAAATTTTATTCTTTATTTTCTTACATTTCGATGTTTTTTTGTTAAAAATTTCAAGAAAAAACCATTTTAATAAAACGAGTATTCGGAAGCGATCCAAACTATACCAAAGAACCGAAATCTGGAACTCGATTTATTCCAGGTCAGAAACCGATATTTTTTAATGGTATACGAAAAATCGGAGGATTTCTTGATCCGAGTCGATCATGTTTTCGGATTTGGACACCCCTAGTTGAAAGCGTAGGGATTAACAAGCAAATAAAATTATACAAGTTTTACACCACATACGTCTCATTTAGTGGGCGTACGACTATGAGTTTGTGGTTGTGGATGGATATAGGTATTAAAACGTACATGTGGGTAGGTATTGTGAAACAGTCGCATTATTAATGAGATTTCATTAGTCATTTTAAGCGCCTAATTTTTTTTTCTTTTAATATTTGTCATTCACTAATTAAAGTTTAATTAGTGATAGTAGAAATTTGAAAAAAATTTCTACGATGATTAGAAACTTGTTAATTCGTAACGTGGTTATGAATCATAACAAGAAACGTAAACTTTGGAGGTAAAACTTGAAGTTGAGCAACTACCGATAATAGTTCAAGAAAATTTTAATTATTACCCGAGCATATTACTTAACCCTGATGGGAGTAAATTAAATATTTCATATACATATACAAGTTATTTTTAAACATGAAGTACAAGTTACATAACTTGTTACATGTACAACAATTTTTACCCAAACTTTAAACTATCTTAGATAAACATTTCCTACGCTATAATAGATCAAATTGAGGACAAAAAGCACCCCAATTCAGCCCCAAACAGCAGCCTATATGGTTGTCCCATACTCTTTGTTCACTTACATACACTACCTAAACACTCTACCCAAAATCCCCTTTTGTTCTAACCTAGATTATGCATCATTACAAGCATGCAAGAGACTAATATTTGAAGCAACAACACTCTATTTTTCTGAATAAGAATTCAGCCATAAACACCCAACACATTGCTCCCAAGTTCATCCATGAACAAACACTAGCATCCTTCAAACTTTCAACTACTAAAACACCTTCTTTTCTCATCAAATCTTCTTCAAAAACCCATCTAAAACTTCTGAAAATTTATGTTTATAAACTCAAATATTCCATAAAAATAATCTTCATTTCAAGAGCTTTTCATAGACACCAAACTTGAAGAAATACACCAAGCATATAGTAAGTTACGTTCATTTCCTTATTCCACTAGTTTTTTGCAAAACTTGTTCATGTAGAACACTCTTACATGAATCTTTCCATAAACTAAGATCATTTTAATATGGATATTTTGGTATTTAAAACTAAGAAAATTATCACTTATAAAACCTCTATAAAAAAAATCGATTATAATAGAAAGTAAAAGAAAAGAAAATGTCATTTTCACAATCTTATAAATTTTGTTACTTTAACAATTTAAGTAAAATTATGAGACTTGATTATGTATGTTGCTCAACATAATAAGTACACTCCAAATATGTTAAATCATCACAAGTATTAGTTTAACAACTCCAACTAAGGAAAGTTAAGTGCATGTTAATCCAAAAATTATTATTGATTTTTTTGGATGAATGCAATATTTTTAGTTGAAGAGTTGGAGTTGAGACTTGAAGGGCAAGGACCCGAAGTTGGAACCACTTCTAAGAACGTATAGGAGCTTACGTGGGAGCTTACGGAATATTTATATAGGCTTGGAGTCGAGGTATGTCACATAGGGTGATTTTTAAAGGATTTAAGAACAAGTTGGGAAAGTTTTGTATAAACTTGTTTTTTTTTTTAAAATAAAATTCCCAAAGAGAAGTTCTTAAATCTTGAAAAATGATATCAAAATGATAATTTTGAGTAAGAAATGATTTATTACATGTAATGTTATTGTGGGCATCATGCATGTGAATTTTATGAATTGTTGTATGGTTAAAGGCATGATTTATACTACTTTGTGAAAGTATTTGTGATGGAAATGATTATATGGATTTGAAAAATATTTAAAATGCATTTAAAAAAATTTCCAGTAGCTATATGTTAAAAAAAAAATCTCTTGAATAATTTTTTTGAAATTTATTTGTTAAATTGATATTTTAAGGGATTTTAAGGTGTTAAATTCTCTTATGACAAAACATAGTATGCGATTAATTCTTGATCATAAAAACTAATTATAAATTCATATTATAATGTCTCCAATAATATTTGGCCAGAATATATTTAGTTTGAAATTTTTCATGATTTTTGAGTAATCGTTAAATTGTCTATCGGTAAATTATTAAATAGTAAAATATAAAATAATTACCAATTGAAGGCATATGGACTTGAAATGTTTATCACATACTCATATGGACACACTACAAAAAATCATGGAGCATTTCAACGCTTATACATATAGCTTTTAGACGCTTTAATGTGTTGAAAATTTTTTTTTCAACGGTTCAAAAATTGTCTAAAAACCAAGGGTCACAAACGTTTTTCATCGCTTTTTTTTCAACGCTTCAATGCGTTGAAAACTAGTTGTATTATCCACGTTTATTTTTTGAGTTTTTTGACGCTTATTAGTGTAAAAAAGATTAGGCTTTTCCCACTATTAAAGCCACTGCTTTCAACGCTTTTAAGTGTTGAAAATGCTACAAGTTTTCGACGCTTTTAAGTGTTGAAACTGCTACAAGTTTTCAACACTTTCAATAGTCAAAAAAGTATGATT
The DNA here is from genome assembly GCA_000753965.2 of Amaranthus hypochondriacus. Taxonomy (NCBI): domain Eukaryota; kingdom Viridiplantae; phylum Streptophyta; class Magnoliopsida; order Caryophyllales; family Amaranthaceae; genus Amaranthus; species Amaranthus hypochondriacus. The sequence continues at coordinate 20,060,265 of CM025917.1, forward strand.
TGTATGCGAATGATAGCATTATATAGATGGTCCGTCAAACTCATACCTATTAGTTTGCAACACTTAAAAGAAACAAACGAAAATGTCTTACTTTTTAAATTGTCTTGAGCAAAATTAAAGAGTTTATTACATTATCAAATGATATCCATATATCCATTTTACAAAATACCAAAACTATAAAAGCTTAAATCTCTCAAATGTAGCTTCCATAGCTATTACACATGCTTCCTACAAACGTTCAAAGATGTTGTATATCAACTCAAATCGAACTCCATCTCTGTCTCAATTCACAATGAAAAGAATATGATCTCCTTCTATGATTTTGTAGTACCTGCATACATTTCTTATATAAACTTCACTCTTTGAAATCAAATCCAGATCAACATAAAAATCATTACATTATCATTTTCAACTTTGCGTATAATACGTAAAAGATAAAGCACAAAAGATTTCACAACTCACCAATTTATTTACAAAATTTATTTTATAACCATAACTAGTGTACATTATACTAAGCCAAAGGAATATTCAAATAATCAATCTCACACTCAATCCTTTGTTCCAAGCTCGCAGTGCACTCTTAATGCCATCCTATAAGCTACATACCTACCCATAATCCAACTTGTTTAACAAACCCATTATCTCAACTCAGTTAGCATCCCATACTCCAAATTCTTTTGCATAACCAAGTACAAAACCAATCACTCAAATTCCTTTTTATTATAATCAAACTTTACCTACTAAACTCTTAATCTAAACTCAAACCCAATTCATAAACGCACTCATAATACAACAATCACAATCTAGTCCTTACTTTCCAATTCATAACCAATTCATAACATTGAAATCACAATCAAAGTCGTAATGCCACATTCAAAACTAAACTTATTATTCCAATTTCATATTTAATTCATCATATACCAAAATCATTATCATCTTCTTTTACTTCCAACTTCAGCAAATTTAGCCTAATTTTACTTCCAACTTCAGCAAAAACCCCAACATTTTTCCCAAAACTCACCTTTAACAAAACCCTAAACTAACCCTAACTAACAATCAAAGAGAACCCAATCTACAGCAATTTGAAGACATAAAACAAAAAAAAAATCCAATTAGATTAATCCCACAACCTTTGCTATTGAATCAACAGTAAATTTAAACGTCTTTTTTCCATGTTCACCTACCTCTAATGAAATCACTGTTCTGTAAATAATTATAGGCATATCATGTTGACTTAAAACTAGAACCAACACCAACACGAACACTAATAAACAAATGAACAAATATAGAAAAAGTAGGATATTCTTACCTCAAATTTGCTTAAATTTTGCAAGAAATGAAGACAAACTATTAAGTTGAGTAAGAATCAGATCATTTTGAGCTTTAAGTTCTGCATTTTGAGTGAAAAGAGTTGTGTTTGCCTAGATCTTCACTCCTTTTTTGAAGTTGCGAAATAATCTCTTCATTTTTTCTCTCAAAAGATACTAGATAAGATTTAATACTCATAACTTCACTGGAAATAACACCACCTTAAGCTATCTTCCCTTTCGAAATTGAGCTTCGAGACCAAAAACATGATTTCTTGTAACCCCATAACCATAACCAACAACACGTTGATTAGATTTGTCAGCATGGTACATCAACTCATTGAAGACTTCTGTCTCAATCACATCACGAGTCTGCTCTGAAGTAGATAATCGTTCTTCAACTCTAGTTTCAGCTATAGCCTACAACATATAACATCATATTTGTGATATCATCCAAGTTAAAACTATATAATTGATAGATAATACCTACCATAAATTCTTGAGTGGAAGTGCCATCAAGATAACCACCATCGTCTGTTTCATGTGAAATTTTCCACCATTCTAAAGCACTAGGTTCTCTTCCATGGATCTTAAACTGAATAATAAAAGAACACAAAGACTTTCAGGAAAATAGCAACTGATTCTTTTGTGTATTGACATTATTCCTGAGAGAATGTTTAATTGTGCATCATTTTTATTTTTTATATGAAAACAATGAACACTTACTGCAAAAAACGCAATGAAACAAAATGTAACCATCAGATTAAGTTGCATTATATAAACACTTACAAAGTCACTTCTGCCACGGGCATAACTTCTTGAGCCTGTGGTATGCATATGATCTTGCATTCCTCGAGCTCTTTTCCCAAGTATTAACAATTTCTGAAAATATCAACAGTTAGTTGTTAATTTCAAAACTATAAACTTCAATTTTTTTATCAATTGTAACCTCCTTGCACTTATACCTTAAATTGTTCGGAGCCCTAGTCCATTGCTCCTTTATGACATTATCAGGCACATTGTCGATCATCTTCTCCTTTGTTACTCTAGGATTGTAGTATTCACTTTTAACCTCCCACTTATAATGCTTCCATTTAAGATTTACATGTGACAATATCATTCGACGGATCTCAATCCTATCATCTAACACAAATTTTTCCTACAACAAACATACCAAAATAAGAGTTAGATGAAAACACAGAAAATACACTATAATTTTTAATTGTTTCATGGTGAATACATACATAAATGAGTTTAATGATCCTTTCTTTCGAATGATTATCAACACGCTTCCAATTATTGGCTCCAAGTGGACAAAGTGATCCATCTTTTGACAAGTCAGAAAGAAAATGCACAAGTACAAGTCCACCTTTTCTCACTGGCTGATCATATTCATTAAAATGCACAATGATTCTTCTCCCTGGCGGTAAGCACGAAACATGCTTAGCAACTATTGTCCCCTCCACGATCCCCAATTTTGGAGGTTCATTCTCTTTTACCTCTGTTCAATTAAGAAAAACATTGAAAGAGTAATATAACAGTAATAATTATTTAAAAGAATGACTAAAGTTATTTGGTTTGGTTGCTTACCTTCTATTTGGATAACCTCGTCTGGATCCACATCTATGTTCTCTGTCCATTTGATCTTACCCCCTGGCCTCCATACATTTTTTCTTCTTTTGAGAAATTTTGTTCCATTGCTCTTTGGATTCAAATACTTTTCTTTGGGAAATCTTTCACTTGCAAGTGTATCATAATAAACCTTCCAGAGTATGTATTTCCATCGGCTTCTACCATTACTCCACTATTTTGTGTTTTGCGAAATCTTTCACTTGCAAGTGTATTGAACTTGAAACCATTAATCACATGACCCTTCATTCTTTTAGCATATGAGCTAGGACCAAAAGCCAATGCGATCAACATTCTTCCTTCGACATTAGTTTCGTCAATTTTTTGTACCTATGTTTAAAACATATTCTTTGAGTGGATCATAACTAACATTAATATAATATTTTCTATTTAAATAATGAATAATTAACGTTAATATAACCTGTAATTTGAACCAATCTGGAAATTCCTCCAACTTCCATTTATTCATCACCTCATCGGTAATACTAATTCTAGGATTTTCCCTCGCCTTTAGAGATAACAATTCTCTGTAATCAAACAAAAGTCAGTTATGCGTTGGTTGTAGTTGTTCAAAACAAAATGCATAAGGTAATTATTTACTGTTCAAATGGTTGAATCAATTCTTGGAATTGGGTTAGCACATAACGATGTATTTGAACCTTACTTTTATTAGGTAGAGTTATTACTTTCACTTGCCCAATTGTCCGACCACATGAATTGAACCAATAACTTGATGAATATGCATCATTATCATCATCATTACGTCGTTGTCGATTGAAAACTGTTTCTACGCCTTCTAAGTATCTTGAGCAAAAGGTAATGGTTTCCTCAAGAATGTAACCCTCGGAAATGGAACCCTCTGGTTGAGCTTTATTTCTCACAAATGTTTTAAGATGGGCTAAGTACCTTTTGAAAATTGAAGTAATTATTGTAACATCCCGTAGTATAACTTGGATCGGTTTAAAAGAGAAAACGACTTTTTGGAAGAACCAAATACAGTTCAAGTCAAACCCGGGCGTTAAACGGATAGTTAAAACGGATTCATAACGAAACAAAACTTGCAGACCGAGTTCTAATAGTGTTATTATAATCTACCAGACATAAATAAGGACTAAGCAGCGGATAAGTTTGAAAGGGTAGTTCTACTTATTACAACTTGAGAGCGTTATCGCCTCATAAAAACCAAACATTTGAAAGTATGAAATTTAAGTTCATAACAACTACTGGTTCTAACAATTTATTTCTCCCAGAATAATCCTCACTCCCCATACCTGCAATTAACTTACTGCTAGTCATTATCCAAGGAGGAAACGACATCATCGCAGGATCGTTAAGACCAAAAAGTACACGTCAGCAAGAAATCATAATTCAATTAATTCGAGTACAATAAATTTAAAGATATTAACTTTAATAATTTCTTGTTCAGTTAGTCAGCCATACTGCTGTATCTTTTTCAGCCATACTGCTGTATCTATTCCAGCCATACTGCTGGTACCACTTCAAACTCCATAGGCGAGACAATACATTAGGGGGAGCTAACCCCTAAGCAAGTCTCTACCATAGACACACGTCCTACTTCGGTGTTTGTGGTTAAGTATGCATACCCCCGCGGTGGCTCATAGGCTCCAAAGGCCGCGAGTAATTCATTCCACCAATTGACGTCATACTACGTCTACTTTTAAGTTAGTGAGGTCATACTACCTCTGCTTATTAAAATGTTATAATAAAATAAATTATTCGGAAGCGTATCAATATTCATATTACATGCCCATACTTTACCTTTGTTACCATTATAATATGGTACGTAACATATACTATAATTCTATGCTGCGTGTACGTACCTTGATCAAGCAAACAAAGCACAAGGTCCTAATCAATTTCCGGTCACGAATCGGCTTCCTACAAGGTATAACCGTATTCGGAAATAAGAACACATTCACATCTTCCTAATGGCAAACCACATCAGATACATACAACTACCATCACCCATAGAACACATACACATATTATGAGACATACACCACAATCCTAAGTCACATTAAACACTTAGAAAAACACAGCATATGAATCTGTCCATAAACTTGTCATAACACTGTCAAACATGAAATCCGACTTCACCGTTGCGTCCGGAAGGCATCAAAACCCCAGGGTACCAATTTTCATGATTTATAACATAGTATAGATATTTTTAACCTAATTTCAAAGCCCAAAAAGCTCCAAAAATACCATTTTTCATGAGTTTCCAATCCTATGGGATTTTATCAATTCTTTTTCAAAATTCATATAAATTCTAATTTCTACATTTCCTATTAGATCTATATCATACAAATCATAAATTCATTTTCAAAATCCACAATTAATAAAATTCTTAAACAAATCATGTATTCACTTTAAGATCTCAAACCAAGCCAAGACAACCTCTTATATTTCAATAAAACTTCTCCTTAAAAATCTACTTTAACATATATTTTATTATCATCATTATTATTATTATTTTTATGATTATTATGATTATCTTACACATTCTTTAACAACTTAGTTTAACATGCTCTTTTTTTCAAAGACAATTTCCACAACACAACATCCAACACCACCAATTGACAATATTTAATAATAACCATACTACTATAAAATCATGGAAGAAATTATGCTAAAATTCATACCACACCAAACATTACATTCTCTATATAATTATATTTAAAATTTAATAAAAGATAACACATAGAATTACTTACAATTGAGATGGAAAACACCAAAATCCAAGTGTAGGAGAGAAAAATGGCGTGTGGCTTAGCTAGGGTTTGAGAGTTTGATGTTTCTAGGAATATTGAGAGTAAGAGAGAATTCTAGGTTTTACGAAATTAGAATAATTAAGATGGAGGATAATTAGAGTAGAATTGATTTTAGGCAATTAGAATAATCTCCCTATATTCCATGGGAGTTACATACCAATTAATCCCTCCTAATGGCCGGCCCTCTAATTCCCTCCTAACATTTTTTTTTTTTTTTAATTTTTTTTTTTATTTAAATTAAGAAGAGTTTAAAGTTTTTGGGCCCAAAAGGTTTTAGAGGTTTAAGAGTTACACAATGCATGTCCAAGCCCCATTTGAACACATAAGCTACTAATTAATATGAAATACTAGTAATTTCTATTAAATATATCGGAATTTATCGTTTCAAAATATTGGGGTGTTACAAATTAGTTATCAAATAATTTATAAAAAGGAAAGAAAAACAAGAGTACAAAAAAATTACACAAACCTTTCACTTGGATACATCCATCTATAATGAACTGGTCCTCCTAACTTTACCTCATTTACAAGGTGAATTAGCAAATGAACGCTAATGGTGAAAAAAGGAGGTAAGAATTCGATCTCCATTTGGCACAAAACTTGAACTATGTTGGATTGTAAAGCATCTAGGTGATCCGAATTGATATCTTTGGCACATAAAGACTTGAAAAATGTAGAGAGATTGTCAATAAGATCAACCACCTTTGATGCTCGAGATGCTTTCAATGCTACGGGGAGGATATCTTGCATTAAAATGTGATTGTCATGGCTCTTAAGATTAACCAACCTTTTCTTTTTCATTTTAACACATCTGGAAATATTTGAACCATATCCATCTGAAAATTTGAGATCGGCTAAAACTTGCAAAAATGACTCCTTAATTTCCGGTGACATACAATATGGGGCTATAGGCATGCAGGCTTCACCTTGAGCATTACATTCAAGCCAAAAATTGGACTTCACATTTCTTTCCTCAAAATAAATGTGAGCATATTCATCATCTTTACTCTTACCATTCACATTCATCAAAGTTCCAAGTACATTATCACACACATTTTTCTCAATATTTGTGGGAAAGCATCAAGTAAAAGAGCGATCAACATTGAGAAAGATTTGTCAGGCCACTTGAACATGCACTTTAGATGAAAAAGATGCAATACAAATGATAATTTTGAAAAGGAAGTGCAACCATCATAAAGAGGTTTACTTGAAGTTTCATGTAGCCTACTATATTTGACTTCTTCATAAGAATAGTCCATATTAGACTCTTGGGAAAGAAACTCATCCGAATCATACTGAACACTAGATTCCTCTATTGTGTCATCAACTCCCATATCATCACTATGTTCACTAAGCAACTCGTGATCACTTGGGATATTCACCATAAAAGCATCTCGAAGTAACCCAGATATATCATCGTTACCTATGACTTCTGATTCATTAGGAACTTCAAAGGGAAGCCCTATTTGATTACACAAATTTTCAGCGACACTCTTAGGTCCATGAAATATCTAATCTTTGTATTCCTTATAAAAGCCTTTAAAAAAATGTGTCTCTCAACATCTTCTAGTGATAAGAGTTTCTTTCTATCAACTTGACACTTATTACATGGACATCTAATCTTCTCATTCCGTGACCCTTTTTTTGCAAATTCCATAAAGTCACAAACTCCCTTAATATAAGCTTCGGTGTTTCGTGATTTATTTATCCAACTCTTATCAATATCTTGAGACATCCTATTTATAAAAGGATGATTAGATCATACAAAAAACATCAAAACATTTAAAAATCAACCTTAAAGTGATTTTCTACAACCTTAAAAGTGATCACTTAAAATCATTTTAGAAATAATCACTAGTAATATTAAAATAATTTCTTGTAATTTCAAAGTGAGACAGTATCATATAAGACGTGTTCTAAACTATATTACTATAATTTTATTGGTTTAAAAAACTCATTGGTGTCATGACAACTCAAATATTTTTTTTTTCAATAGAAAAAATTAACAGTGGCTTAATTAATCAAGAGCTTGTGATCTTTGTTTATATTAAAGATTTAAAGTACAACAACTACTATATTGGCATAAGATGCTTGAAAAGTGAATCTATGGCCACAATTCTCAACCTTTTGCTGCAATTTTTGGACCTGTTCATGATTGCATACATGCTCAAGTACATTTTTATTTTTTGTACTCTAATTTGATACTTCAAGTTTTAAACTCATTATCTTACAAAAATCAGAGTCCCAAAGAAAGAGAGTAGCAAACTGATCAAGAAGTCTAACTTAGTCATAACAATGATAAAAATACTCCAGCTTTTTAGTTCTTAATTCCAATACATACTTCATTATCAAGAAGTCTACAATGTAAACAATCATGTTACAAACAGAAAATAAGAACACAAACTATTGGCTTTTCAGACTATATTAAATCCATTACTACTTTTCAAACTATATTAAATCCATTAAATCCATTACAAACAGAAAATAAGAACACAAAGAAATGCAATTTGCTTATTTCATCCTAGTCTATAATGCCAGACTTACAACCACTCAACATAATTGAAATTGTTGAATAAATTGAAAACATGTTTACCTAAAATTCAAGAAACTGAAGAAACTGAAGAAATTGTAGAGATAATTAGGTGATTCCAACAGACGCTTACCTACAAAAATTGAAATCGCGGAAGAAATGTTATTGACTATCAATTTCTCGCGTAGAGTACTTTTAGCAGTAAATTGAACTCACGCTTACCTACAAAAATTGAGCTCACGCTTACCTACAAATTCTCCAGTGATAGAAAAATTGAAGTAATTAAAATTTGTGAACTAATTAAAAAGAAAAAATGTAATCACTGAAGTAATCGAACTAAACTTGAAGTAACGGAAGAGTTGAGAAGAAATCATTTACCTAAATTGAAGCAATCGCTGAAGAAATCGTTGATCGGTGTTGACGGCACTTGATTGAGAAGAAATCAAGATTGAAGAGAAAACTTGCTATCGCTTGAGAAGAACAAAGAATCAGAGTTTTTCTAGATGAACGTGTTGACTGCTTGAGAGGATGAACGTGTTCTGCCGGCCGGACTGGATGAGAACAGATGGGATTGGATGTTTGTTAAAGGATAAAGAAGCAAAGAGTCGGATTTGGGAAGCTAATTGGTTTTGAATGATGAGGGGTTTAGAAGAAGAACCAAGCGGGATTTTTTTAGTGTTTTACAACTTTTTTTCCTTTTTTTTTAAAGGTTTTATGACGCTTTAACCAATTAATTTCCACGTATTTAAGCGTCGAAAATTAAGCGTCTAAAATCTCCATTTTATTTTTTCAACAGTTGCTCAAGTGTCTAAAATAAACTGTCTAGAAACTCCATATTTTGTAGTAGTGACAGTAACTAAATTTGGTAAAATTTTGAGAAGATTTTGTTGACGTTTGAGGACCTTAATAATTTTTACTCGGTTATTAATAATCGGTAAGTTAGACAACGGTAAAATACAAAACAAATACTAAATGGCGTCTTTTGGATATGAAAATTTTATGAGACACTTATATAAACAGAAGTTACATGTGAAAAAATTTATATCTATTTTTGTGACCATATATGGACTTAACTAAATTTTATTCGACTTATTGGTAAAATACCAATATCAATTATTAAAAATACTCCACACGATTTTGAATGGTTATTTAAAATTGTATATTCCTTAAAATAGTTTCAGGAACATGATAAAATTTTTATATTATTTTATTCGGACTTAAATAATTTTAAACCGATTTTATTTGATTTATCGTTAAGATGTCTATATAAAAAGATAAAATATCATACATGACATTTATAAGTTTAAATGACCTAATAAAAATATTATTTAACTTCTAGAACTTTGGTATAATTTATTAAGCTAATAATTAATTATTTACTAATTTATCAAATTCATAAATATTGTTTAATTATTTAAAGACGTAATATTGTTAATTAAATTTGAGTAAAAATAGACCTATATCAAAAATTTATACTCCCTCCGTTCTTTTTTGATTGTCCTATTTGAGGATTTCACACAAATTAAGAAAGGTGGAATCTTTGTAGATAGTGGGTATTATTTTATTAGAATAGTGGTGTGAATTAATGATTGTATTTGAAGATTTCAAACAAATTAAGAAAGGTGAAATCTTTGTAGATAGTGGGTATTATTTTATTAGAATAGTGGTGTGAATTAATGATTATATTGGTATTATGAGAGAGAAATGAGGGTTAAATGAGGGATAAAGAGAGTAGATGGAAGATAAAAACTTTCCAAAATAGGAAAGTATTCTAAATAGGACAAATTTTTGAAACTGCCCGTTAATAGTAATGTGGACAAACTTAAAAGAACGGAGGGAGTAATTTTTTTAGTAACCTACTGTCTCATAGTATAAATAAATTTTACTTAAATTTTATGGATTTAAAACATCATTTAAATAAAGGAAAATACCTAAATTGTTGAAATAATCGTAAAATCGTTATAAATTTGTATAACCAATTATAATCTGATGGGACAACCTTAAATTCATTATAATTAAGTTATTACAATGACTTGATTAATGTGGGCCTTGTTGGAAAATTTATATGTATTTTGTAAATCAGTTATCGATTTTATTACCAGCAAAACTATCTTGTATTCAAGAAAATAGTTTTTTATGAAATCTCCTATGACAAAGATTTTATATACTTAAGAACTAAATTCTATTTGTTTTGAATGAATTTCAAAACTCTTTCAAATTATATTTACTTTGAGAAGGATTGAAATGAAACATTTTAGTGGTTTCCTTGAAAAATCGTATAGAATTTTAATCTCTTTTTGTTACGATACATCTCCACACATGCTAATGATGCCCCAATATAATACAAAGGATATGTTTGATGATATGATTATTCTATGCATGTTTTACCCATGTGGGAAAGATTATGATTTGATTTTTACTATATTGTAAAGAAAATATGTTTTGCTATGTTGCAAATAAAAGATGTTTATCATAAGGAAAAAGTTAATATTTTTGACTTTTCAAATGCTATTGAAATTATAAGGTATATATTATATACAAAAATGTTTTAGCCTAAATGGCGGGTACATATGCCACAGCAAATGTTGTGTGCATGATTAAACGACTCACCAATGCTGAGCGCGTATTGTTCACAATACCATTGTGTTACACTTGCCGGACATGTTGCGGACGGTAGACCGACTACCAAACGAGTCACAGGATGACTCACAGAGTACCCATGTAAACTTATGATATGAGTTTGAAATTGATTTGGATCCATTGAGATCTTATGATTAATGATGAAATATGAGAACTTGGAATTATTACTATAAAACCATTGAATTAAGTTTGAATGATAATATGATTTATCAAATGAAAAAGCATCTTTCAAAATTAATTTACTCAAATCCAAAAGGTTTTAATAACTTGTTTGACAGACACTAGTGTGTTATACTCAGCCTTTTTGCTGATACTATGCTTTGTATGTTTTTCAATGGTTTTGTCTTTAGAGTAAACCCCTATGGCACCTCGACGAAGAATGGATATGGGAGCGGAAGATGAACCCGAGTTGGAGTATGACTCCCCTTTTGTTTAGATCTCTTTATTGTATTTGAGAGACTATTAGTTGGGTTGTTTAGGTTTGGACTATTTTAAGGTTGTATTTGAACTTTGGACTTATTTCGATTTGGTTATAATTTTCCTATATTTTGGACAGTTAAGACTTTCATTATATTGCTTTGGTTTGGTTAAAGTATTTTACTTGCATATTGGTTTAACCTCTAAGTAACCCCTTAATTGTGCAGGAAAAAGCAAGCTTCTGCTTGATTAATACTGAATTCCAATTAGTGTTTGCCTTCATAATTCGGGGCTGTTACATATTGGGTATGATGTTATACCCCCTTCATATCCACCCGCTCCACCTATAGACGTTTGTCCATCCATTGGACACACCTCTTACATCCGTCCTATGTCTACAAAATACTATATATTTTGTATCGATCAATTTCGCATATTTTTCTTCAAAACTATTGACAAAATTTAAGAATATTAATTTTATTGTTTTAGATTGTATGGTTTATATAAATTTAGATATGTGATTAAACGTGCAGGATATTGTGCTTGTGTGGAGTGCGTATAACTTAGACATAAGGTAAATATGGGGTTGATACAATGTGGGCAGTTATACTAATGATAGGTATACCCAGTGGCGGACGCACTCTTGGGCCCCCCGGGCACGTGCCCAGGCGAAAAAAAAAAAAAAAATTTAAAAAAAAAAAAAATTTGGAAAACTAATTTCTGAAATGTGATGTACTAAACTATGCGTTTTTTATTACTCTTCTCTCTAACAAGTAAAAACCCAAGACCCAAATATTACTCTTCTCTCTCTCCCTCTCTAAGACCCACCGGCCACCACGTCCAGCGTCCCACCGGCCAGCCCACCGCCTGCCGGTCACCACCAGCCCACTGCCGGCCACCACCACGCACCACTGACGGCTAGAATACTTGTTCTTCAATCAAACCCTAATCCCTAAAAATCAAAATTTTGATTTTGTTGAAGGTATTTTACTCAACTTTATTCTAAATCTTAATTTTAATCTTGTTCAAATCCTTTAATCTTAATCTTAAATTCTAATCTTATTGCCTTGTTGTTTTCTTTTAAGTTTTAACCTTGAATTTTGAATTTTGTTGATGTTAATTGAATAATTGTTAATATGTTTGTTAATTGTTGACTTGTTGTTGTTGATGTTAAATTATTAATGTCTTTGTTGATGACTTGATGTCTTTGTTCATGTTAATTGTTAATAAATTGTTAATGTGTTTGTTGATGTTAAATAAATTGTTAATATGTTTGTTAATTGTTGACTTGTTGTTGTTGATGTTAAATTATTAATGTCTTTGTTGATGTCTTTGGACTTTGTTGATGTTAATTGTTAATAAATTGTTAATATGTTTGTTGATGTGTTTGTTGATTTATGAATAGTTGAAATGTTGGGTTGTTCTTGATTTTTTGGTATAAAAATCTATGTTAATGTATTATGTATATATTATTCAGTGAGAAAACCAAAGAATTGCTTATTTGTATGGCTAGTTTTAGTCCTAGTGATGGATTCTCATCTTTTGATACAAAACAATTGTTGAATCTTGCTACATTTTATCCAAATGAGTTTCCAAAGGAGGATTTGGTGTTCTTTGAGGAATCGCTTATAAGTTTCATTGGTGATGTTAGAAATGACGAGCGATTCTTGAATGTGAAGACTCTTAACGAACTTTCTTTAAAACTTGTTGAGACAAGGATGCATGAAACTCATTCAGATGTTTAAAAGCTATTGAAGCTTGTATTGCTTCTTCCAGTGACGACAGCAAGTGTCGAAAGATCATTTTCCGCGATGAATCATATAAAAAATAAAGTGCGAAACAGCATGGGAGAACAATTGTTGAATGATTGTATGATTACCTTTTTAAAGAAGGATTTGTTTCTCAATGTTAGTAATGATGCTATAGTACATCGATCCCAAAATATGAAAACTAGGCGAGAACAATTGTAAATTTCATTTTGTTGGTCTACGCTTTCATTGTAAATTTGAACGTTTGTATTTTGTTCGTTACCTTTTTATATTAATTTGGATTTATCTTAGACTCTTGGTATTATTACGCTTTTACAACTCATTTTGCCGAAATATCAAAATTTCGTCTATTCGTTGGTGCCCGGGGGGATTTCAAACCCTGGATCCGCCACTGGGTATACCCAATATTATTCGAAGTGGGGGATAGGTTTGAATGAATACCCCAATGGGTTGGCTTGCGAATACCAATTTTACCCACCATGGGTTGTAGGTATGGGGTGGGTATGGGACTATGGGTATGAGTAGTGGCGGAGCCACGTTTGAGTGCACGGGGGATCACGTGCCCCTAAGCGTTTTCTAAAAAAAATTAAAGTAGATTTTTCTCTTTGTAAGGGTAAAAGCGTAAAATTAATATTGAATTCTTTTGATGATAAATACTCCCTCGTTTTAGTAATTTGGTCTCATTTATTTATTTTATTTCATTTTTTTAATTAGATCAATTGATTTAATTTGTTCCATTTTCTTTTGTGGTATGTTTTATTTAAAATTTTATCAAGTAAGAGTAAAATAGTTGTTAATTATACAAATAAATCTCTGCCGAAATTTCGTCCATTAGTTAGTGCCTCTTGGGACTCCAAACTCTAAACCGCCACTGGGTATGAAGGACGTTATACTGTACCTACCTTCCTATTTTGCCATACCTATTATCGGTAGTTTTTAGTTGTCGAAATAGTTATATATATGTGAGTTGATATAGTGATACAATTTTAGATGTTTGGTATTTTTTGTTGTTTACTTAGTTGTGTAAATTAATATTTTTCAGTAAACATAGTGGTAATTGTTTTTTTTGGAGTTTCCACTTTTGTACACACAAATATTATCACTTCACTTTCTGTTGAAAATCATTTTGGCAATATGGTTGCATTTTCAAAATCATAAATTAATTAGCAATTGACAAGTTATGAACTTAGTAGTGGAGAATTGTAAATATATACTTCCATATTCAAAAGTCAAAGTTGTGTTTTTTTTATGCAATGAAAAACTTAACTAGATGTCCAATTCGATAAAATCTTTATTCAGATCCAAATCACAAATCTGGGTTAAAATCATATATCTATATCTTAATTATCTAATATTAAAAAACGATAAATTATCTGGTTTGAAAACCGATTACTCCAAATAGGATACGGGATCAGATTATTATCTACACCCCTAATTATGATAGTTGTTGAAATATAATTTATAAGGAAATAAATAGAGAAAATATTAAATCGCTACCTTTTATTTTGTAATGCTACAAGTTGTAATGTTCTTATATAACCTGCATACCACCACTTTAATAACTACTTAAACAACTACAATGGTGTTTTAGATTAAACCACTATTAACGTCTTAAAACAACCATTTAGAACACAAGCGAGCCTTATCTATATTATGTTCAAATGAAATAATCTTAATTTCCAATATCTCACTTTTTTTATTTTAAATGCTTTGGATTACATATATAATCCTCACCTTTTAATTTTCATTCATTTAGCCATATTTTAATAGTTGGATTAGGATAGCAGGAAATGGAATCATATTTTATCTTCTAATTTAACATCAGCTGGTATATAGAAGTATAAATCATTATGTGGTTGTAAAAAATAATGTTAGTCTGCAGCACAAATAAGGGATCATCTAGCTAAGGCAAAAGATAAGAATCCGATCAGCTAGCTAAGTTTCTATAAAATACTCCTAGCTAGTATCTATAATGTGGAGTACCAAAGGATGGTCAACAAGGTGTTCAACACACAAATTGGAAGAAATTTGGAGGTGTATGTTGACGATATAATCATAAAAAGCCAAAAAGCAAAGCACCATGCCGAAGAACTACGAGAAAAATTCCTTACACTCAGAAACCACGTCATGCACCTAAATCCTGAAAAATACGTTTTTGGGGTAACTGACTAACTGGAGGGAAATGTCTGGGGTTTGTAGATGTGTAACCACCCAGAATTATGAAGGCAAAGACTAAGTGGAATTTAGTATTAATCAAACGGAAGCTCACTTTGCCAGCATAATTAAGGGGGTTACTTAAAGGTTAAACCAATGTTCAAGTAAAATACTTGAACCAAAACCAAAGCAATATATATACTTTGGTGTGGTTTTCTCTTCAGAGTTTAGGTGTTTTTTCTTTAGAACTAGGTGTACAGTGGTGTTTTTTTTTTATTTGGTGAGATGGATGGTGTGTCTTTAATCTTTTATTTTGGAGTGTAAGGTGTAGGGTTCTTTATAGTTTCTCTTGGTGTGTAAGGTGATATATAGATTGGTTCCTTGTGTGGTGTTGCAAAGTTCACTCATATGCTGTTTTGGATGGCTTGCCTCTTGGTCCCCTCTACCAATAGTTTTCGGGGTTTTTTATGCTGGCGATTTTGGGGGTCTCAAGTTGTAGTGTTTTGTTTTTCCTCCTTTATATCGATTCCTAATTTTCAATATATATGAATATATATATATATATATATATATATATATATATATATATATATATATATATATATATATATATATATATAGGATTAAATAAGAAGGATTTTTGTTTAATTTTGTTTGGTTACTATATATAAAAAAATGATACTATGTTATAAACTAAGAATATTTAAAAAATTTTGTCATACTTAATTACTTTTCTGTGTAACATAGTTACTTTTACAGTTATGTGTTTTTGGCTCAATCATGACCTTAGAGTTTTTTATTGTAGGGAAATCAAGGGTGTAGAATCCTTCTTACCCTTCTCATTTTCTACAGCCTTCTTATTGGATCTCTCCCATATATATATATATATATATATATATATATATATATATATATATATGTATGTATGTATGTTGGCCCAAGTAAGTTTTGATGATGTTTTAACAGCTATAAACAAACAAAGTTTTAGAGATTGTGTTGTAGGTCATATATCCGATTTGTTAGAATCGTAGATGGCACCTAAGAAGCTTGTTGGAGGAATGTTGCGTGTCAAAGTCAGTGTCAAAGTCAAACGAGTCAATCTTGAAGGTCAAATAAAGAGTCAAACAAATTGTCCCAATTCCAAGATTGATAAAACTGAAATAAGATCACATGGAGACAGTGCAGAGTTCCCAGTGAAGCTGTTTTGAGAATAGAATCAGCGAAAATAGAAAAATAAGGTTTTTTCTTGTATTTTGTAGTTCTGTACGGTTATAACTAGAAGTTGCACATGAATATTAATTGGCAAAAATAATTAACTACCTAGAGAGCTAAAATAAGCCGTCCTTTATATCTCCACAAAAAAAAGGAATTTAATACTTTTCGCCTAAATTAACCGTGGGACTTGGAGTAACTTCCAAGCTTCCTACCCACCTTCCCATATCATTAGATAATGGGATTATGGCTTTGTTACACGGTTCTATCTTATATAAAAGAGATAGTATAACCTGCCATAGGTACGGGGCTGTGCCATAATCAAGAAAATCAAGAGAGATCATTCAAGAAAAGAAAAAATATTCATTTGCTTAATTTGCCAATTAACTCTCAAATATTTTCCTTGTGCAATCTTTAGTTTTTATCCAATCTTAGAGAATTATTGTGTAAGGGTTCTTGAGTGTTGTAAATTAGACATGGGAAGTCTAAGGGGGGAATTGTGAGAAACAAACGAGAGAAAGAGAAGAGAATAGAGAAGGAGAAAGAAAAGAAACGAGGCCTAGAAGAAAAGAGAAGAAAGAGTTTTATGTAATTGAGTTTTAATTGCCTAAAGGATAATAAGAGAAGATTAAAATCCGAAGTGGTCGTGGCTTTCTTTCTAGTAGGCCTAGAAAGTTTCCACGTAAAATTCTTGTCTCCAATTTGCATTCTTGCATGTTGCTTTAAGTATTTTGTTTGATTTCAAATTCCGCAAAACAGGGCATAAATACTGGAAAAAGCAATACAACAATTCACCCCCCCCTCTTGTTGCATTCATAATCTCTAAATGTTTCTACAATTGGTATCAGAGCCCTGTTCCTCATTTGATCAGAAAACCCTGAGAGCCGTATCTTGGTATTTTAGAAATGTTGAAAATGAATGAACGTATGGAAGAAGGTTACTCTACTCAAAGACCGCCCATGTTCGATGGAAAATTCTACACATATTAGAAGAATAGGATGGAAGTCTTCATCAAGGCCGAAAACTATCAAGTTTGGAGAGTCATCAAAGTTGGAGATTTTGAGGTAACCACTACCAACTCCAATAACGAGATTGTTCCCAAAATGATAATTGAATATGAGAAAGAAGATTTTCAGAAAATGGAGATGAATACTCTTCCCATCAAATTACTTCACTGTTGGCTTGGACAGTATGAACACAATCGTATTTTGGGTTGCAAGACAGCCAAGCGTATTTGGGATCTGCTGGAAGTTACTCATGAAGGAACTAGTGAAGTGAAGCGTTCCAAGATTAACTTGCTAATATCAAAATATGAAAGATTTGTTATGGAACTTAGAGAAAGTATTCAAGAAATGTTCACTAGGTTCACTAACATAACTAATGAACTTGTCTCACTTGGAAGGCTTATTCCCTCAGATGAACAGGTTAGAAAAATCCTCAGAAGTCTACCTCAAGATGACCGCTGGAGAGCTGAAGTCATAGCTATACAAGAATCCAAAGATCTCACAACGTTCAATCTGGAAGAGTTGGTTGGTTCCCTGATGACTCATGAATTACATCTGGGAACAGCTGACAGTTCCAGAAACAAAGGCTTGGCTCTTGCAGCAAATGAACAAGAAGAGTCAGAATGTGATAAAGAAGAAACAACAATGTTAGTTCGAAAATTCAAAAAGTTTTTCAGGAACAACAGATAAAATAATCAAAGAAACAACAAAGAAAGGGGAACTGCTTATTCCAAAACCAACTTTGAATGTCACAAGTGTGGTAGCACTGACCATTTCATCAAAGAGTGCCCTCAATGGAAGAACGAGAAGGGCAAAGGGAAGGCAAGGGAAACAGGAAGACAACTGAACAAAGGAAACTTCAACAAAACTCACTTTCGCAAAGCAATGATAGCTGCATGGGGAGAATTTGAAAGTGAAGCTGAAACCGAAGCTCCAGTTGAGGAAGAAACAACTAATCTGTGTCTCATGGCGACACATGATGAAAAGTCCAAAGGAAAAGAGTTATTGTATTCTAATTCATTTCCTAATCACCTTTTTAGATTGGATAAACATGAAATAATTAAAATGATCTTGGAGACACAAAATAATCTGGAAAAACGAACTGCCACTAGTCTCCAAATAGAAAAAGACCTTAAGGCCAGTAATGACCTAGTATCCTACCTAAATTCTTTTAGGTCTGACGTGCAAACTCGATTCTTTAATTTACTTGATCAAAATGTGATGTTAAAGGAAATTATAGAAAAAGTAAAACAAGAAAACATCATGTTAAATATTGAATTAAATCAATATGAATTGCTAGGGTTAGAAGAAAAAATAAAGATCAAACCTATTGAAGATATAGATGCAGACTTTAAGAAGATAAAATTAGACTTAGAATCCACTAAAAATGAGAATGAAAAGCTAAAGCTTGAATTAAATTCAAGAGGAAAAGGGAAAATCAAAGAGGTTCCCAAATGGATTCTTGAGGCCAAAACTAAAGGAACCGAAGGTCTAGGATACAATAAATACAATAAAAAGAAGAAGGTCTACGTTGATCTCCCAAGTAGTAAAATCTGTTCCTTTTGTGGCAAAATTGGGCACCTAAAATTTCAATGTTTAAAAAGGGAACAACAAAACAAAACGAACCAAATATATGTCGATAGGATTTGGATTAAGAAATATGACTCATGCATAATCGACATGGAACCCAAGGTTGGTTGGGTTCCACCCTCTAACAATTAGTTCGTTTTGCAGGTTCTAGTGAGGGGGAACAACTCATGGTATCTCGACAGTGGCTGTTCCAAGCACATGACAGGTGATAAATCAAAATTTCTCTCACTAGAAGCCTATGATGGAGGAACTGTGACCTTTGGAGACAATATGAAAGGCGAAATCATTGCCAAAGGAAAAGTAGGAAGGTCAAGTTCCCATGCGATTGACAATGTATTTTTAGTCGAGAATTTAAAACATAATTTGTTAAGTATCTCTCAATTTTACGACAAAGGTAACTCTGTAAACTTTACTTCTGAAAAGTGCATTGTTTCTAGGAATGACACAGGAGACACCATTCTGGAAGGAATCAGAAAAGGGAACACTTATGTTGTGGACCTCCACACTGTTCCCATAACCAGTCTAACGTGTCTTAGTGAATTAGAAGATGACCCTCTTCTCTGACATAAACATTTAGGTCATGCTAGTTTTTCATTGCTTAATACTTTACGAACTAAAGACCTAGTTAGAGGACTACCGTCCCTTAAATTTCAAAAGAATGAAGTATGTGATCCTTGTGCCAAAGGAAAACATGTAAGGTCGTCCTTCAAACCTAAAAATATTGTGACCACCTCAAAGCCACTTGAATTAATTCATATGGATCTTTGTGGACCAATGAGAATCCAAAGTCGCAGTGGAAAGCGATATGTATTTGTTATTGTTGATGATTACAGTAGATTTACATGGACTTTATTTCTATCTAGCAAAGATGAGGCCTTTGATGAATTTGTTGCATTTGCCAATAAAACTCAAAAATCTAGTGACAATCAACTTGTCCACATAAGATCGGATCATGGTAAAGAATTTGAAAATTCAAGGTTTATGGATTATTGTAACGAGCATGGTTTAAGTCACAATTTTTCCGCACCAAGGACACCACAACAAAATGGTGTGGTGGAACGTAAAAATAGAACTTTAGAGGAAATGGCTAGAACCATGTTAATAGCTAGTGGTCACTCTAGGAACTTTTGGGCTGAAGCCGTTAATACTGCATGCTATATTGTAAATCGTGTGTTAATTAGACCTATCACTTCTAAAACACCCTATGAACTGTTTAAAGGCATTAAACCTAATATTTCATATTTTCGAGTATTTGGATGTCGATGCTTTATGCATGTAAATGGAAAAAGAAATATAGGTAAATTTGATGAAAGAAGTGATGAGGCAGTATTTCTTGGCTACTCATCCCACAGTAAAGCGTATAGAGTCTATAACAAGAGAACTATGTGTGTTGAAGAATCTGTTCACATTATTTTTGATGAATCTAATTTTATGACAAGTAAACAAGAAACAGGTGATTTTAAAATAGGTCTTGCTAACCTGGAAGATGATGAAAACATACATAAAGAGCAAGAAAAGGAAGTAAATGAAGAGCAACAAGTTCAAAATGGTGAACCTAATCAGGTACAGGAACAGCAGGAACATCAGGACCAGCCAGATGTTCCTGATCCAGTTGTTCCCAGAGCAGTACAAAATAAAAGAAATGAAGCTGAGCAAAATGAAAATCAAGTCAGTGAGCATGCTTCCACATCAGTCTCCACAAGAGACTTCGTGCCTAAACCGTGGAAACATCAAAAGTGACATCCACTTGTCTTGATCTTAATTGACTTAAGCAAGGGAATACAAACAAGATCCCAAATGAGAAATTTATGTGCACACTTTGCATTTCTTTCAACATTAGAACCTAGGAATCAAGAAGAAGCCTTACAAGATTCAGATTGGGTTGTGGCAATGCAAGATGAACTAAATGAATTTGAAAGAAATAAAGTGTGGCACTTGGAACCGAAACCCAAAAATAAAAAGATAGATGGGTTAAAATAGGTTTTTAGAAACAAGCTGGATGAGCATGGAACAATAGTAAGAAACAAGACAAGATTGGTAGTCAAAGGGTACAATCAACAGGAAGGTATTGACTATACAGAAACATTTGCTCCCGTAGGAAGGTTAGAGGCTATTAGAAGTCTAATTTCATTTGCTGCTTTTATGAATTTTAAGTTATATCAAATGGATGTGAAATGTGCTTTCTTAAATGGTTTTCTAGAAGAAGAAGTCTTTGTGGAACAGCCACCTGTCTTCGAAAATCCATCCTCTCTAGATCATGTCTATAAGCTTGATAAAGCTCTTTATGGGCTCAAACAAGCTCCTAGACAATGGTATGAGAGATAATCTAAATTTTTGATTGAAAATAAATTTATTAGAGGTAAAATCGATAAGACCTTATTCTTTAAGAATAGAGGTTCAGATATTTAGTTGTTCAAATATATATTGATGATATTATTTTTGGAGCCACTAATGAACTATTATGTAAAGAATTTGCAGACCTAATGAGTGATGAATTTGAAATGAGCATGATGGGAGAATCAAAGTTCTTCCTTGGTTTGAAAATTAAACAAACGGCTAACGGTTTCTTTATCCATTGACAAAAATATATAAAAGAACTTCTAAAGAAATATGGTCTAGATAACGCTAAAACAAACCATACACCTATGGCTACTAATATTAGATTAGATGAAGATGTGAATGGTATAAGTGTCGATCAAACCATGTATAGAGGAATGATAGGATTTTTACTATATCTAACTGCTAGTAGACCCGATATTTCGTTTAGTGTTGGCTTGTGTGCCAGATTTCAATCAAATCCCAAGGAATCACATCATACGGCAGTAAAGAGGATTTTAAGATATTTAAAGGGAACATATGACTTGTCCCTATTTTTTCCAAAAAGTGATGTCTATGACTTGAAAGGTTTTAGTGATGCAGATTATGCAGGAGATCTTGTGAATAGAAAGAGTACGTCAGGTATGGTACAATTTCTTTGATCATGTTTAGTATCTTGGTGTTCCAAGAAACAAAACACAGTTGCTTTATCCACCGCTGAAGCTGAATATGTGGCAGCAGCAGCTTGCTGTTCCCAGATGCTTTGGATTAAACAACAACTAAGAGATTTTGGTATTAAATTTGAATGTGTTCCTATTTATTGTGACAATACTAGTGCCATATGCATATCAAAAGATCCAGTGCATCATTCTAGAGTTAAGCATATATATATAAGACATCATTTTCTTAAGGATAATGTGGAACATAAAAATATTATTGTCAAACATGTCAGTACTAATGAGCAAGTTGCAGATATAATGACTAAACCACTTCCTAGGGAACAATTTGAAAAGATGAGTTTGGAGCTAGGTATGATCAAGCTTCACTAAAGTTTAATGCTAGCAAGCCTCCTCAAAGCAACGTGAAAATTGGAAGGGTTAGATCAACCACAACAATCATGATTGAGAAATCAATTATTGCGAGATTTAGGTATGCAACTATCTCAAGTATGTGCCATGAATGTTTTTGATTGCATGCTTAACTGATTAGACCAAGTAGCATAAGTTTACTTTACGTAATTATGTCCTCATATTAAAAACGAAAAAAAAAAACGAGGACATATGTTTTTCTTAAATATTACTTTCAAAATTTTCTTTATTTTTCTTTTTCACAAAATTCCAGCATTTTATCTT
>CM025917.1:20085095-20117417 GCA_000753965.2 Amaranthus hypochondriacus
TTATTTAAAGTATAATCCTAGAGTAAACTGCTTTGATAAATGCTTGGTAAATTATTTTGTAACGAATTAATTTACTAAATGTACTTAGACTTGCTTTAATCTCTAGCATGTTCTAGTTTATTTATTTTACTCTAATTATTGATTAAGTTCGTTTATAAAGTTTGCCATCATCAAAAAGGGGGAATTTGTTGCCCCAAGTAAGTTTTGATGATGTCTTAACATTTATAAACAAACAAAGTTTTAGAGATTGTGTTGTAGGTGGCACCTAAGAAGCTTGTTGGAGGAATGCTACGTGTCAAAGTCAAGGTCAAAGCCAAACGAGTCCATCTTGAAGGTCAAATAAAGAGTCAAACAAATTGTCCGAATTCCAAGATTGATAAAACTGAAATAAGATCACATGGAGACAGTGCAGTGTTCCCAGTGAAGCTGTTTTGAGAATAGAATCAGTGAAAATAGAAAAATAAGTTTATTTCTTGTATTTTGTAGTTCTGTACGGTTATAACTAGAAGTTTCAAAGGAATATTAATTGACAAAAATATTTAACTACCTAGAGAGCTAAAATAAGCCTTCCTTATTTATCTCCACAAAAATAGGAATTTACTAATTTTGGCCTAAATTAACCGTGGGACTTGGAGTAACTTCCAAGCTTCCTACCCACCTTCCCACATCATTAGATAATGGGATTATGGCTTTGTTACACGGTTCTATCTCATATAAAAGAGATAGTGTAACTGGCCATAGGTGCGGGGGTGTGCCATAATCAAGAAAATCAAGAGAGATCATTCAAGAAAAGGAAAAATATTCATTTGCTTAATTTGCCAATTAATTCTCAAATATTTTCCTTGTGCAATCTTTAGTTTTTATTCAATCTTAGAGAATTATTGTGTAAGGGTTCTTGAATGTTGTAAATTAGACTTGGGAAGTCTAAGGAGGAATTGTGAGAAACAAACGAGAGAAAGAGAAGAGAATAGAGAAGGAGAAAGAAAAGAAACGAGGCCTAGAAGAAAAGAGAAGAAAGAGTTTTATGTAATTGAGTTATAATTGCCTAAAGCATATAAGAGAAAATTAAAATCCGAAGTGGTCGTGGCTTTCTTTCTAGTAGGCCTAGAAAGTTTCCACATAAAATTCTTGTCTCCAATTTGCATTCTTGCATGTTGCTTTAAGTATTTTCTTTGATTTCAAATTCCGCAAAAGAGGGCATAAATACTAGGAAAAGCAATACAACAATTCACCCCCCCCCCCCCCCCCCCCCGCTCTTGTTGCATTCATAATCTCTAAGTGTTTCTACAATATAATATAATATTATATATATATATATATATAATATATATATTATATATATATATGTATATATATATATGTATATGTATATATGTATATGTATATATGTATATGTATATATGTATATATATATATATATAATATATACAATTATATATATATAATATATATATATATATATATATATATATATTATATATATACATATATATAATATATATATATATTATATATATATATGTATATATATATATATATATATATATATATATATATATATATTATATATATATATATATGTATTTTGTTATAATACATGTTATATTTAATTTTAATTTTGTTTTATTGAGCTTTAGATGGTGACTATTTTTTGTAATAATTATGAGAACTTACCTAGAATTATTGTTTTTTTAATTATTCTCTTGTATGTACTATAAAAATATGGTAAAAACGATTACAATATGTTCCTTAAATTTAATGAAATTAAGCATTGTATTATTTTACTTAAACTTAGTTGCAACAATTAAAGCTTACCAAAAGTAATTCTTGAGTCGGACCTCGTTGGGGTCTCTGATAGTAATAATTATGGACAGCATGTTGTATGTCTTACGGCTCTATAAAATAACACTATCGGGGAACTAACGAGGAGCAATTCTTAAAGTATTCTTAATAAAATTTTGTTGTTTTAAGTAAAATTTACAATGCTTAATTTCATTAGATTTGAGAAACATATATTGAATGTTTTCAATTTTTTATAGTACAGAGTAGGAAATATTTAAGAAAAACAATTATTTCAATTTTGTACTTATAACTTTTACCCCAAAATGGCCGGACTAAAAGCTCATTAAAATTTTTTTTAATAAATATTACCGACCAGTTAGCGACTAAAATGTAGTGGCAATTTAGTCGGAAGTTTGAAATTCAAAAACACAGTCAAAAGCATTATGACAAGTGATGGCAATTCAGTCCGAATCCAACCGTAGTCCGACTCGATCCGAGGAAAATAATTTCATTCGAGTCCGAGGAAAATCATCCGAGACTTTACGGAGTCCGAGTGAGGATGGACCTTATTAAATCCGGACACTTCGACCCTGATGGGATCGGAATCTGACTTTGTATTTGACTTTTACACCAATATTTTGTTTCCTTTAAAACTCTAGACGTGACAAATTCAAGCTCTCTCTCATACTAATTGTAATTTTCGATTTTGATAAACTACTTGGTATTTTTATTTAGATTAATAAACCAGAATACGACAGATCATATCAAGAAAAATAAATACGCCAAATCAAAATGCAAGAGAATTTTGTTAAATTGTAGTAGTAGGACTATTTCTCTTGTTAAACTTGAATTCAAAGTATATATTTTTGTGAAATTGTATTTGAAAAATATATTTTGTGAATTTTATATGATTTAAAATCATTGGTACAATATCACAATGATATTGATTGACAATAATCCAACTCTACATCCGACTCCGTTGGAGGTCCGAGAGTCCGAGTCGGAGCATAAACTTCGAGTGGAGGTGGACTTGAAAAAAAACTTTGACTGTTATCTAGAGCAAAGTCGGAGTATGTATAATCCAAGCCGAGTTCGACCCATTGCCATCCCTAGTTCTAACGGGTATTTATTACATAAAGATTCTTCTCCCCTTACCGACCAACTTCTCTTGATTGATGTGATCGTAGGTTAGTCAAAAATCGCTATGCTTAGTCAAAATGCAATATGACAAGTTTCTTTATTAGACACATCTTTTACGTGCCGACACTACACCGACTAAATTGTGGTTGCAATTGGTCGTATTCGAAAACTATTTTTTCTGAATTTTCTTTTATTAATGAATGTGGTATTTATTATTTCACAGAACAGTGAACTTACGAAGTGAAAGAAGTTGAATGTATAAGCGAAGTTGTAAAGGAGTTTATAATATTAGATATTTAGAAGGGGTTGAAGAATTTATTCAATTTGAAAGGAAAAAAAATCCAAATGAGGATAGATGTCCGTGTAAACGGTGTGACAACCATAGACGGTGGGCTCCAGATGTCATAAGAGATCATTTGCTAAAGAAGGGGTTTGTCGAAAACTACTACGATTGGTATCTGCACAAATGTTTTGACAGTGCACCAATTTGAAATGAGTTGGCTCCGGTAGAGCAACAGCAAAACACGGTTCAAAATTAGTTGTCACAAGGTCTACGATGCAGCAGAGAGTACTTTTCCCGATATACATCATCATTTTCTACCTCATCGTTCTGATGTCATTGCAAATGTACCATACTCGCCCGTACATATTGACGAAGATCCAAACCCCCAATCAAGACAGTTCTTTTAAATGTTAAGAGCCGCCAACTTATGTCTTTACCGTGGTTGTGAAACGCATACTCAGATGTCAATCATAGGAAGGATGTCGAGCCTGAAGACGGACTATCGTATTCCAGAGAGACGCTACGATAAATTACGTCAATTCATTCTTGAAATGTTGTCGAAAGATAATCGAATAACAACATGTTTTTACGATATGAAGAAACAAATTTCTGCTCTTGGATTGCTTGTAGAGAAGATTGATGGTTGTGTAAATGGGTGTATGATTTATTGGGGCCCCAAAGCGAGTATGCCACAATGTGATGAGTGTAGGGTTTCTAGATGGATATCAGATAAGACTCCTAGAAAGCAGTTCCACTACTTTCCCATCAGTCCTAAACTACAACGAATGTATGCTTCTACGACTACTACCAGCCACATGAGGTGGCATGCGGAGCGCCGTTCAGAAGATGGAGAGATGTGTCACCCCTCGGACAGTGAAGCCTGGTTGACTTTCAACGCGTCCCATCTGGATTATGCAAGGGAGACAAGAAATGTAAGACTGGGGCTGTGTACAGATGGTTTCAACTCATTTGACAGCTTGGGACAACAATATTCATACTGGCTGGTAATACTAACTCCATACAATCCTCCGCCCTTGATGTGCATGAAGAAACAGTACATGTTCTTAACGGTGATCATCCCCGACCCACACAATCCAAAACATAAGATTAACATGTACCTACAGGCATTGATACACGAGTTAAAGTTGTTGTGGGAAGATGGGATGCAGACATACGACGTATCTAAAAGGCAGAACTTTCAGATTCATACGGCTTTGATGTAAACAATCAATGACTTTCCAGCATATTCGATGATGTCGGGGTAAGTACATCTGGCGTGCACACTTGTCTGTACTGCGTGAATGATTCCAAAGCCGTCTATCTAAGACATTGTAGTAAAATGAGTTGGTTTGACTCACACAGAAGATTTTTAGAGTGTAGGCACCCCTACAGTAGAAACTAGATAAATTTCAATCATGGAGCTATTGAGTAGGATGTTCTGCCCGACATACGTAAGGGAAATGACATTTTAGAGGAGCTGGATCGTTAGGGCTTTTTTGGGGTAATTGAAGACGATGCAGCCGAGTACAACGTAGAAATCAGTAAAAACTATGTTGGATGGAAGAAGATAAGCATTTTTTGGGATCTGTCGTACTGGAGTACAAACATGATCCGTCACAACCTTGACATGATGCACATTGAGAAGACCTTCTTTGATAAAATTTTCAACACTGTTGGCCCATTTGAGTTTTGATGATGACGTAATATTTATAAACAAACAAATCTTTAGAGATTATATTGTAGGTCGTATATCCGATTGTCAAGATCGTAGATGGTACCTAAGAAGACTTGATAAAAGAACGTTGCATGTCAAAGTCAAAGACAATTTTTGAGAGTCAATCCTGAAGGTAAAACGATCAAGATAACTATTCCAGTTCCAAGATTGATAAAATTGAAGTAAGATCAGATGGAGACAGTGTAGTGTTCCTAACGCAGCAAGTCAGAGAATAAAGTCAACTAAAAATAGGAAAATAAGTTTTCTTTTATTTAGTTGGTTTGTTTGGGTAAAATTAAAGTTTGCACAAGGGATTTTAATTGGCGGAAAAAATAATGAACTTAAGAATTAAATATTAAATACCCTAATTGATCTCCACTAAAATAGGGATTTACTAAAAATAGGGGTTAAAATTAGTTAAATATGTCGTGGGTATTGGAATAACTTCCATGTCCTTTGCCCACCATCCCACGTCAATAGATAGTGGCATTAAGGTGGAGTCACATGACTCTAACCTATATAAGGCATCAATTAACCGAAACAAAAGCCGTGTGCCCTAATCAAGAAAACAAGAGAGATCAATTCAAGAAGAGGAAAATATATTTTGCTATTCATTCGCCAATTAATTCCAAATAATTTTCCTTGAGCTTTCTTTGGTTTAATCCAATTTAGAGAAATATTTTGTAAGGGTTTTTGAGTGTGTAAATTAGACTTGGGGAAGTCTAAGGGGAATCTTGAGTAAGATTTTGTAAGAGAGAAGAGAACGAGAAAGAGAAAAGGAAAATTGGCGTAGAACAAAATTAGAAGAAGTTGTTTTATGTAATTAAGTTGTAATTACCTAAAACGTAATAAGAGAAATTGAAATCCGGAGTGGTCCTGGTTTTCTTTCTATTAGGCTTAGAAAGTTACCACGTAAAAATCTTGTCTTCTCTTTATATTCTTGCATTTGCTTTAGTATTTTGTTAGATTCAATTTTCGCAAAAACAGGGCATAAATACTCATTAAGGCAATACAACAATTCACCCCCCCTCTTGTTGCATTCATATTCTCTAATCGTTTCTACAAACATATTAATGTGTGTGCCGGGAAAAACTATGGATCATCTCAAGGCACATCAAGATTTAGCCGAGCTTGGGATTCGATCGAAATTGCATCCAGTTGGTTGTCCTTCTAGAGTGACTTAAAACTCTAAGATTTCCTGATGGGTATGTTTCAAATTTATCTAGGAACATCGATACGACTAAACATCAAATATTCGGGATGAAGACTCATGATTGTCAAGTGTTCATGCAACGACTAATTCAATTAACATTTCGGGAGTTGCTGCCAGCGAAAGTATGGGTAACTCTTACTGATATTAATCTGTTCTTTAGAAGTCTTACTTCTCCGATGATTTCTGCAGCAAATATGTGAAGGTCGGACGAGGAAATTACAGTGGAGCTTTGTAAGTTAAAGACTATATTTCCTCCGAAATTCTTTGATGTCATGGAACATCTGCCTGTTCATCTAGCTTACGAGGGCAAGGATTGCTGCTCCGATACAATATAGGTGGATTTATCCCTTTGAGAGGTAATTAAATGTCTAATCTAAGTATTATTAGATTTCAAGTCACTAAGTCTTAATAATTACTACTTGGCTTAAATTACAGGTACCTTCGACATTTAAAGTTGAATGTCAAAAACAAGGCGCATATTGAGGCCTCGATCTATAACGCATATCTTACAGAGAAGCATCATACTTTGTC
Organism: Amaranthus hypochondriacus; assembly: GCA_000753965.2. NCBI lineage: Eukaryota > Viridiplantae > Streptophyta > Magnoliopsida > Caryophyllales > Amaranthaceae > Amaranthus > Amaranthus hypochondriacus. Next base: position 20,091,759 of record CM025917.1, read on the forward strand.
TCGCATTACTTTGGAAAAGATGTTCGGTGTAGAGTTAGAGATCTTACTAGAAATGATGACAGAGGCTTTCATAACGTCAGATTTCGTGTTTTGTCAATATTCACACACCCAATCAAATTTCATGGGAGGGGTAAGGATCTTATGATGGATGAAGCAGATCTCAACATTGCTCAAACTTATGTTTTGCGAAATTGTCCAGAGGTTAATCATTTTTATGATTAATTCGTGCACTTAATCACAAAGTACGAACCAAATCTAAACGCAGAGCAAGTTGACCATGTGGTCTAATTAAAAGGGTCATACTGATCAAATGTCAATGTTTTGATGAGACTACCACCAGATACGACCATGGTACAAGAATCAATCCGCGGTACAAGCTGGTGGACGTTTATATTGGTCGATCATATAGAAATTACAATCCTTTAGGGCTAGCAAGTCAGGCTTCCCATGTTTATTATCTACCTTATCCTAGTTTAAGGCAAAACATGAAAAATTGACGAGTTGTTTACAAAGTCAGATCAAAGCACTTCGAGGAAACCACTTTCCAACTAGAAGAGAAATCACCGGATGTTGTGGTGAATGAAGATGTTTCAGACGCAATAGTCAAACTGTTGTGTGATCCAGCTGGAGATTTGTTAGTGCTAGACAAAACTGTTCAAGATGTCGATGAAAATGAAGACACCGACGAAGATCTTGTATTATCTAATGACGATGATGTCGATGACAATTTTGTAGCCTAATAAATATTTTTTTATCGAACATTGTTTTAGTCATACATTTATTTATGTACTTTTATTGTTGGTCGTACGTTTAATATTTTTTATCCAATATTTTCAATTTTAATAATTATAGATTAATAAGTACAATATAAGAATAATAATAATATTAATAATTCTTATTTAATTAAATTAATAATAATGATAATAATAATAATAATAATAAGAATAATAATAATAATAATAATAATAATAATAATAATAATAATAATTCGCCAAAAAATAAATAAATAAATAAATAAATAAATAATAATAATAATAATAATAATAATAATAATAATAATAATAATAATAATAATAATAATAATAATAATAATAATAATAATAATAATAATAATAATAATAATAATAATAATAATAATAATAATAATAATAATAATAATAATAATAATACAAAATTTAAACACAAGGGCGTATAAAAATTAATTTTTTGAATTTTCTGACTAATTAACGACTATCATTTAGTAGGCGTTTAGTCGGAATTTGGAATTACAAAATTTATCAAAGAAGCTTCTCCTACTGCTCAGACGCATTGGGAAGGTAAAACAACGTTTTAGTATACCGACCAACTAGCGACTAGTTTCTAGTCGGAGGTTGTTGGAACATGAAAAGTGACTAACTGCATTGAGTGAGGTTGTTGGAACATAAAAAAAAATCTCACCGACTGAATACCGACAAATTGTTGGTCGGTGTTTGGTGGGAATATTTTTGATATAAAACAAACTTTTGCACTAGAATATGCCATTTCACATTAGAAACCCTAACTCTCCTTATCTTTTCTCTCATTTTCTTCTTTAACTCCGACGAGTATTATTCTCCAATCTTTATCTTCGACTTGTTTTTGGGCGAAACTCCGACGATTGTCGACTACTACATTTCTACTAGTCTCCGACTATAAAGGTTAGTCTTCTTTATATTTTTTTTACTAATTATTTTTGGTTTTTGTTTGAAAATGATGTTGATGAATATCATGAATGCTAATAAGATTATTTTACATGCTAATAAAATTAATGCATGATTTTTTACTACATGTGTTTTTTTTTTTTTTTTGAATTTTACTACATGTGTTTTCAACATGTTAATCAATTTTTGGGGTTTTTTTTACTATATTTTTTTAGGTTTTAAATTTGTGTTATTACATGCTTTTTTACATGTTTTTTTCTTACACGTTTTAAAGGTATTTTTTGCATGTTTTTTTGCTTTGTTTTAGTCGGATACATTTTCAAATTTTTCTGTTTAAAATTTCGATTTTTAGGGTTTATTGCATGTTTTTATTATGTAAGTTGGATTATGGTTTAATGCATGATTAGGGTTGCTCTAATGCTGGTTGAATATCATTCTGTTATTGATTTTTTTAGGGTTAAATTTTGAAATGTTAAGGGTTAAAATTCGAAATTTTGAGGGTTAAATTTCGAAATGTTGAATATCATGTTGACTATCATGTTAATGGTGGTTTTGTTAATGGTGGTTTTAAATTTAAAAATGTTAATGGTGGTGGTTTATTATGTTAATGGTGGTCATGTTAATGGTGGTTTAAGTTTCAAAATTTTATTGATTTTTTAGATGTTAATGGTGGTGGTAGGCGGTTTTTGGTGGTTTTTGGGACGATTTTTGGTGGTTATTGCGGTAGTGGGTGAGGGCTATTTGGGGAGGATTTAGTGGTTGATTAGAGTTTATTCTTTTTTTTGAGTTAATTCTTTTTTAGTAAGTATTTAAAATTTAGATTATTAATTGTTGATATGTAGAAACAGTCAAGGACAACGAATTGACCCACCAATCGGTCAATCGTATGAGTCGTACAACGACCATCCGGAAATCACCTACCCCATTCAACCTCAACCTCAATGTAACCCTCAACATCGTACGCGTTCTGACCCTCAACCCGCAACCAATCGACCTCAACCTTAACCTCAACGTGAACCTCTTGCTTTAACGTATTCTCAACCTACTGTGGGTTTGGATGATCATTTTTGAGGTCATTGGGAGGATGGAGGGGATCACTCCCTCTACGGTGTCATCGTGTTTTTCGCCACGTCATGCTAGGACACCGGAGTCTGACACTGTGTAGGGGCCGTCGTGCGTTGATCTTTCCCCTTTGACGCCGCATCGACGACCACCCCTACCATGGATGCTTGATAATTCTGGGTACGTATTATTATTTGTTGTATTCAGATAGTTATAAACATTCCATATACTAATTAGAACTTGTTTATTTATGAAGGTTTGCCACAAACGGTGGCAACCAATTATCCAAGTCCATCCGTAGGACCTTTGAGGCCTACCAAGATGCTAATGAATGGGTATGGAGGCACCTTGATAGACGAACGATTGATTTCTATTGGCAACAATTAGTGATGGCCACGGTCCGGGTTGGGCCGGTTCCGTTCCGGTTCCAACCGGTTCCGGTTCCATTTGGAACCTGACCCGGACGTTTCTGGTTCCGGTTCCGGTTCCGGCCGGTTCCAACCGATTCCTTGGCGGTTCATGAGACGGTTCCGGCGGTTCCAATTTCCGGGTCGGGTGGGTCGGACCATCGGTTCCGTTCTTATTTTTCCTTTAATTTTAATAAAAAAAATACTATAATAATGCGGACGTACCTTCGTCGATTACTTGATTATTAGCGAAATTCATTAGTTGTCATCGTTATTAAAATATTTACTAAAAAGAAGGAATAAATAAATTAATAAGAAACGAATCAACGATAAAGATCATAAATAAAAAAAAGGCGAAATTCATGGTATTTTATTGATATTTCTTTCCACCATTCTAAAATATTATAATTACTTTGGTCGATTTCAAAGTGATGTTTAAGATAATTATCTAATTCTAAATATGAAGCGGAGGAGGAGGAAGAAGATGACTAGAAAATTATCATCTCGACTTATTATGTTAGCGATTACGGGATTATAATAATCGGGACGTGCCGAGACGCTAGCACGCCTAGACGTATTGCGACTCGGGTTATATATACTAGAATAATGGTCATAAAGGTCCGCTAAAAGTTTTTTACAATTTCCTACACAATTATGTACATCACTAGACGGGCGATCTAATGCTTTGGTACTAAATTCCTATTATTTTACTTAGGTTTTCCGTCCTAAAACACGGATCTAAAATTGTCGCAATTCCATAAATATAAGGAAAATTAGTGAAATACGCTTTCCACTTATCCATCATATCTGCAAGAATCGGCTTTAAAAAAACGTTACTATCATCATGAGAATGTTTAAGAAGATGATAAAAAACAATAATACATTCACTTATTACTAAGTGAACGTTTGGTTCATAAACATATGAAAAAATCTTAGTTTCGTGGACATATGATAAGTGCAATTATTTGCACTCATCATTAACATATTTGCGCTCATTTTCGATGTTTAGAGGCGGTTTAGGGTTGTTTTATGTGGTTTCACTCCATTTCGGTATTCCATGTCCAATTTGTAGCCAAATGGGTGAATTATGGTACTTTGAGTCATTTTTGTGGGTTTTTGGTGCTAATCATGTTTACAAGGCTCAAAGAACGTATCAATGTACCAATTTTGTCAAGCCATGAAGAGTAAAAAAGCAAAAGAGTAGAAAAGTGTTGTTAATGCAAAAGTATTAAGGTGAAATTTGATACATGTCTACTCTTTTGGCTATAACTTTTGATAGGAATATTGTATTAATACAAAGTTTGCGGCATTGGAAACTAGACTTCAAGGGCTTTCCAACGGTATATTATATGTCCGATTCTGATAACCGAGCAAGAAATGGAGAGCGTTTGAAGTTGATACAGTTTTTCAGCTCCGGTTCCGGTTCCATAGAACCGTTGGGCCGGGTGAACCGGTCCGGTCCGGGTTCACGGTTCTGGGCGGTTCCACTGAACCGGTGGGGCGGGTGAACCGGTCCGCGGTTCTTTGGTCCGGTTTTTTCGGTTTTTTCCGGCGGTTCCACGGTTCCGGCAACTTTTTTCCGGCGGGTTCACGGTTCCGCGGTTCGGTTCCGGTTCGGAACCTGTCACGAACGTTCCGGTTCCGGTTCCGGTTTTAAGCGGTTCGGGACTGGTTCGGGACCGGGCCAACCCGGACCGTGGCCATCACTAGCAACAATTTCTAGTAAGGATATGTACTTCATAACTTATTTGATCGACTTTTGATTGACTTGCTTTGTTATAAAAATAGTATACTGATTGATCATGTCGTTTGAGAAACAATTGTCTTGGGATCCTTCTATCACTTCGCTAGTGTACGTGGAATGGGAGAAGAGGGTCAAGCTTAGGTACAAGGACATTATTTTTTCTCATAGGAATGCCTATGAGTAAAATATTGAGTACAAGCCCAGCTGGGTGTCGAGAGAGATTTGGGACCGATGGTTAAGTTTTTATAGGTCCGAAGAATTCGAATCCCATTGGTCAAGAGGGAGGAGGAACTGCCACCTAGGGGATGAAGGGGGTGCGGCTGAAGTCACCCACACTGGCGGTTTGGTGTCTGTATGCAAGATGTTGCGCATTTTGGTATAACGTTCAACTTGTACTATTTCATTTATTGACTTTATACATACATATATATTTATACATAGACATAGAATCGATAACCATGGTTGAAATTCATTACAGGAGCAAGATCAACAACAGACTCCCCTCTCTTATGAGTTGTTTCTACACACTCATAAGGTGCGTACAAACGACGAGTTGTAGTGGGTCAACGAGAAGTCCAAGGCTATACGTTTAAGTTTAACCTCTTATGTATATTAGTTTTTTATTAGCATTTTCGGTTATCACTGAAACATAACTTAGCTTTTGGTAGGTTAGCTTTTGGTACATTAGCTGTTTTAGAATATTCATTAGGATATCTGATATTTGGATTTTGAGAAAATGCTGGTTTGGTAGCTTTTTTCGATATAGATACACATTATATCTATATTGTTTTTTTTTCAGGGTTTTTATTTGGTTTTGGGTTTTGTTGGTTTTGTAGCATTTTAGAATAAATTTTCACAGAATTTATTGTTACATTGTTTAGGATGAATACAAGTGCCTCATTGTCGATGTTCCTATTGATGCGCCTGATCAAAAGATTAACGACAACTATTTTCAAGTCGTTAAAAACATCAAATCACAAGCGCCGAGGAAAAAGAAGCCCTCCAAGAAAGTCTTTGGTGTTGGTGACGCGGCACAACTTCATTATGCTGATGTTCTTACGCCGCAATCCCAACACCTGGCCACTTCTTCCCCAGTCCAAATGGTGAACGAGCACATTTTAAGGGAGGAGCATGATGCACTCTTGGAGGATCGACAGTTGATGGAATAGGTCAACAATTTGCTCAACTTTGTGCGCACCTTGTTCTGTCATAACTCGGCCTACCAACATCTCCTCCGCCTCCACCGACTAGCTAAGCCCTTGTATTTTGATTTTTATTTTGAAACAATTTGGGTTGTTTAATATGTTACTTTAATGTTTTTCTACATTTGTAATATAATGTTTTTTTCGTGCCTATTTCATATTATCTTTAATGCGTTTTTATTTTGTTTGATCGATAATCTAGGTTGTCAAAAACATAAATCTGGTAAAATGTGCTCAATATCATTGACCACATTTGACCTGTTTTATTATTTTATTATTTATTTTTTTCCACTGAATTCCCACTACAATTTAGTAGGAAATTAGTCGGTAACATTAGCCACCTTTTTTAGGTCAGCTCAGTCAAAATTAAGGTTTGACTTTACCGACTATGCCGAATATATATATATATATATATATATATATATATATATATATATATATATATATATATATATATATATATATATATATATAGGATTTGGATCATGTGAAAACCAATTAAAATGGTGAAAACTGAAACAGGGGTACATAAAAGCTCAAATGGTGTACATATTTAAGTGGCAGTTTTGTAAATAATTAGACATTTGCTAAAAAGGTACATATATGCTTAAAAGAGATACATATTCAGATGACATTTTTGTAAATAATATGAACTTTTTTCTTCACAAAAAATATGTACACCCTATAACATAATATGTATCCCTTTTGCCACAATATGTATACCTCTATCTAGTTTTCAGTTTTTACCGCTTTAAGTGTTTTCACTTGATCTTACCCCTATATATATATATATATATATATATATATATATATATATATATATATATATATGTTGGATCAATTACAAACTACAACCTTATAGGTTTACTCAATTTCAAATAAACAACCTCGACTATTTTTTTTTCCAACAACAAAACTTGGAAAACGCGACATCGAAACAGCAACCTCACCAGATGACCTGCTAATTGACCGTTGACCATTCTCAATGACCTTTGCAATCGAACCCTTGTTTACCAACCTCTATCTAACCCTCCCTACTTACCACAATTCCCTCCACCACAATACCACTACCACCACCACAATCAAAAGTTAGGATGGGCTAATTGACAATCCCTGTTCTTCTTCTTTGCAATCGAAATAGGAACAATCAAGAAATTTTTTATTTATTTTGGAATACAACAACAAACAAAGACCCATCTGGTTCTCAAGAAGGGTCTAATCTGAAATACAACAAACAAAGACCCACAATCTCACTTCCTCTTACACAAACCTCACACCCTTCAAACAACCCTGAACACACTATAAAGTCAAGTCACCACCCACCTTCAATAAAACTGTGAGTAGAGAGAGAGGAGAAATAAGGTGACTGCCAACTGGGGTTGCTTGAGGTGGGTAGTTTGAATAATGTGGGTAATGGGTGGTGTTTTGGGGGGTAAACTTTGATAGTCGTGGCTTGTGGTACTTGGTTTTTCCTCTTCCCATGTTGTTTTTCTTTCTATTTTTCTTTCTTCATATATCAAATTTCTACCTTTTGGGTGTTTTTTGGTTTGGTCCAATAAGTTTCCAACTTTAAAACTTAATTTTTTAACGAAAAATTTGTAATGTTTAGCTCATGATTTGTAATTGTTGTATTTATTTACTGTGTTAAGACCACAATTTGATTTTGGGTTTTTCAAATTTTTGAGTTATCTCGTGATTTTGCCAAAGTATAGGGGTTGAAGAGTAAGTTAATTTTTAGTTATTATTGGTAAAAAAAACTATTTTGGGTTGTCCAGAAATTAGCTTTCTATGAAAAGGTGAATGACATGGGCAAGTAAAGACCTTCTATTGCTGTGGTGTTACTAGTGAGTTTTTATCTCTAATATTGTTTTGACTAAATTAAAACAAAATTGAATTAGAATAAAGAAACGAAACTGTAATTTTCTTCTGTTTTTCAGAAATATTTATTACACTTTAAATGATTTGACCTTTTTGGTAGATTTAATTAAAGTAGAAGAGCTGAAATCAAACTGAGCAATCTCATGAATGATTAATGTGTTGTGTAATCAATGTATCATCTTTGTTTGTAAGTTACAAGGTTGAATGATGGTAAGGTAACTATAGATTCCCTTCAATCTGAGAAGTTTTTGGGTTAAAAAACGTTAGAGAAGAAGGTGTAATTGGGGATAATTGGATAATTAGGTTAGATTAATAAATTCAATTCAAAGTCAAAGGTTATTTAGCATAATAAATAGTCAATTAGCAGGTTATCCGATAAAAAGATTGTTACAATGTTGTGAAGGCTGTTGTTGGTAAAAATAAAAAAAAACTTTGACGTTGATTATTTAAATATATGTATCTAACGGTTGCTTTTCTCTCTTTTCTCTCTTCTCTCGAACGGTTAGCTTTAACCAACACCGCCGCCGCCGCTCCGATTACCACCACTTCACCCCCTCCGTTTCCCCTTTTGTCTGCAGGTAATAATTCCAGTGAACTCAAGTTCACTTTCTCACTTCCCATTTTCTACCTCAAACGACTACCCCATTTTCAAAACCACCGCACCACCGCGGCTTCCACCACCACCATCACTTCACACCCCTAAACTTCACACCTCAAACGACTACCCATTTTCAGCGGTCAGAGGTAACACCAACCAAGTACAATAATGTCATTGGACCATCACCCCTCGCTCCCGATCTCTGTTTCACCGACGTAGTACGTACCACACAGTTTGGGGAAGGAAAGTTGGCCGGCGTTCAAGCGCTGAAGGAGGTGATACCCGTCCTCTCCCTTTAGCTCTTTCAGTTTCTTTCTATGACCTTTACTCTTTTTCTCTTCGTTTTATGCACTAGCCCTTTACTAGTTTTGGTATTTACTGCTTCTATTTCTACTCCATAGTTTTTGGATGTTTTTTGATAGCTCCTCGCATAGCTTTGGTTCTAGTAGCACTTGTTTTGGTATCACTATTTCTTGTTGGATTTTTTTAGTGCTTTCATTTTTTTGTTCATTTTTTTCTAAGATTTTTTGGTTGTGTTTTATTGTGTCCTTTCTGTTTTTATTGTTTGTTAGTGTTTGTAAGTGCTGCAAAGTTTTGAGAGTTCGTTTTTCTCTCGTTTTGAGAATCCAATGCGAGTGGGTGTAGTGACGTTTGTTGTTTTAGCTTCGTTATCCTTTGTTCTTTGTTTTTTAGTATCCATATTTTTTTATTGTTTTATTGTGCGAGTGTGTCTTTTGTTTTATTGTTCTCAATTAAGTACCTTTTCTTGTTAGTTATCGTTTTAGTGTGTTTCTCTGGTTTAACCTTTGTGAGGTCTTGGTTTGTTTGTGTTTGAGTTTACGGCGTCACCGTCTTTTAACTTTTGGTTTGCTCCACGAGTAGTCGAGTATAGAGTTTAGGTAGAATAATGGTTAACTAAGGTTAGGTCCAAGGAGGGGGGATGCAATGGGGAAGCAGGATGTTGAGCTAAGAGTGAGGACATGGAACATAGGTACGCTACAAGCCAAGTCATTGGAGTGGGCGATTGAACTTTCTAAGTACAGGATTCAAGTGGCTTGCATTTAGGAAACTAGGTGGAAAGGGCAAAAAACAAGCATTTTAAAGGTTTATAAGCTATGGTATGCCGGTTTGGATGGAAAGTGAAGTGGAGTCGATATTCTTGTAGCTAATGATATCTTAAAGCAAGTCGCAGAAGTTAGGAGGTGGAATGATATAATTATGCTGGTTAGAATCGTAGTGGGAGAAGATGTCATATCGATTATTAGTGCGTATGGACCGCAAGTTGGGCTAGATGAGGAAGTCAAACGTGAGTTTTGGGATAACCTGTGGAACCTTATAGATACCATCCCTGCCGATGAAAAAGTTTTTATAGGTGGAGACTTCAATTGACACATAGGTAAAGAGGCAACTAACTATAACTCAGTTCATGGCGAATTTAGTTATGGTGTAAGGAACGAGATCAGAGAGATCTTGCTTGAGTTTGCGTTAACAAAGGAGTTGGTCACAACAAACTCGATCTTTAGAAAGAAGGATGATCACTTGATTATGTACAGGAGTGGTGGGCATGCAACCCAAATTGACTATTGTTTGGTACGAAAGGTCGACTAGAGCTCGTGTCTGGATTGAGAGGTCATGCTAGGTACAGAGATGCCCACCCCACATAGGTTATTAGTGCTAGTGTTTCGTATGAGGAGAAAGATTGCCGAAAAAAAGATAAAGGTTAGGCAAACGATCATGTGGGGACGGCTTAAGGGGGACATGGTCGCTACCGTGTCAAACAAGATCAAGACTTCGGGCTACCATAGTATATCAAACGATGAAAGCCAAATGTGGGGGACCATGGCGGAAATCATTCAAAAGGTGGCAACAGAGACAATAGGGGTGTCGACGGGGAAGACAAAGGTGTACGAAGAGTCGTGGTGGAACGAAAAAGTGCAAAAGAAGATAAAGGAGAAAAACAGGAGTTTCAAGGAGCTCATGGCTTGCATGGAGAAGGAGGATAGGACACATAAGAAGGAGAGGATAAGAAAGCAGTAGTGGAGGCAAAAGATCAAGCGTTTGAAGCCTTTTATCAAAAGCTTGAGACCAAAGAGAAGGATAAGTATATTTATAAGTTGGAAAAAGCACGATCTAGGCAAACGAAGGACCTGGGGGCAATGAAGTTCATTAAAGATGAAGGTGGACGAAAACTGCTTAGACAAGAGGACATCAAGATGAGATAGAATCAATATTTCTCCCAACTGCTCAATGAGACTAGGGGTCGAGAGGAGGAAACTCAACAAACTTCATACCCCCAAAGAACACAAGGGCGTGGATCGATTATCGATATTAACACGGCGGAAGTAAGAGAAGCTCTCAAAAAAATGAGGAGATCAAAGGCAGTCGGACCGGATAACATTCCGATTGAGGTGTGGATGGGTTTCGAAGAGGAGGGGATTCAGTGGCTTACTGACCTCTTTAATGTCATCTTGAGGACCACGAAGATGCCAGAAGAATGGAGGGTTAGCACACTTATCCAATATTTAAAAATAAGGGTGATGCACAAATTTGCGAGAACTATAGAGGGATCAAACTTCTAATCCACGCTATGAAACTCTGGAAAAGAGTGATCGAGAAAAGAGTTAGATGAGAGACGATAAATAGGGAGAACCTATTCGGATTCATGCCGGAAAGATCAACCACCGAGGCAATCCATATTTTGAGGAGACTGATGGAAAAGTATAGGGAACGAAAGAAGGATTTGTATCTGGTATTCATTGATCTGGAGAAAGCGTACGACAGCATACCACAAAGTATCGTTTGGGAAAGCCTCGAGAATAAAGGTATTTCACGAAGATACATCGAGGTAATACATGACATGTATGACAGAGTCGCGACTAACGCACATACACCGGCGGATATGACTTAGTCTTTCCTAATTAAAGTGGGACTGCATCAGGGATCAGCATTAAGTCCTTTCAATTTTACGGTAATTATGGAAGAGCTCTCTAAATCCATCTGGGAGAATGTACCATGGTGCAGGCTTTTCACCGATGATATAGTATTGGCCGCAGAAACCAAAGAGGAGGCTAATAGTAAATTGGAATAGTGGAGGGAAGCCTTAGAGGGAAAGGGGTTGCGCATAAGCCGTACGAAGACAGAATACTTGCGAATGCAATTTCAGTGGGATATAATCGATAAGGGAGCCAAATGATACCATAGGGGGTGAAGTTGTTGCATGTACGTCCAAGGTCAAAAATTTGGGTTCTGTGATTCAAATGGAGACGTTACTAATCGTATACAAGCGGGTTGATTTAAGTGGCGAGTGTGCGAGCAGCGAGGCGAGTGCTTGTGATAAAGTTTCCGCGCGTTGTGATTAGGCCGACGTTGTTATATGGGACAGAAAGCTGGCCCGTAAAGAAGGTTTTCGAACAGAGGATGGAAGTAACGGAGATGCGTATGTTGAGGTGGATGTGCGGTAAGACTATGTTGGATAGGATAAAAAACCAGGAGTTTAAGAAGACGTTAAGGGTTGCACCTATCTCCACAAAGATGCAGGAGAATAGGTTGAGATGGTTTAGGCATGTGCAGAGAAAGACACTTGACGCCCGAGTAAGAAGGATCGAATGCATCAAAAGTGACATGCATGAACTTTACCTCTCCAAGGACCTGAACAGGGATAGGGCCAGTTGGCGGCGTCTTATCCACGTCCTAGATTACTAATCCCTTTACCCCCTTGTTCGTCCTTTTCCTTTGCCTTTCTGTCGCTTTTTACCTGTTGCTTTGATCTTATCTTTGTATTTGTGTGTATGCTTTCATTCTATCTGTCAACTGCAGGTTTCTCTTTCTAGAACACCGTTCTCGAGCCGGGAGACTCTTTGATCGCACTCTCTTGTATGGGTATGAGCATGCCATTGTTTCTCCCTCCCCAGACGCTGATCATAGTTTTCTATGAGTGGAATACACTGGGTATGATGATGATGATGATGATGATGATGATGATGTATGTATGTATGTAAATATATTTATGTATGTATGAAAAGGAACACGTTTTTGCCAAAAGGAAGCAGTGGCAAAAGTGTTACCGTTACATCAAAATGATTTACTTTTGCCGATTGTGCCGATGTGTTGTTCTGATTTGCTAAATTTGTTGTTCACTTGGTGAATGTGTTGTACTGACTTGTTTTCTTGTTGACTGTGCAGTTGTGATGTCTTGATTGCTTGATTTTGTTACTACGCTGTGTTTCCACCCCTCCCCCACATTGACCAGAGCCATATAAGAAATGAGGTAGAAGAGCATAGCAATTAGCAAGTTATCCACTGTAAACTACAAACACCTTAATACTTTTTAGCTTGAAACTGTTGGGAATGGGATACTCCAAATTTTGTCTCCTTGCTTTTCTCATGCCCACACTTGCATCTACAGGTTTACTTCTATTTTAGATGTATTAATGTCGTTACTTTGAGTCTTGTCTCACTTTTTTAGATTTTGATATTGTTGGTTTTTGTTTTGGGTCTTTCAATTTAGTGTCAATTTGGAATGACATGTTATGTAGTTAGATAGTATGCTCTTTTGGTGAATGAGTCATGTTTATGATCTTCAAATCAGTACAAATATTACGTGACATTTTTCTCATTTCGTTGTAATTAGTTAGTTTTCATTGATGATTCTTAAATCGTTATTTTATAACTTGTGTTTAGGTGACCACCTAAGAACGAATACGACAATCACAATTCACAAGTACCAAATACAAGCATCCAAAAGCAGTTATGAAGGCGTTATACTTTGGTTCTTAGTTTTCCATTGTAATATCATGACATTGATATTTTTTTGTTAATATTATAGATATTTTGTTTGTTACTATAGAAAAAATCTATGAATATAATCAAAGACTATATATATTTATGTAATAATTAATAATCATAACAACAATAATAATAATAATAATAATAATAATAATAATAATAATAATAATAATTTAAAAAGTATAAAATTATTTATTAATAATATCGTAATTACTATATTAGAAAACAAATAAAAAAATAGCAGTATATATTTCTAGCCAAAATTAGCCTACAAAGTGGTTATCATCTACGTTATCAACACTTATAAGTGTGAATAAACGGTTTATAATTCAATAAGAATGTCCTTAATTTCCCCACAATTGAAAGTGAGGAGAACGTCCCCAAGCTTATAAGTGAGGATGGAAGTGCATGTACCCACACTTATAAGCGTGGCTGAATGCGGATTTCCCCACATTTAATAAGCGTTGACAAAATTTCCCCCATAGAATTTTTCGCAACACTTATTTAAGCGTGGAGAATTACTTTAGCCTCACATAAAAGCGTGGGCAATTACATTTTTAAGCGTGGGGAAGAAGTAACTTTTTTTTGTATTGATTTTATAATTCAAAAATGTTTAAAAAGTAATACGTTTTTGTCAAAAAGAATCAGTGGAAAAAGTGTCACTGTTACATAAAATTTGTTACATTTTAACTACAAAATTTTCACACAAAATAGTAACACTTTTTTGCTAAAAAATAACAAAGAAACAAGCAACAAATAATTCCTATTCTGAAATCAATTACTTCGTAAAAGTAAATTAGAAATAGGATTACATTATTATAGCCACTATAATTCAAAAATAAAACAACACAACACGCAATAACATCAACATAACAATTTCATTCTTTGATGAATCAAACACTATTGGAGGTGTAATGATTGCTATTACCAATTGTAACACCTCCAAATAACCGCATGATTGCATTTTAAAGTTCCACAACATCAATTACCAGATAAAAAAGTGTAAGAACGATCCTCATTTTTGCACCCAAAGATGATAGCAAGTAAGAGAATCAAACTAACACCCTTTTCATCTTCAACATTTTTGCTTTTTAATGATCTCTTTTTGTGAAGTTTCATCTAATAAAAAATTAAATTAATAAAAAATAGATATATTATTTTGATGGTTTCCTTTAATGAATTTACAATGTGACCTAGGGAGGAACATTGTATTAAAAAGTCTAAACTTTATTTTGCAATTATAATATAGTTTCGTTTGTACGAGACCATCTAACCGTACGATAAACCCATGTAATTAATCTAATTTTTTGATAGATCAATTTTACATTGTAAGTAATCACTTTAACATATAAAATGTACATTGTCAAGCTAACAAATATGGTCTCACGAATTTGAGATTAATTATATGCATCATAACACCTTTAAAAGTTATATATTAATCATGGTTGAACAACTTCTCAAATTATGTACATATGGTATTTGTTACCGCCCTACTAATAGTCAATTGAAAACAACTTGTTTGTTATTACTTAAAAGGTAAGAATGCACATATCTGACCCTCCAAACCCTACACCAGGCATAAAAATGGCTGTAAAAAATTGACCCGACATGTAATACCGCTTCAAATCGACCTGTATTCGACTCGTTGGTTGATTCGAGGTGCAGTGACCTGTAACCGGTCGAAACTCGACCTGATGTTAACCCGTAACCCGACATGTACCCGATTATTTTTACCAATAATCGACCGGTACCCGACTCAAGAACAATCGACACCCGAGATTGACCCGACAATGAGGGTTAACTAAACTCGATTTGCACCCGACCCGTAACAACTGAAACCCGTCTTTAACCCGATAGGTACTCGACTTAATCCCACCCAAAATGATGCATAATCTAACCTGAAAATGTGATTAAGCGATATAGTTTGATTTAACCGTATCAAGTTTAATTCAGTTAATAATTAATAAGTTTGATTTTGAATCAAGTTTAGTTAATTTAGTTAAAATTAAACAATAAATGCAGGCCGCCAGGCCCACAATCAAATCTTATCGGCGTTTTGTTAGGCTAAACCAAATTTGTCTAGCCGACAACTTTAACCGACTACAACTCTTTATTCTCCAATCCCAAACGATTTCAACATAAAATACCGTATAATAGTCAATTGAATGTTATTTGTTGCATCTTCTACCCTTGTTCAAGGCAGTTCTTGCCGTAGTCAAACACTCATCGATTTATAAGCTTATTTCAAAAAGATGGTATTAATACTTTAAATCTCGATTCAAACAATTAAGATCACATTTAAGTAGGATTGATTACCTATTAAATCTCGGAGGTTAATACTTTCCTTTACAGAATAATACTTTAAGTACTAATTATTAGTGCAGCGAATTTGAGGAGCATTATCGATCAACAGAAGCATGCATCTACTTTAAGCTACCACCTACATATGCATTATACAAAGGGAAGAAGAGTGTTGTATTTTTATTAATTGCAAAGCATTCAGAATAGTACAAAACTATAGTTATGTATAAACACGTATGTAGTATAAGCTACCACCTACATATGAGCTGTCCATATATTTAACAATGAATTAAACCAAAAGCACTTTTGGCTGAATGAAAATAACATTTTCATGTTGAGTAGAAGATTTAGGGTTAGACCCCTACTGGGTGCAGGTATTAGCTCGTGGGGTTTCACTGTGAGCATTCACTTTATACATTTCCCACATTGAGGTGAACAAGAATGGTTTGTCCACATCTTTCAGGAAAAAACAACTCCCACCAGAACCCTTCTTTGTGAGGGATATTGGGAATTATCATTTACCTTAACCAATATATTAATTGAGGTAACATGCTTAATAATAACCTTATAACTTAAATCTAACGACAAATCTAATTTTAATTACTAAACAAGTGATCTTTTAATAATGATAAATTTTTTAAAGGTCATGTACAATTTCAAAATTTATGATAAATGAACAACTATATATCTTTAAATACATAATATATACTAAGAAATATAATATTAAATCTCCTAATTTTTTAGAGCCCTATATGATTAAACATGTTGAACATACGAAACTTTTTACATAACTTAAACATTTAGTACATAGGTTCACTCATTTTCTTTCTCTTCTTGTTTAAGCGTTGAAAACCAAATTGCCCGTAGACAACGGATGGCTACAGAGTAGCCCGTAGCTAAGCTTGGCGACTGATCTTATCTATAGCCAACCCGTAGCCAACCTTGGCTACGGATTTTAACCATCTTAATTTATTTTTATAGTGAAAAATATTTTTTTCTAGGAAAGTGAAAAATATTTAAAAAATTAATACACGAAGTTTAAGGCCTCAATAATAGATTACATATTAATCTCAATTAATTGAAAATAAATATTGTGTTTTATAATTCAAAAATAATTCAATTAATCGAAAATAAATATTGCGGTTTATAATTCAAAAATAATGCTATGAAAATAAAAAATAAATTAAATAGGTGAAATGGGTTAGATAGGGTTTAAGCTACCTTTTTCAAGTTTTTAGTTTATCAATTATCTCTTTAATAAATTCGAATTCTAAATATTTATCGTCTCGCTTTCGTTCATAAATTTAAAAATGTCTAAGATGGTATGTCAATTTTAGTAATTGAAGGTTTGAAAATGGACGCATGTGTAACACCCCGTAAATTTTTATAAAATATTTGGGATTAAAATAAAATAATAATAGTCAAGTATAAGAATTTGAGTGAATTAATATGTGACAAGCGATATCGGCATTTGTCGCGTATTGGGTTATCGTTATTAATCTAATTTAATTCTTCATGTGTGTTAAAATTAAACCTAAGCAATTAAACACAATATTAATTAATTAAAAAAAAATTATTCAGTAGTAATTATGGGGGTGGCCGGTTGTCTTGGGGAAATTGGAGGGATTTGTAACTCCCTTCCTAAGTGTGTTTTATGACAAATTTAAGAGGGGGGTTATGGGTAGTTTAAGGGTTGTGGGCTTATATTTAAATTTGCTAGATTGTGAGATGATTCCTCCATTTTGCTTTTCTTCATAAAAAAAAAAAAAAAAAAAAAAAAAAACCTTCTTTTCTTTCCTCTTGTTTTTCGGCTCCTATATATATATAAAAAAAAATAAAAAAATAAAAAAAGAGTTTTTGTGATCATTCAATCTCTAATTCAAGGGTAAGAAAAGTTCAATTGTTAATATTAGATTTTTACTTTTTAAAGAAAGTTATATTTTATATGTAATATATGATGATATCCTATGACTTCTAGGAGGATTGAGTATTTTTATGTAATTTTTATTTATATAATCCTTTAACAAAATTGATTTGTTAAAAGGGTTAAGACAAATTGTGTAAAGTTTTTCATTGACTTATTATATTCTTTAGCAAATTCAAATTTGATATAAGAATAAAACCTTTTAATATTTAAATTTATTTCATATTTAAACATCCCTAGCAAAATTTCAATTTGCTAGAAGGAATTTAACGGTGTGAATTAAGTGAAATAAACATTCATGTTTTTATTTTTGTGTATAAATTCCTTAAAAAAATTTGATTTGTTTAAGGGATTGAATTTATTTATATGTATAATCAGAATCATAGGGGTGCTTTGGCTTATGATCCTCTACAAAATTCGATTTGTGAGAAGATCAAGTATTTAATTCCATTATTTTAATTTATTGTTTTTAATGTGTGTTTGAGTGGTCTTGTGTATGAGAATGTTTTAGTTAGTGGTTTTGTGTTTGATGATGGATAAATTTATGTGTGAGATAATATTACATGTGGTTGGAAATGTTAGGTGATTGTGTGACAAGGAATATTTGTTTTATGATTCGGTTTTTGTTAGTTTTCTTAGTTGTGAATTATAAAGTGGATCTTTCTTTTTATAAAAAAAAAAATAATAATAAAAATGTGTGATAATGAGTACGTGGCACGAACTTTCCGGACAGCAATAACTGCCTCGGAAGTGACGCCTCATATTTTATTAGGTAGGATGCGTTTTCGTTGTCATTTTATTTAACCGATATGTTAAAAGTCGTTTAAACGCTTAAAATAATTAAAAATAGTAAATAGATTCTAGAAATTATGAAAATTGGTGTCCAAGGTAATTGATGCGTTCCGGACGCAGTGGTGAAGTCGGATTTTTCATTTGGATTTTCTAAACTGTCCAAATTGGCAGTTTAAGTTTCTGGTTAAAATGTGGAATTTTGAACTATTAGGAATTTGATGAAATTAATTAAAATTACTAAGTCTTATTGATATCTTAGTGGTATAGAATGAGTTAGAATTGTAAACACGTTCTAATACGTGTTCGTTTTGTGTGTGTGTTTGTTTAGGACCTCGATTCATAAGAGGGTGAAATTCCTGTAGCGTTTGAATATCATTGTTTGCCGTGCTTAAAGGTACACGCTTAGACCATACTATTTATGTGGTTGTGCAAGTAATGTTGTTTCATTCTTGATTATGGCATTGTGACTCACATAAGGATTAGACATCTCAAATAATTTGAAAGAAGTTTAACTTGGAAATTGAGGATGTAATGGAATGGATTATCCCAAGGGGGTTAATATTTTGGAATGGATTATATATTTTGTTCCCATGGCAGTTTTGGATCATTACGGTCACCATGGGGGTATGCATACTTTAACCTCTGACGACCCGAACAGGACGGGCAACGTCTTAGGTCGGTGGTTGCCTTGGGATTAGGTCTTCCAAGTGTATTCCTCCAAATGAATTGGATTATTACTTGGACGACCCGAACAGGACGGGCAATGTTTCAAGTTGGGGATTTTTGAATTAATATATTAGAGCCTTTGCATGCTAGGGTGAACACATTGCTTGTTTTCCACTTGTTGATAATTTGTATGTTGTCTCTGACGTGTATTGGATTGTTCTTTGGAACCTGCTTTCGTTGTCGATCGACGACTAGCAGGTTGATTGCAGGTGAGGACTGGAGTGAGGTTCAAGTTAGGATCACATCACCCAAGACCGTGTTTTATGTAATAAGAACTATAGTAGAAAATAATTTACATTTATGTAATGGAACTTAGTTTAGTTGTTTTGTCTTTTCGTTAGTAGAGGCCGATGGGTTCTCAAGTTGTAATATGGAACTCTTATAATATTGTCGCTACCGTATACTTTAATTTTTTCGCTTAGTTATATTCCTTTATCGGTGGAACGTTGACGATCTTGGACGGGATTCTTCCCACTGAGTGTCCAGTTGTGAACCGGAGTCATATTTTCATATGGTTATCCGGCTCACTCGAACCGGACCGTTACAATTGGTATCAGAGCCAGGTTCCCTTAGAGATAAAGGAATACTTGACCTTAGTAGAGAGAGTTAGGGTTTGACCAATGTGTTATTAATTGACTGTTTTGTGATATGTCATGGGGTATGTTTGGGAGGGGACCGTTAAGACCTTATAATAGTATAGGTGACTTCGGTTGTCAACAATCTTTTAATTACCTTCCGTTTTATACATATGTTCAGGATCATGGACAAAGGAAAGGCCCCAATGAACCCACACTCCCCTAGCCAAATTAACGTCGTATCAAGGTTTGACCCGGAGACTGCATGGAGGGAGGTTGTGAATAATGACATTTGGAAGAATAAGAGATGGAGAAGACCCAAGATTATAAGGAAAGGATGCAAATGATAAAAACGAAAGCTGATAGGGTATGTTATGACCTAGAGTTGGATCTAGATAGGTTACACCATTTATCTGAGTCAAGGAAAACGGTAGAAGTAACCCAGGGAGAGCCAAGTGGAGTTAACTTCCAAAACGGACCTTTAGAAGGGGAGGGGTATGATGGAGACGAACAAGAAGACCCCGAAGAGGAGGAGGAAATGGAAGAGGAAGAACGCTAGAAGAGGTAGAGCCATGGAGGAGGAAGGACTCCATATAAAGGAGGAATCTGATATAATTATGGAGCAAATAGGGGATGAGTATTTATCTGACCCTCCACTAGTAGACCTCAGGGCACAGGTTGGGGCTGTTTTTGAGATGCGGGACCCTAAACAGGAATCACTTAGCCCTATAGAAAATACTAGTGAAGATGAGAGAGAAGATTGGGGATCACACTATGACCTGTATGGATTTAGGGTTGAATCTGGAAGGGAACGGTCAGATGAGGAGGATCCTGAAGAAGAAGAGGAAGAGTTACTAACAAGCCATCCGATGGATAGCGACTGGGAATCGGAAGGAGAATATATGAGTTCTAGTACACTCCGGGGACGATGGGGATGACGAAGATTTTGACTAACAAATTATGATGAGTCTGCTGACATTATGGATGCTTGGCGTTAATTTCTTAATTTACTTTCCTTTTTTTTGTTACCTTTTTTAGTTGTTCTCTTCTTCTAATAATGTAAAACGCTTGGCGTAAGTTTGTTATAATTTAATAAAAAGTATCAATAGAGCATTATGATGAGTTGTTTTCTATACTCTCTTTCTGTTCTTTCCTTTGTTTTGTTAGTTATGCATGATATATTTGAGTGGTTTAATAACTGCAACAATTAATAATATGCTTATAGACAACTGTATGTGTATGTGTGATTATTATTATTTATTTTTTTATTTTTTATTTCAAGAACCTCTTTCTTGAAAATATAGGACCTTAGGACACGTTAGTAATTAGTACCGTTCTTTTAGTTGTAGAAGATGCCTCCTCTCTCCCGAAAAAGGCTAGCTAGGAACGGAACTAACCGAGCCTTAAGGAGCTTGGTTAAGGCGTTAGCTGGGGTTGGTGCACCACAAGTGAGGTCCTTGTCTGAACAGGCTTCTGAAATGAGCAAGAGGATTAGCCAGAACAAACCATCTCCTTTTGATGGTAAGGGAGAACCATCAGAACTTGAACATTGTTAAGAGAATTTGACAAACTTTTTGATGTAGTAGAGTGTCCAGAAGAACTGAAAGTTAATCAGGCAGCATTTTATTTGACTGGGGAAGCTGATTATTGGTGGGCGAATAGTAAGGCAGGGTTAATGGAGCAAGTTGAGGGACTTTTCGATTGGGATATGTTTAAAAGGGCTATGCGGGAGAAGTTTTATCCTTTACACGTGAGAAAGGACAAATCGAATGAGTTTGCCCGATTTGAAATGGGTAGTTTGACTGTTGATGAATACTACCACAAGTTCATGGAGTACATCAAATACTGTCCAGATGATGTACCCACTGAAGAGAAGAAAATGCAACGCTTTGAGCTGGGATTATCTTTCGATATTCAAAAGCATATCGAAAGTGATCGCTTACAGCACGTTAGAGCAGATGTATAAGCGTGCAGCTCAGGTAGGGAATATTTTAAGGAAAGAAAAAGAAAAGGAGAAGAATAACTTTACAGAGAAGAGGAAGGAATTGGTAAGTCAGACCACAGGAGCACCTGCAGGTTTCCATCTGAAGAAACCAAAACCTTTGGTGGCTTTCAAGGGAGCAGTTCTGGTGTGAATCTGGATACAGGGGGGAAGCAAGGCCTGCAAAACCTTTGCTAGATCGGATGGAAAGGAAAGGAAGTACTTCTGCAGGAGGTGTAAAAAAACACCCCGGAAAGGATTGCGAAGGGAATTTAGTTGAATGTAATTTCTGTCATAAGAAGGGACATAGGGAGTACGAGTGCTACATAAAGAAAGGGAGTGAGAATCGACCGCTAGGGAAACAACATCGACCCCAACACCAGATTGGTTTTGGGAGGCAAGGAAATCGATCAACTGGGGAGATCATCACGGTAACAATGGTCAGAGATTTCAACGACAGTTTAATGGGGGACAAGTTCGGTCAGATGGCAATCGGGCTGAGGGTTCAGGAATACCACGAATGGGAAATCAAGGGGGAGGAATGAACGCTCAGTCGGCTAGTGGACGGGTATCTGCGGTCAGTTCTAGGGAAGCTGACCAGACAACGGAGGTGGTTACAGGTACGTTCACCGTCCATTCTATAGCTGTTAATGTATTGTTTGATTCGGGTGCAACTTGTTCATTTCTGGCGAGGAGTAAAGTAGGCGAACTGAACCTAGAAACTTTTGAAATCGTATCCTATACCGTGGCGGTTCCTTCGGGAAATTATATACTTGCGATAGATTATATAAAGATGTGCCTTTGAAGATAGGGAAAGTTGTTTTTCCTAGTAATCTATATGTGTTAGATATGGAGGGTCTGGAAGTAATTTTGGGAATGGATTGGTTAGGAAGGTACAAAGCTACCATTGAATGTAGGGAGCAAAGAGTGTTTTGGTAGGACCACGTGGGGAAAACGTTAGATATAGAAATTTTTCTAAGGGGCCTAAAACAAACTTAGTGTCGACCTTGAAACTACAAAACTTGTGAGACAAGGACATCCTTTGTACTTGTGTCACATCATGCAGGAAGGAAAGAAGGAGGTGGATCCTAACGATGTCGCGGTGGTAAACGAATTCGTTGATGTTTTCCCTGAGGAGATTCCTGGTATGCCACCGCAAAGAGGAATCGATTTTACGATAGACTTGGTGCCCGGAACGGGACCAATTTCAAAGGCCCCGTACGCATGGCCCCCAAAGAGATGGAGGAATTGAAGTCTCAGCTCGAGGAATTGTTGGATAAGGGTTATATCCGACCAAGTGTTTCACCTGGGGCGCTCCGGTGTTGTTTGTACGGAAGAAGGACGGCAGTTTAAGATTGTGTATCGATTATAGGGAGTTAAATAAGGTGACCGTTAAGAACAAATACCCGTTACCTCGTATAGATGATTGTTTGATCAATTGAAGGGAGCTGAATATTTTCAAAAATTGATTTAAGGTCGGGTTATCATCAATTGAGGATTGCTGAGGGGACATACATAAGACGGCCTTTAGGACACGTTACGGGCATTATGAGTTTACCGTGATGCCTTTGGGTTGACAAATGCTCCAGCCGCATTTATGTGTTTGATGAATCAAGTGTTTAGTGCGTACTTGGATAAATTTGTGGTTGTCTTTATTGATGATATACTGGTCTATTCGAAGGACCGAGATGAACATGAGGGACATTTACGTTTGATTCTGCAGACCCTGCGGGAAAATAAATTATACGCTAAGTTTTCGAAGTGTGAATTTTGGTTGGAAAAAGTGTCATTTTTGGGCCACTTTGTTTCTAAGGAGGGCGTTTCGGTGGATCCGGTAAAAGTAGAAGGCAGTTCGAAATTGGTCATCACCGAAGAATGTCACCGAAGTTCGAAGTTTCTTAGGTTTGGCTGGGTATTATCGTCGTTTTTTGTCAAGGATTTCTCGCGAATTGCCAGACCTATGACTTCTTTGATGAAAAAGGATAAGAAGTTTGAATGGACTGACGAGTGTGAACGTGCTTTCGTGACTTTGAAGGAAAGGCTAACTACGGCTCCTGTCCTTGCTCTACCTGATCCTAAGTTGGATTATACTGTGTTCAGTGACGCATCGAAGAAGGGGTTGGGATGTGTTTTGATGCAAGAGCGTAAAGTAATTGCTTATGCATCGCGACAAGTAAAAGTTCATGAGGTTAATTATCCTACTCATGATCTGGAGTTGGCTGCGATAGTTTTTGCTCTCAAAATATGGAGACATTATTTGTATGGGGTTAAATGCAGAATCTACACAGATCATGAGAGTTTAAAGTATCTTTATACTCAACCGGATTTGAACATGCGCAACGTCGGTGGTTAGAGCTCATGGCGGACTATGATTTAGAGTTTGTGTATCACGAGGGGCGAGCGAACTTGGTAGCCGATGCATTAAGCAGAAAGTCGAAACATTCGTTGTCTGCTTTGGATGGAATTGAGGAGTTGCATCGGGACTTTGCTCGGCTGAATTTGGAGGTGGTGCGTACGGGTGAATTAAAGGAAAGTCTGAGTGCCTTGGTTATTCGGCCTTCGTTTTTCGAGGAGATTTTGAATTCTCAGGATAAGGATCCGAAGTTGTTGAAATTAAAGGAACAGGCTCGAGAAGGTAAAGCGGAGGGATTCTTGGTTCACGAAGATGGAGCTTGAGGTTTAAAGGTCGTTGGTGTCTACCGTCGGGGGAGCATCTTTGAAGGAACGCATCTTGGATGAAGCGCATTGTACAAAATTTTCAGTTCATCCGGGCGGTGATAAAATGTATCAAGATCTTAAGTTGATGTTCTGGTGGTCGGGAATGAAAAGGATATTGCTGAATATGTATCGCGCTGTTTTGACCTGTCAAAGGTTAAGAGCGAACATAAAAGACCTGGAGGTTTACTGCAACCTTTAGAAATTCCGGTGTGGAAATGGGATGATATTTCTATGGATTTTGTCGTGGGATTACCTCGAACGAAGGCAGGGAATGATACTTTATGGGTGATAGTTGATCGTTTGACTAAATCGGCATGTTTCATTCCTATGAACTGTCGTTGGGAGATGGAGCAATTAGCCCGAGCTTATATTAAGTATGTTGTGCGGTATCACGGTGTGCCCCGTACTATTGTGTCCGATAGAGATACTCGGTACTTGTCAAATTTTGGCAGACCTTGCAACAAGCAATGGGTACTACGTTACTGTATAGTACATCGTTTCATCCTCAGACAGACGGGCAAACAGAACGCACGAATCAGATTTTAGAGGATATGTTGCGAGCTGTTGCCATGGAGTGGCAAGGGTCATGGGATGAACATTTGATTTGGTCGAATTTTCGCGGCTTTGTATGGATGCCGTTGTCGTAGTCCAGTTTATTGGGATGATTTCACCGAAGCGGTGACTTTGGGACCAGATTTGCTTTTCAAAATGACTGAGAAAGTTAAGGTGATTCGGGATCGTTTAAAGCGGCTCAAGATCGTCAAAAGTCTTATGCTGATTTGAAACGACGACCAGAGGAGTTCATCGTGGGAGATCAAGTGTTGCTCCGCGTGTCGCCCATGCGCGGAGTGGTGCGTTTTGGTGCTCGTGGAAAGTTGAGCCCTCGATACATCGGCCCCTATGAGATTTTGGAACGTGTGGGTAAAGTGGCGTATCGGTTGGCTCTTCCAAATACCTTAGAAAAGGTCCATGATGTGTTTCATGTGTCCAGTTAAAACGGTATCATGCTGCTGCCTCTCATGTCTTAGATCCCGAACCTTTGAATTAGACACATCTTTGACCTATTCAGAGCGACCGGTTCGAATCTTAGACAAGAAAGTTCGTAGTACACGACGAAAGATATTTCTATGGTAAAAGTTCTATGGTCAAATCACGAGCGCGAGGCGCTACCTGGGAAACCGAGGACTCTATGCGGGAAAAGTACCCTCAGCTCTTTCAGGTTAGTCGCGTTACGGGGACGTAACTCCTTTAAGGGGGTAGAGGGCGATAGGAATTTCGCGCGCGTAT
>CM025917.1:20119667-20147448 GCA_000753965.2 Amaranthus hypochondriacus
ATGAATTATAAAGTGGATCTTTCTTTTATATAAAAAAAAATAATATAAAATGTGATGATAATGAGTACGTGGCACGAACTTTCCGGACAGCAATAGCTGCCCGGAAGTGACGCCTCATATTTTATTAGGTGGGATGCGTTTCGTTGTCGTTTTATTTAACCGATATGTTAAAAGTCGTTTAAACGCTTAAAATAATTAAAAATAGTAAATGGATTTTAGAAATTTTGAAAATTGGTGTCCAAGGTAATTGATGCGTTCCGGACGCAGTGGTGAAGTCGGATTTTTCATTTGATTTTTCTAACTGTCCAAATTGGCAGTTTAAGTTTCTGGTTAAAATGTGGAATTTTGAGTTATTAGGAATTTGATGAAATTAATTAAAATTACTAAGTCTTATTGATATCTTAGTGGTATAGAATGAGTTAGAAGTGTAAACACGTTCTAATACGTGTTCGTTTTGTGTGTGTGTTTGTTTAGGACCTCGATTCATAAGAGGGTGAAATTCCTGTAGCATTTGAATATCATTGTTTGCCGTGCTTAAAGGTACACGCTTAGACCATACTATTTATGTGGTTGTGCAAGTAATGTTGTTTCATTCTTGATTATGGCATTGTGACTCACATAAGGATTAGACACCTCAAATAATTTGAAAGAAGTTTAACTTGGAAATTGAGGATTGATGTGTGTGGTATCCCAAGGGGTTAATATTTTGGAATGGATTATATATTTTGTTCCCCATGGCAGTTTTGGATCATTACGGTCACCATGGGGGTATGCATACTTTAACCTTTGACGACCCGAACAGGACGGGCAACGTCTTAGGTCGGTGGTTGCCTTGGGATTAGCTCTCCAAGTGTATTCCTCCAAATGAATTGGATTATTACTTGGACGACCCGAATAGGACGGGCAACGTTTCAAGTTGGGGATTTTGAATAAATATATTAGAGCCTTTGCATGCTAGGGTGAACACATTGCTTGTTTTCCACTTGTTGATAATTTGTATGTTGTCTCTGATGTGTATTGGATTGTTCTTTGGAACCTGCTTTCGTTGTCGATCGACGACTAGCAGGTTGATTGCAGGTGGGACTGGAGTGAGGTTCAAGTTAGGATCACATCACCCAAGACCGCGTTTTATGTAATAAGAATTATAGTAGAAAATAATTTACATTTATATAATGGAACTTAGTCTAGTTGTTTTGTGTTTCGTTAGTAGAGGCCGATGGGTTCTCAAGTTGTAATATGGAACTTTTATAATCTTGTCGCTACCGTATGCTTTATTTTTTTTCCGCTTAGTTATATTCTTCTTATCGTGGAACGTTGACGATCTTGGATGGGATTCTTCCCACTAAGTGTCCAGTTGTGAACCGGAGTCATATTTTTATATGGTTATCCGGCTCACACGAACCGGACCGTTACAATTGGTATCAGAGCCAACGTTCCCTTAGAGATAAAGGAATACTTGACCTTAGTAGAGAGAGTTGGGGTTTGACCAATGTGTTATTAATTGACTGTTTTGTGATATGGCTTGGGGTATGTTTGGGAGGGGACCATTAAGACCTTATAATAGTATAGGTGACTTCGATTGTCAACGATCTTTTAATTACCTTCCGTTTTATGCATATGTTCAGGATCATGGACAAAGGAAAGGCCCCAATGAACCCACACACCCCTAACCAAACTAACGTCGTATCGAGGTTTGACCCGGAGACTGCATGGAGGGAGTTGTGAATAATGACATTTGGAAGATAAGAGATGGAGAGAGCATCCAGATTATAAGGAAAGGATGCAAATGATAAAAACAAAGGCTGATAGGGTATGTTATGACCTAGAGTTGGATCTAGATAGGTTACACCATTTATCTGAGTCAAGGAAAACGGTAGAAGTAACCCAGGGAGAGCCAAGTGGAGTTAACTTCCAAAACGGACCTTTAGAAGGGGAGGGGTATGATGGAGACGAAAGAAGACCCCGAAGAGGAGGAGGAAATGGAAGAGGAGGAACGCTACGAAGAGGTAGAGCCCATGGAGGAGGAAGGACTCCATATAAAGGAGGAATCTGATATAATTATGGAGCAAATAGGGATGAGTATTTATCTGACCCTCCACTAGTAGACCTCAGGGCACAGGTTGGGGCTGTTTTTGAGATGCGGGACCCTAAACAGGAATCACTTAGCCCTATAGAAAATACTAGTGAAGATGAGAGAGAAGATTGGGGATCACACTATGACCTGTATGGATTTAGGGTTGAATCTGGAAGGGAACGGTCAGATGAGGAGGATCCTGAAGAAGAAGAGGAAGAGTTACTAACAAGCCATCCGATGGATAGCGACTGGGAATCGGAAGGAGAATATATGAGTTCTAGTACCGACTCCGGGGACGATGGGGATGACGAAGATTTTGACGTAGCAAATTATGATGAGTCTGCTGACATTATGGATGCTTGGCGTTAATTTCTTAATTTACTTTCCTTTTGTTTTGTTACCTTTTTAGTTGTTCTCTTCTTCTAATAATGTAAAACGCTTGGCGTAAGTTGTTATAATTTAATAAACAGTATCAATAAAGCATTATATTGAGTTGTTTTCTATACTCTCTTTCTGTTTCTTTCCTTTGTTTTGTTAGTTATGCATGATATATTTGAGTGGTTTAATAACTGCAACAATTAATAATATGCTTATAGACAACTGTATGTGTATGTGTGATTATTATTATTTTTTTTTTTATTTTTTTAATTCCAAGACCTCTTTCCTTGAAAACTATAGGACCTTAGGACACGTTAGTGATTAGTACCTTTCTTTTGGTTGCAGAAGATGCCTCCTCTCTCCCGAAAAAGGCTAGCTAGGAACGGAACTAACCGAACCTTAAGGAGCTTGGTTAAGGCGTTAGCTGGGGTTGGTGCACCACAAGTGAGGTCCTTGTCTGAACAGGCTTCTGAAATGAGCAAGAGGATTAGCCAGAACAAACCATCTCCTTTTGATGGTAAGGGAGAACCATCAGAACTTGAACATTGGTTAAGAGAATTTGACAAACTTTTTGATGTAGTAGAGTGTCCAGAAGAACTGAAAGTTAATCAGGCAGCATTTTATTTGACTGGGGAAGCTGATTATTGGTGGGCGAATAGTAAGGCAGGGTTAATGGAGCAAGTTGAGGGACTTTTGATTGGGATATGTTTAAAAGGGCTATGCGGGAGAAGTTTTATCCTTTACACGTGAGAAAGGACAAATCGAATGAGTTTGCCCGATTTGAAATGGGTAGTTTGACTGTTGATGAATACTACCACAAGTTCATGGAGTACATCAAATACTGTCCAGATGATGTACCCACTGAAGAGAAGAAAATGCAACGCTTTGAGCTGGGATTATCTTTCGATATTCAAAAGCATATCGAAAGTGATCGCTACAGCACGTTAGAGCAGATGTATAAGCGTGCAGCTCAGGTAGGGAATATTTTAAGGAAAGAAAAGAAAAGGAGAAGAATAGCCTTACAGAGAAGAGGAAGGAATTGGTAAGTCAGACCTCAGGAGCACCTGCAGGTTTCCATCTGAAGAAACCAAAAACCTTTGGTGGCTTTCAAGGGAGCAGTTCTGGTGTGAATGCTGGATACAGGGGGGAAGCAAGGCCTGCAAAACCTTTGCTAGATCGGGATGGAAAGGAAAGGAAGTACTTCTGCAGGAGGTGTAAGAAAAACCACCCCGGAAAGGATTGCGAAGGGAATTTAGTTGAATGTAATTTCTGTCATAAGAAGGGACATAGGGAGTACGAGTGCTACATAAAGAAAGGGAGTGAGAATCGACCGCTAGGGGAACAACACCGGCCCCAACACCAGATTAGTTTTGGGAGGCAAGGAAATCGATCAACTGGGGAGATCATCACGGTAACAATGGTCAGAGATTTCAACGACAGTTTAATGGGGACAAGTTCGGTCAGATGGCAATCGGGCTGAGGGTTCAGGAATCCACGAATGGGAAATCAAGGGGGAGGAATGAACGCTCAGTCGGCTAGTGGACGGGTATCTGCGGTCAGTTCTAGGGAAGCTGACCAGACAACGGAGGTGGTTACAGGTACGTTCACCGTCCATTCTATAGCTGTTAATGTATTGTTTGATTCGGGTGCAACTTGTTCATTTCTGGCGAGGAGTAAAGTAGGCGAACTGAACCTAGAAACTTTTGAAAACGTATCCTATACCGTGGCGTTCCTTCGGGGAAATTATATACTTGCGATAGATTATATAAAGATGTGCCTTGAAGATAGGGAAAGTTGTTTTTCCTAGTAATCTATATGTGTTAGATATGGAGGGTCTGGAAGTAATTTTGGGAATGGATTGGTTAGGAAGGTACAAAGCTACCATTGAATGTAGGGAGCAAAGAGTGTTGTTGGTAGGACCACGTGGGGAAAACGTTAGATATAGAAAATTTTCTAAGGGGCCTAAAACAAACTTAGTGTCGACCTTGAAACTACAAAAGCTTGTGAGACAAGGACATCCTTTGTACTTGTGTCACATCATGCAGGAAGGAAAGAAGGAGGTGGACCCTAACGATGTCGCGGTGGTAAACGAATTCGTTGATGTTTTCCCTGAGGAGATTCCTGGTATGCCACCGCAAAGAGGAATCGATTTTACGATAGACTTGGTGCCCGGAACGGGACCAATTTCAAAGGCCCCGTACCGCATGGCCCCAAAGGAGATGGAGGAATTGAAGTCTCAGCTCGAGGAATTGTTGGATAAGGGTTATATCCGACCAAGTGTTTCACCTTGGGGCGCTCCGGTTTTGTTTGTACGGAAGAAGGACGGCAGTTTAAGATTGTGTATCGATTATAGGGAGTTAAATAAGGTGACCGTTAAGAACAAATACCCGTTACCTCGAATAGATGATCTGTTTGATCAATTGAAGGGAGCTGGAATATTTTCAAAAATTGATTTAAGGTCGGGTTATCATCAATTGAGGATTGCTGAGGGGGACATACATAAGACGGCCTTTAGGACACGTTACGGGCATTATGAGTTTACCGTGATGCCTTTTGGGTTGACAAATGCTCCAGCCGCATTTATGTGTTTGATGAATCAAGTGTTTAGTGCGTACTTGGATAAATTTGTGGTTGTCTTTATTGATGATATACTGGTCTATTCGAAGGACCGAGATGAACATGAGGGACATTTACGTTTGATTCTGCAGACCCTGCGGGAAAATAAATTATACGCTAAGTTTTCGAAGTGTGAATTCTGGTTGGAAAAAGTGTCATTTTTGGGCCACTTTGTTTCTAAGGAGGGCGTTTCGGTGGATCCGGTAAAAGTAGAAGCAGTTCGAAATTGGTCATCACCGAAGAATGTCACCGAAGTTCGAAGTTTCTTAGGTTTGGCTGGGTATTATCGTCGTTTTGTCAAGGATTTCTCGCGAATTGCCAGACCTATGACTTCTTTGATGAAAAAGGATAAGAAGTTTGAATGGACTGACGAGTGTGAACGTGCTTTCGTGACTTTGAAGGAAAGGCTAACTACGGCTCCTGTCCTTGCTCTACCTGATCCTAAGTTGGATTATACTGTGTTCAGTGACGCATCGAAGAAGGGGTTGGGATGTGTTTTGATGCAAGAGCGTAAAGTAATTGCTTATGCATCGCGACAACTAAAAGTTCATGAGGTTAATTATCCTACTCATGATCTGGAGTTGGCTGCGATAGTTTTTGCTCTCAAAATATGGAGACATTATTTGTATGGGGTTAAATGCAGAATCTACACAGATCATGAGAGTTTAAAGTATCTTTATACTCAACCGGATTTGAACATGCGCCAACGTCGGTGGTTAGAGCTCATGGCGGACTATGATTTGGAGTTTGTGTATCACGAGGGGCGAGCGAACTTGGTAGCCGATGCATTAAGCAGAAAGTCGAAACACTCGTTGTCTGCTTTGGATGGAATTGAGGAGTTGCATCGGGACTTTGCTCGGCTGAATTTGGAGGTGGTGCGTACGGGTGAATTAAAGGAAAGTCTGAGTGCCTTGGTTATTCGGCCTTCGTTTTTCGAGGAGATTTTGAATTCTCAGGATAAGGATCCGAAGTTGTTGAAATTAAAGGAACAGGCTCGAGAAGGTAAAGCGGAGGGATTCTTGGTTCACGAAGATGGGAGCTTGAGGTTTAAAGGTCGTTGGTGTCTACCGTCGGGGGAAGCATCTTTGAAGGAACGCATCTTGGATGAAGCGCATTGTACAAAATTTTCAGTTCATCCGGGCGGTGATAAATGTATCAAGATCTTAAGTTGATGTTCTGGTGGTCGGGAATGAAAAAGGATATTGCTGAATATGTATCGCGCTGTTTGACCTGTCAAAAGGTTAAGAGCGAACATAAAAGACCTGGAGGTTTACTACAACCTTTAGAAATTCCGGTGTGGAAATGGGATGATATTTCTATGGATTTTGTTGTGGGATTGCCTCGAACAAAGGCAGGGAATGATGCTTTATGGGTGATAGTTGATCGTTTGACTAAATCGGCATGTTTCATTCCAATGAACTGTCGTTGGGAGATGGAGCAATTAGCCCGAGCTTATATTAAGTATGTTGTGCGGTATCACGGTGTGCCCCGTACTATTGTGTCCGATAGAGATACTCGGTACTTGTCAAAATTTTGGCAGACCTTGCAACAAGCAATGGGTACTACGTTACTGTATAGTACATCGTTTCATCCTTAGACAGACGGACAAACAGAACGCACGAATCAGATTTTAGAGGATATGTTGCGAGCTGTTGTCATGGAGTGGCAAGGATCATGGGATGAACATTTGGATTTGGATTCGAGGCTTTGTATGGATGCCGTTGTCGTAGTCCAGTTTATTGGGATGATTTCACCGAAGCGGTGACTTTGGGACCAGATTTGCTTTTCCAAATGACTGAGAAAGTTAAGGTGATTCGGGATCGTTTAAAGGCGGCTCAAGATCGTCAAAAGTCTTATGCTGATTTGAAACGACGACTAGAGGAGTTCATCGTGGGAGATCAAGTGTTGCTTCGCGTGTCGCCCATGCGCGGAGTGGTGCGTTTTGGTGCTCGTGGAAAGTTGAGCCCTCGATACATCGGCCCCTATGACATTTTGGAACGTGTGGGTAAAGTGGCGTATCGGTTGGCTCTTCCAAATACCTTAGAAAAGGTCCATGATGTGTTTCATGTGTCCCAGTTAAAACGGTATCATGCTGCTGCCTCTCATGTCTTAGATCCCGAACCTTTGGAGTTAGACACATCTTTGACCTATTCAGAGCGACCGGTTCGAATCTTAGACAAGAAAGTTCGTAGTACACAACGGAAAGATATTTCTATGGTAAAAGTTCTATGGTCAAATCACGAGCGCGAGGCCGCTACCTGGGAAACCGAGGACTCTATGCGGGAAAAGTACCATCAACTCTTTCAGGTTAGTCGCGTTACGGGGACGTAACTCCTTTAAGGGGGGTAAAGGGCGATAGGAATTTCGCGCGCGTATTGGTAAACTTCGTTGACTTGAGTTTTATATGTGCAGTGTTGTGCTGTATGCTGGTCGGTTTCATGTAAGTTACGAGGGCGTAACTTCTTTAAGGGGGGTAGTCTGTAACACCCCGTAAATTTTTATAAAATATTTGGGATTAAAATAAAATAATAATAGTCAAGTATAAGAATTTGAGTGAATTAATATGTGACAAGCGATATCGGCATTTGTCGCGTATTGGGTTATCGTTATTAATCTAATTTAATTTTTCATGTGTGTTAAAATTAAACCTAGGCAATTAAACACAATATTAATTAATTAAAAAAAAAAATTATTCAGTAGTAATTATGGGGGTGGCCGGTTGTCTTGGGAAAATTGGAGGGATTTGTAACTCCCTTCCTAAGTGTGTTTTATGACAAATTTAAGAGGGGGGTTATGGGCAGTTTAAGGGTTGTGGGCTTATGTTTAAATTTGCTAGATTGTGAGATGATTCCTCCATTTTGCTTTTCTTCATAAAAACAAAAAAAAGAAAAACAAAAAAAAAAAAAAAAAAAAAACCTTCTTTTCTTTCCTCTTGTTTTTCGGCTCCTATATATATAAAAAAAATAAAAAAATAAAAAAAGAGTTTTTGTGATCATTCAATCTCTAATTCAAGGGTAAGAAAAGTTCAATTGTTAATATTAGATTTTTACTTTTTAAAGAAAGTTATATTTTATATGTAATATATGATGATATCCTATGACTTCTAGGAGGATTGAGTATTTTTATGTAATTTTTATTTATATAATCCTTTAACAAAATTGATTTGTTAAAAGGGTTAAGACAAATTGTGTAAAGTTTTTCATTGACTTATTATATTCTTTAGCAAATTCAAATTTGATATAAGAATAAAACCTTTTAATATTTAAATTTATTTCATAATTTAAACATCCCTAGCAAAATTTCAATTTGCTAGAAGGAATTTAACGGTGTGAATTAAGTGAAATAAACATTCATGTTTTTATTTTTGTGTATAAATTCCTTAAAAAAATTTGATTTGTTTAAGGATTGAATTTATTTATATGTATAATCAGAATCATAGGGGTGCTTTGGCTTATGATCCTCTACAAAATTCGATTTGTGAGAAGATCAAGTATTTAATTCCATTATTTTAATTTATTGTTTTTAATGTGTGTTTGAGTGGTCTTGTGTATGAGAATGTTTTAGTTAGTGGTTTTGTGTTTGATGATGGATAAATTTATGTGTGAGATAATATTACATGTGGTTGGAAATGTTAGGTGACTGTGTGATAAGGAATATTTGTTTTATGATTCGGTTTTTGTTAGTTTTCTTAGTTGTGAATTATAAAGTGGATCTTTCTTTTTATAAAAAAAAAATAATAAAAATGTGTGATAATGAGTACGTGGCACGAACTTTCCGGACAACAATAACTGCCTCGGAAGTGACGCCTCATATTTTATTAGGTAGGAGGCGTTTTCGTTGTCATTTTATTTAACCGATATGTTAAAAGTCGTTTAAACGCTTAAAATAATTAAAAATAGTAAATGGATTCTAGAAATTATGAAAATTGGTGTCCAAGGTAATTGATGCGTTCCGGACGCAGTGGTGAAGTCGGATTTTTCATTTGGATTTTCTAAACTGTCCAAATTGGCAGTTTAAGTTTCTGGTTAAAATGTGGAATTTTGAACTATTAGGAATTTGATGAAATTAATTAAAATTACTAAGTCTTATTGATATCTTAGTGGTATAGAATGAGTTAGAATTGTAAACACGTTCTAATACGTGTTCATTTTGTGTGTGTGTTTGTTTAGGACCTCGATTCATAAGAGGGTGAAATTCCTGTACCATTTGAATATCATTGTTTGCCGTGCTTAAAGGTACACGCTTAGACCATACTATTTATGTGGTTGTGCAAGTAATGTTGTTTCATTCTTGATTATGGCATTGTGACTCACATAAGGATTAGACATCTCAAATAATTTGAAAGAAGTTTAACTTGGAAATTGAGGATGTAATGGAATGGATTATCCCAAGGGGGTTAATATTTTGGAATGGATTATATATTTTGTTCCCATGGCAGTTTTGGATCATTACGGTCACCATGGGGGTATGCATACTTTAACCTCTGACGACCCGAACAGGACGGGCAACGTCTTAGGTCGGTGGTTGCCTTGGGAGTAGCTCTTCCAAGTGTATTCCTCCAAATGAATTGGATTATTACTTGGACGACCCGAACAGGACGGGCAATGTTTCAAGTTGGGGATTTTTGAATTAATATATTAGAGTCTTTGCATGCTAGGGTGAACACATTGCTTGTTTTCCACTTGTTGATAATTTGTATGTTGTCTCTAACGTGTATTGGATTGTTCTTTGGAACCTGCTTTCGTTGTCGATCGACGACTAGCAGGTTGATTGCAGGTGGGGACTGGAGTGAGGTTCAAGTTAGGATCACATCACCCAAGACCGTGTTTTATGTAATAAGAACTATAGTAGAAAATAATTTACATTTATGTAATGGAACTTAGTATAGTTGTTTTGTCTTTTCGTTAGTAGAGGCCGATGGGTTCTCGAGTTGTAATATGGAACTCTTATAATATTGTCGCTACCGTATACTTTAATTTTTTCGCTTAATTATATTCCTTTATCGGTGGAACGTTGACGATCTTGGACGGGATTCTTCCCACTGAGTGTACAGTTGTGAACCGGAGTCATATTTTCATATGGTTATCCGGCTCACTCGAACCGGACCGTTACAGCATGCAAATCAAAACTCATATAATTTTACCCGTTTGTCATCGGTAAATGGTAGGAAACCCAAAACATTAGGTAGGCCATGACTTAATTAGTTGCTAGGCACTTTGTCCTTTGATCGTGCCACAGATTAAGTTGGAATAAAATCTTTAAGATATCAAATTGATATGAGCATTTCATAAGAAAATAATTAATTAAGCATTTCATGTATTCGATGATACATATATTTAATTCTTTGTATCATGTATTCAAACTATATTCAAGTACATTATATATTATAAGAAAATTATAACAACGTGGTATTAACAATGAAGTACTGATGAAGTGTACCCAAGTTTTAGTTATATATAATGCGGAGAGTCGAAGATGAATAGGCATCCACACGCACAAATTAACTCAATTACAAAAGAATTAGCGAGTTAATTAAATTTATTATTAGAAGTGTTTGTTTGTAGTAGTGAAAAAAAAGATGATGAGAAAAGCTGATCGTTTGGTACTTGTACTTGCTATTATTTTTATTGTGTTTTCTTTTCAACCTCAAACAATCTCGGCTTGGCTTTTCGACAAAATTCTTGGGTGCAGTAAAAAAGGCGAGAGTTGTTATATGATACCTGGTTATTATTGCTGTGGAACTTTAAGATGCGATCATTTCGCATCTTCGACATGCGATCATTAAACAGGTTGAAGTGCCCCCAACAATATTGGTATTGCTTTAGCTATGCTACTAATTAATTTGCTTTCAATTTATTTCTTTTCGTTTATAATTATTATGTATTGATTCGAAATTATCATGGGAATAATATTGTGTGTTGCCTGCTCTTGTAATCCTATATATTCCTATTTACTTTACCAACTAACAGGATTTGGAATATAGGAAGACTTTATATTTGTTATTTGTAAGTGTTTGTTGCTTTGTTATGTAATTTGTGTTGGAAATCAAAATACAATTATATTGTTGTGCCTTTATTGTCTCGCTATCTTTCGTATTTTTATTCACAACCATGTTATTTTAAAAATAATTATATACGGGGATAATCAACAACAAATGTCTTTAGAGTGCAAGGACTTTTATTTATAAGAAACTACCTAATCTAAACACATTTTTTTTTAAGAAACTACTGTATCAATTTTTTTTTTTTTTTGGCAAAAAACTACCTAATATAACAAAATTTTTGCAAATGACTATCATTTTACAAATATCGTGAGTTGACTTTTAGATTAACACTTTGGTCAGCACGCCTGTGCCACGTGATTACTTAAAATGTAGTCATTTGCAAACATTTTTGTTAAATTAGGTAGTTTTATAAAAAAAAATATAGATAAGGTAGTTTTTCTTACAAAAAAGGTATATAAATTAGGTAGTTTCTTATTATAATTCCTATTATAAAATATTATAGTGATATAATATATATTAATCATTTCATTTATGAGATAAAAAAGAAGACTTCTTTTTCATTTCATTCCATTCAAAATAATCGATTGGATGAATGAAAGATAATCTTTCATTTATATGATACAACATCCACTCAAGAGACAAAAGAAAATGAACAAGACATAAAATCGTCACCATGATTTTTACAATCATTAATAATAACTCCACTCTAACATATCAGTTTTAGAGTTTTTCATAGCTTGAAAAAATCAAGCTCAACGCATACATACTTCACTCCATTATTAGCCGATCTCATTGCAAATTCTATGATGCTTGAATCTCCACCACCAATATGAAAATCAGATATTGCGGCTTGTATTTTCTTAAATTTAAAGCTTGCTGCATATACTTTAACTTCCACGAGCTGAAGCATTCCAAGAATAAGTGTTCATACCAAATAACTTTTTAGATGCGTCATATGCCTATGATAAAGAGATTGAACACCCACCAAAATATCACTCCAAACTCTATCATTTATGGCAATCCAATGAATGGTCGTCTCGTTTATTTTTGGGCCCCAGTGCAAAATTTAAAAATGGACCCTCACAAATAAATGAAGTAAATTTTTAAAATTTTTATTATCCAATTCTATAGGATATTCTGAAATTATTGATAGAAACACTAGTGGAAAAAAACGTATTGGCTGCTACTTATTGGCTGCGGTTTTAAGTTACACGCAGCCAATATGTGTAATAAAAACTAGGTAAAAAAATTTACGCAATGGCTGCGGTTTTTAGACTTGACCGCAGCAAATAACAGTTTCAAAAATCAATTAAAAAAATTATCTAAAGGCTGCGGTTTTGCATACAACCGCAGTAAATAACACTTCCAAATATCAGATCAAAAAAAACCAAAATGACTAAAGGCTGCGGTTTGCATACAACCGCAGCAAATAACACTTCAAATATCAGATAAAAAAAACAAAATGACTAAAGGCTGCGGTTTTGCATACAACCGCAGCAAATAACCAATTCAAAAACGCGCCTTTTAACGTCTTTTTTCCTAAACTCTACTATTTCATAAACCACAAACACACGCTACTGTTGTTGCTTCTTGTTCCTTCGATATTTCTGAAACTTCCTTCGATATTTCATAAACAACATTGTTGTTGCTTCTTCTTCCTTCGATCTTTCATAAATATTTCATAAATATTTCTTAAACACTTTAATTTATAAATCTACTGTTGTTGCTTCTTCTTCCTTCGATCTTTTCTGGTTCATCATCTTCCTTCGATATTTCTCAATTATTTAAGTGACTGGTTCATCATCTTCCTTCAAACTTTTCACAAACACTACTGGTTCATCATTTCTTCTTCCTTCTTCATAAAAACGATTCTTGTTCCTTCTTCCTTCGAATTTTCACAAACGATTGCTACTGTGTTTTCACAATCGATGGCTACTGTGTTCGAATTTGCACAATGTATTGTTGTCTCCTTCTACAAAAACCCCCACGAATTGGTATTTTATTTTTTATTTTATTTTTTAATTTTTTTTTAACATTTTTTAACAAATTATTCTTATTTTTGTACTAATTTTTGTTAGTATGGTTCATCATGGTATTTTAGAGATTAGTATGGTTGTGTACTAATTTTTGTTTGTGTTTTTCCATTGTAGGTACATAACTCTAAATACCAAGGTAATTTCTAATTATACATCAAGTTTTGTTTTTCATATTTTTTATGTGTTTGTAATTATTAATGTGATTTTATTTATGAATTTAGTTGTTTTATTATTAGTTTTTATAATTAGGGTTAATTATGGGTTGTATTATTTTTAGATAATTTGATTTGGACATACTTTAAAGAGCTTATGATTTGGTTTTGGTTTCTTTTATTTGGTTGATGTTATAATTTGATTTGGTTTTGGCTCATGTTCGAAAATCTACTGTACATTTAAAGAGCTTTGGTTTTGGCTCATGTTCTTTCGGGGTAAATACTATGTCTATTTTGTTTTTTGATAATTTGATTTGGGTTGTTTGGTTTGAATAGTGGAAATTTAAAGAGCTTTGGTTTTGTTATTCATTTAATTTGTATTATTGGACATAGTTTGAAACTTTGAATTTACATAAAAGACTTCTTATAATTAGTTTGTTGATTATTTTGTTTAGTTGTTTAAGTTGTTTAATTTATAAGTTTTATGTATGTAGTTTACTTATGTACGTTGTTTATTTTATTTTGTTTAGTTGTTTAATTTGTTAATTAATTAAGTATGTAGTTTATTATGTATATATATGTAGTTTGATTTATTATGTATGTAGTTTAATTATGTATGTAGTTTACTTATGTATGAATAATCACAATAGTTTACTTATGTACTTAGTTTTGTTAATTAATTAAAATATACATAATTTGAATAATTTGAATAATTTAAATAATAAGAAGGTTAAATATGGTAAATTTGGGTTATCTAGGGTTAAGTATATATATATACTTATGTATGTAATGTGTATTAATTTTGTTTTGAATTGAATAATCACACATAGGATGACAAAAGATCGTTCTTGGATGAATGGAAGCATTGAATCGTCAGAATTTATTGATGGCATATTAGAATTTCGTAGTGTTGCGGTTGAACATCAAGTTAGGCTGGGGGAATTGGTTTTTATTGCCCATGTGTCAATTGTGGCAATGTATCAAAGGTAGATAGTGTTTATATCCTTAGAGAGCACATACTTCGACGTGGGTTTAGGCCTCAATATCATGTTTGGGTTTGGCATGGTGAGGAGGGAGTTTACAAGGAAATGAGTGTTGTTGAGGATGTCAATAATGTGGCTGATGTCAATAAGGATGTAATGGATCGTGTTGATGAAGAAAAATGTCGAAGAGGATGTGGATCGTGTTGATGAGATGATGGAGGGAGTCAAGGATGAGTTAGGAAAACGTCCTCGTGTAATCGACTTGTTGACAGAGGCTTCTCAAAAGCCTTTGTATCCTGAATGTACAGAGTTTACCAAACTTACAGCAGTTTTGACAATTTTCAACATTAAGTCAAAATTCAATTGGAGTGACACTAGTTTCACAATGTTATTAAAAGCGTTAGGTGAGATGCTTCCTGAGGGAAATGAACTTCCAAAGTCGACATACTAGGCCAAAAAACTAATGTGTCCTTTCGGGTTAGAGTACCAGAAGATTCATGCGTGTCCGAATGATTGTGTATTGTATCGGAATGAAAACGAGAACTTAGAAGAGTGTCCTAAGTGTGGGTTATCGCGTTACAAGCGTAAAGGGGCTCGGAATGCTAAAGGGTCCCCGGCTAAGGTATTGTGGTATCTTCCAATAATACCTAGATTCTAGCGTTTGTTTTCTATAAAGAAAGATGCGTTAAATTTGAGGTGACATGCAAATAGGGTGAAGAAAGATCACTTGCTCACACATCCATCCGATTCTCCAGAGTGGAAGAGTATTGATAGGTTGCACAATACTTTTGGGGATGAAGTTCGTAATTTAAGGCGCGGACTGTGCACGGATGGAATGAACCCATTTGGCAATCTTAGTTCTCAACATAGTATTTGGCCGGTACTTTTAGTGATCTATCATTTGCTACCTTGGTTGTGTATGAAGCGTAAGTACATTATGCTTTCCCTTCTTATCTCGGGTCCTAAGCAACCTGGCAATGACATAGATGTATATCTTGCACCTCTCGTTGAGGATTTGAGAAAGATGTGGGATGAAGGAGTTTCCATGTTTGATGCATATGCCCTTGCGTGCAATGTTTTTATGCACCGTTAATGATTTTCCGGCATATGGAAACTTATCAGCGCATAAGAACAAAAGGAAGAAAGCGTGCCCAATATGTATTGATGACATGGAATCCACGTGGATTCCTAAGTGCAAACTTGTATTCATGA
This sequence comes from Amaranthus hypochondriacus, assembly GCA_000753965.2. Lineage (NCBI taxonomy): Eukaryota > Viridiplantae > Streptophyta > Magnoliopsida > Caryophyllales > Amaranthaceae > Amaranthus > Amaranthus hypochondriacus. Next base: position 20,135,123 of record CM025917.1, read on the forward strand.
ACCATCGAAAGTTCCTCCCACGAGATCACCAATACCGTAAGAAGAAGAAGATGTTCAACGGGGAGGTTGAGGACCGTTGACCGGTTATGAGGTTTACAAACAGGTTAAGGGGGTTGAGACTGTATTTGGTAAAACAGGGCAAGTACATGGGGGTGAAGACCGACTGTGGAAAAAAAATTCAATCTTTTGGACGCTTCCATATTGAAGAGATCTACAAGTTAGGCATTCTCTTGACGTTATGCATATAGAGAAAAATGTATGCGATGCCATACTCGGGACTCTCATGAACATTCCAGGTAAGTCAAAGGATGTTAAGGCCGTGCCAGATTACTTTGAATGTAAGGGTATTCGTCTGGAGTTGTGGGCACATGTTAAGGTGAGTAAGAAAAGAGAAAGAGCTGATGAAATTGGTGGTAGTAGCAAGGGAAAGGTTGGTAAGAAGAAGATGAGTAGTGGAAAAGTTTATTTGCCTCCAGCTTGCTACACATTTTCCAAAGCAGAGAAGCAGGCCTTTTGTGAGTCTTTGTATGGCATTAAGGTTCCGTCTGGGTACTCATCCAACATGAAGAGATTTGTGACCCAAAATGGTGAATTGAAGTTAGGAAGCATGAAATCTCACAATTGCCATGTAATGATGCAAGTGTTCTTACCGATTGCACTACGTGGAATATTGCCAAAACATGTGAGATATGCTATTACCGAGCTATGTTTGTTCTTCAACACAATTTGTAGTAAAGTTCTTGATCTCTTTAAACTTGATGCTCTTCAAGTCGACTTGATTGTAACTTTATGCAAGTTTGAGATGTATTTTCCACCTTCTTTCTTTGACATAATGGTTCATCTTATTGTCCATCTCGTTCGTGAAATCAAGATGTTGGGTCCCGTTTTTTTTAAGGTGGTGTTATCCTTTTGAGTGACACATGGGTGTTTTACAAAACAAAGTGAGGAATCCAGCACAACCAGAGGGGAGTATGACTCAAGGTACTGTAAGCGATGAGATTGGTAAATTTATAGCCGAGTATATGGCTATGGCAAAGCCTATTGGACTTCCCACCTCTCGACATGAAGGAAGACTTGAGGGAAAAGGAACAATTGGCTCCAAAACAATCACACCTTCTCGGGATAGCCTTCTACAAGCACACATGTATGTGTTGCATCATATTTCAGAAATTTATCCTTTTTTGAATGAGCATTTTGATATATTGTGCGCAAAATATCCTTCTAAAGGTGATAGGGCATTGATGCAGTTGCATAACAAGACGTTTTTTGATTGGTTTCATAATCGAGTAATATGTGAAGAACTAAAGGGTGTATCTGAAATTGTTGAGTGGTTAGCTTTTAATCAGCGTAATGATGTCAACAAATATGAGGGTTACGATGCCAATGGGTTCACACTTTAGACTGAGGGTCAAGATAAGAAATCATCGTATCTGCAGAATAGTGGGGTTTTGATTTTTTTCATCATCTACATTTTACGCGAGTGCCAAGGATCAATCGCCGGTTGATGATAAATCAGTATACTACAGGCGGGTACATGAAATATGGGAGCTTGACTATTGTACTTTCACTATGGGTCTTTTCAAATGCAAGTGGGTGGATAATAATCGACGATGTGTTAAAAATGACGACCCTTGTGGATTGACTCTTGTAGACTTGGATCGTTTGCGTGATAGTGAGGAGCCATTCATACTACCCACACAAGCCAACCAAGTATTTTACATTGAAGACCCTTCTGATAAAAAATGGTCTATTGTGTTACCGGGAAAAAGAAGTATTCTTGGTATAGGTGATGTGGAGGATGAGGAAGAATATAATGCTTTTGAAGACTCCCCACCCTTTATCAATCCAAAATCGGTGAATGAAGATGATGAAGATGTTGGTTATATGCGTGTAGATCACACGGAAGGAATACATTTGAATTAAGTGATTTACAAGGTTTGTTATGCATAAAACTTGACACACAACACTAATTAATATATATTATTGAGTTGAAATGGTTAGAATTGAAAATCTTAGTCATATGCTTCAAATTACTTATTAAGTTGCGTTTTTAAGGGTTTTAAAGGGTTTTTTGCACTTTCGCGCATAAAGTAGCTCAAACGTGGTTTGTCATGCATGAAACTTGACACACAACACTAATTATTATATATTATTGTGTTGAAATGGTTAGAATAGTCATATGCTTCAAATTACTTATTAAGTTGCGTTTTTTAGGGGTTTTTAAGGGTTTTTTGCACTTTCGCGCATAAAGTAGCTCAAACGTGGTTTGTTATGCATGAAACTTGACATGCAACACTAATTAATATGTATTATTGTGTTGAAATGGTTAGAATTGAAAATCTTAGTCATATGCTTCAAATTACTTATTAAGTTGCGTTTTTAAGGGTTTTTTGAACTTTCGCGCATAAAGTAGCTCAAACGTGGTTTGTTATGCATGAAACTTGAGACGCAACACTAATTAATATATATTATTGTGTTGAAATGGTTAGAATTGAAAATCTTACTCATATGCTTCCAATTACTTATTAATTTGCGTTTTTTAAGGGTTTTTAAGGGTTTTTTGCACTTACGGGTAAATAAAAGAGATCAACTAGTACACTTTATGTCCAAGGTGATTGGCTCAAAAGCGCTGCAGATTATTTTTAGCAAGTTCGATCTCGGTGATCCCAAGACTAAACTTGAGGGGGAGTGTAATAAAGTAGAATACTATATATCTTTAAATACTTAATATTATATGATAAATGAATTACAACTATATATCTTTAAATACTTAATATATACTAAGGAATTTAATATTAAATCTCCTAATTTTTTAGAGCCTTATATGAATAAACATGTTGAACATACGAAACGTTTTACATAACTTAAACATTTAGTACATAGGTTCACTCATTTTCTTTCTCTTCTTATTTAAGCGTTGAAAACCAAATTGCCTGTAGACAACGGATGGCTACAGAGTAGCCCGTACACAAGCTTGGCGACTGATCTTATATGTAGCCATCTCGTAGCTAAGCTTGGCTACAGATTGTAACCATCTTAATTTATTTTTATAGTGAAATATTTTTTTCTAAGAAAGTGTATTTAAAAAATTAATACACGAAGTGTAAGGCCTCAATAATAGATGATTTAATTAATCGAAAATAAATGTTTGAAAAGTAATACGTTTTTGCCTAAAAAAAACAATGGGAAAAGTGTCACTGTTACATCAAAAATTGTTACATTTTAACTAGACTTGGGAAAATTTGATCCGACCCGAAAATGAACCTGGGACTCGACCCGATAAAACCCGAACCCGACCGATCCGAAAGCGACTTAACCCGAAACATGACCGACCCGATAATTACCCGACCGAAAATGACCCGACCGACAACCGACTCGACCGACCCGTTTTGACAGGTCCAATATCAATTTTTAGAGTAATCTCAATGTTAGAATTCATTTCAAATAAAATTTTAGTTTTCAAAGTATCTCAACATATTGAGTATATAACTTGAACCCTAAAACTCATCAATAAATCTCAAAAAACACGCATTTAGCTTCTTTTTATCCATCATAATTATTTTTCTTTTAAAAAAAGCACATTATAATTATCTTAATTGAATACATATACCTTGTTAAATCAATCAAATGGGTATTGAATGAGCTTTTCAGAAAAGGAATGCCGCCACCCTAAATTATAAAACGCGTATCTTATAAGACGAAATAAGTACTTAGTTATTTGTATATCTTTCTAACATGAAAACTGTGAAGATATTTTTTATTAGGAAATGAGAAGATATTTAACGTCATTTTTATCTAACGTTACAACTTTAATAATCAAACACAATAACTTTTATGAAGCGCGTACAAGTATTTCAAAATAAGTATTAATTCCCCTATTTTCCTTACACTTAAATGAACCCGACATACCAACTATATTTTGAAAAAATCGTACATCTAATTTCTCTAATGTGACATGTATATCACAAATCCAACTATACATAGAGATTTAAAGTTTAGAACACGACCGTCGCAATAATTGGCTTTTTATAACTTGAATTGAATCACATAAGACTTTAATATTGTGTCAATTGATATCTGGATTAATGTCATAGGGATGTGAAATAGTTTTTTTATTAAAAAAGTTTTATAAATAATTATAAAAATTAGAAAAATTAATTTTTAAATTTTGTAAGTCATAACCCGTTGGGTCAGACCGACCGACCTGGAACCGAGAGTGACCCGACCCCAGAATGACCCGATCCGAAAATGACCCGACCCGAAATTGACCCGACCGAAATTGATCCGACCCGTAACCCGCCCAACCGACCGTTTTCCCAAGTCTAATTTTAACTACAAAATTTTCCCAAAAAATAATAACACTTTTTTGCTAAAAAATAACAAAGCAACAAGTAACACATAATTCCTATTCTGAAATCAATTATTTCGTAAAAGTAAATTAGAAATAGGATCACATTAGTATATCTATTATAATTCAAAAATAAAACAACAACACAACACGTGATAACGTCAACATAACAATTTCATTCTTGGTTGAATCAAACATTATTGGAGATGTAATGATTGCTTATTACCAATTGTAACACCTCCAAATAAACGAATGGTTGCATTTTAAAGTTCCACAACATCAATTACCAGGTGCAAAAGTGCAAGAACGACCCTCATTTTTGCACGCAAAGATGATAGCAAGTAAGAGAATCAAGCTAACACCCTTTTCATCTTCAACATTTTTGCGTTTTAATGATCTCTTTTTGTGAAGCTTCATCTAATAAAAATTTAAATTAATAAAAAATAGATATATTATTTAGATGGTTTCCTTTAATAATTTGCAATGTGACCTAGGGAGAAACACTGTAATTAAGTAAGAGAAGTCTAACGTTTTTTTGGCAATTATAATATAGTTCGTTTTGTATGAGACCATCTCACCATACGACAAACCCATGTAATTAGTCTATATTTTAATAGATTATTTTTAAATTGTACTTTTTTTTACAGAATAATGCTTAAAGTACTAATTATTAGTGCAGCGAATTTGAGGAGCAAAGCAAGGAAATCATATGCATTATCGATCAACAGAAGCATGCATCTACTTTAAGCTACCACCTACATATGCATTATACAAAGGGAAGAAGAGTGTTGTATTTTTATTAATTGCAAAGCATTCAGAATAGTACAAAACTATAGTTATGTATAAACACGTATGTAGTATAAGCTACCACCTACATATGAGCTGTCCATATATTTAACAATGAATTAAACCAAAAGCACTTTTGGCTGAATGAAAATAACATTTTCATGTTGAGTAGAAGATTTAGGGTTAGACCCCTACTGGGTGCAGGTATTAGCTCGTGGGTTTCACTGTGAGCATTCACTTTATACATTTCCCACATTGAGGTGAACAAGAATGGTTTGTCCACATTTTTCAGTAAAAAACAACTCCCACCAGAACCCTTCTTTGTGCGGGATATTGGGAATTATCATTTATCTTAACCAATATATTAATTGAGGTAACATGCTTAATAATAATCTTATAACTTAAATCTAACGACAAATCTAATTTTAATTACTAAACAAGTGATCTTTTAATAATGATAAATTTTTTAAAGGTCATGTACAATTTCAAAATTTATGATAAATGAACAACTATACATCTTTAAATACATAATATATACTAAGAAATATAATATTAAATCTCCTAATTTTTTAGAGCCCAATATGATTAAACATGTTGAACATACGAAACTTTTTACATAACTTAAACATTTAGTACATAGGTTCACTCATTTTCTTTCTCTTCTTGTTTAAGCGTTGAAAACCAAATTGCCCGTAGACAACGGATGGCTACAGAGTAGCCCGTAGCTAAGCTTGGCGACTGATCTTATCTATAGCCAACCCGTAGCCAACCTTGGCTACGGATTTTAACCATCTTAATTTATTTTATAGTGAAAAATATTTTTTTCTAAGAAAGTGAAAAATATTTAAAAAATTAATACACGAAGTTTAAGGCCTCAATAATAGATTACATATTAATCTCAATTAATTGAAAATAAATATTGTGTTTTATAATTCAAAAATAATTCAATTAATCAAAAATAAATATTGCGGTTTATAATTCAAAAATAATGCTATGAAAATAAAAAATAAATTAAATAGGTGAAATGGGTTAGATAGGGTTTAAGCTACCTTTTTCAAGTGTTTAGTTTATCAATTATCTCTTTAATAAATTCGAATTCTAAATATTTATCGTCTCGCTTTCGTTCATAAATTTAAAAATGTCTAAGATGGTATGTCAATTTTAGTAATTGAAGGTTTGAAAAAAGACGCATGCAAATCAAAACTCATATAATTTTACCCGTTTCTCATCGGTAATGGGTAGGAAACCCAAAACATTAGGTTGGCCATGACTTAATTAGTTGCTAGGCACTTTGTCCTTTGATCGTGCCACAGATTAAGTTGGAATAAAATCTTTAAGATATCAAATTGATATGAGCATTTCATAAGAAAATAATTAATTAAGCATTTCATGTATTCGATGATACATATATTTAATTCTTTGTATCATGTATTCAAACTATATTCAAGTACATTATATATTATAAGAAAATTATAACAACGTGGTATTAACAATGAAGTACTGATGAAGTGTACCCAAGTTTTAGTTATATATAATGCGGAGAGTCGAAGATGAATAGCATCCACACGCACAAATTAACTCAATTACAAAAGAATTAGCGAGTTAATTAAATTTATTATTAGAAGTGTTTGTTTGTAGTAGTGAAAAAAAAGATGATGAGAAAAGCTGATCGTTTGGTACTTGTACTTGCTATTATTTTTATTGTGTTTTCTTTTCAACCTCAAACAATCTCGGCTTGGCTTTTCGACAAAATTCTTGGGTGCAGTAAAAAAGGCGAGAGTTGTTATATGATACCTGGTTATTATTGCTGTGGAACTTTAAGATGCGATCATTTCGCATCTTCGACATGCGATCATTAAACAGGTTGAAGTGCCCCCAACAATATTGGTATTGCTTTAGCTATGCTTCTAATTAATTTGCTTTCAATTTATTTCTTTTCGTTTATAATTATTATGTATTGATTTTAAATTATCATGGGAGTAATATTGTGTGTTGCCTGCTCTTGTAATCCTATATATTCCTATTTACTTTACCAAGTAACAAGATTTCGAATGTAGGAAGACTTTATATTTGTTATTTGTAATTGCTTGTTGCTTTGTTATGTAATTTGTGTTGGAAATCAAAATACAATTATATTGTTGTGCTTTTATTGTCTCGCTATCTTTCGTATTTTTATTCACAACCATGTTAATTTGAAAATAATTATAAACAGGGATAATCAACAACAAATGTCTTTCGAATGCAAGGACTTTTTTTATAAGAAACTATCTAATTTATACACCTTTTTTTTAAAGAAAACTATCATATCAAAATTTTTTGGCAAAAAACTACCTAATATAACAGAAATGTTTGCAATTGACTAACATTTTACGAATATCGTCAGTTGACTTTTAGTTTAACACTTTGGCCAGCACGCCTGTGGCACATGATTACTTAAAAGGTAGTCATTTGCAAACATTTGTGTTATATTAGGTAGTTTTTTTAAAAAAATTTAGATAAGGTAGTTTTTTTTACAAAAAAGATATATAGATTAGGTAGTTTCATATTAGATTTCCTATTATAAAATATTATATTGATATAATATATATTAATCATTTTATTTATGAGACAAAAAAGGAGACTTCTTTTTCATTTCATTCCATTCAAAATAATCGAATGGATGAAAGAAAGATAATCTTTCATTTATATGATACAACATCCACTCAAGAGACAAAAGAAAATGAACACGACATAAAATCGTCACTATGATTTTTACAATGATTAATAATAACTCCACTCTAACATATCAGTTTTAGAGTTTTTCATAGCTTGAAAAAATCCAGCTCAACGCATACATACTTCACTCCATTATTAGCCGATCTCATTGCAAATTCTATAATGCTTGAATCTCCACCTCCAATATGAAAATCAGATATTGCGGCTTGTATTTTCTTAAATTTAAAGCTTGCTGCATATACTTTAACTTCCACGAGCTGAAGCATTCCAAGAATAAGTGTTCATACCACATAACTTATTAGATGCGTCATATGCCTATGATAAAGAGACTGAACACCCACCAAAATATCACTCCAAAATTTATCATTTATGGCACCCCAATGAAGAGTCGTCTCGTTTATTTTTGGGCCCCAGTGCGAAATAAAAAAATGGACCCTCATAAATAAATGAAGTAAATTTTAACAATTATTGATAGAGATATCGTTTTACAATTTGTAATAAATTATTTTTTCATCTAGGTGATCATCTTCAATTATCCAGTATTTCCAAGATGACAACATGTCAACCCTCTTTCAAAAAAGGACGCCATGGTCGATATTTTATTCGTAGACTCATACATTTAGAGTTAATATTGGTTAAAGTTTTTAAAACTGATCAAAAAGTCTAAATATTATCAACTTAATAACAACGATAAAGTACGCTGCTATAATATAATTTTAAAATATTAAATATAAATATTGAAGTTATTGGCCCTCACTAATCTAATACTCCCTAAATTCATACTTTAATCATTCCAGTTATTTAAAAATGACACTCATATCAAAAAAAAGTCAAAGAATAATATGAAACAAATTGAATAATAAATATTCAACTTCTAGTTTAATATCAACACTACAAAATGACAAGTTCAAAACTACATATATTGATAGCAAAACTATCTTGCAATACACCAGCTACCTTAATTACAATTGTTAATCTTGTAATCCTATATATTCCTATTTAGTTTACAATTGACTAACATTTTACGAATATCGTCAGTTGACTTTTAATTTACAACTTTGGCCAGCACGTCAGTGGCACGTGATTACTTTAAAGGTAGTCATTTGCATATATTTGTGTTATATTAGGTAGTTTTTTTAAAAATGTTTAGAAAAGATAGTTTTTTTTTTTTTTCAAATAAGGTATAAAAATTAGGTAGTTTCTTATTATATTTCCTATTATAAAATATTATATTGATATAATATATATTAAACATTTCATTTATGAGATAAAAAAGGATACTTCTTTTTCATTTCATTCCATTCAAAATAATCGATTGGAAGAAAGAATGATAATCTTTTATTTATATGATACAACATCCACTCAAGAGACAAAAAGAAAATGAACAAGACATAAAATCGTCACTATGATTTTAACAATGATTAATAATAACTCCACTCTAACATATCAATTTTAGAATTTTTCATAGCTTGAAAAAATCCAGCTCAACGCATACATACTTCACTCCATTATTAGCCGATCTCATTACAAATTCTATAATACTTGAATCTCCACCTCCAATATGAACATCAGATATTGCGGCTTGTATTTTCTTTAATTTAAAGCTTGTTGCATATACTTTAACATCCACGAGCTGAAGCATTCCAAGAATAAGTGTTCATACCACATAACTTATTAGATGCGTCATATGCCTATGATAAAGAGACTGAACACCCACCAAAATATCACTCCAAAATTTATCATTTATGGCACCCCAATGAAGAGCCGTCTCGTTTATTTTTGGGCCCCAGTGCGAAATAAAAAAATGGACCCTCATAAATAAATGAAGTAAATTTTAACAATTATTGATAGAGATATCGTTTTACAATTTGTAATAAATTATTTTTCATCTAGGTGATCATCTTCAATTATCCAGTATTTCCAAGATGACAACATGTCAACCCTCTTTCAAAAAAGGACGCCATGGTCGATATTTTATTCGTAGACTCATACATTTAGAGTTAATATTGGTTAAAGTTTTTAAAACTGATCAAAAAGTCTAAATATTATCAACTTAATAACAACGATAAAGTACGCTGCTATAATATAATTTTAAAATATTAAATATAAATATTGAAGTTATTGGCCCTCACTAATCTAATACTCCCTAAATTCATACTTTAATCATTCCAGTTATTTAAAAATGACACTCATATCAAAAAAAAGTCAAAGAATAATATGAAACAAATTGAATAATAAATATTCAACTTCTAGTTTAATATCAACACTACAAAATGACAAGTTCAAAACTACATATATTGATAGCAAAACTATCTTGCAATACACCAGCTACCTTAATTACAATTGTTAATCTTGTAATCCTATATATTCCTATTTAGTTTACAATTGACTAACATTTTACGAATATCGTCAGTTGACTTTTAATTTACAACTTTGGCCAGCACGTCAGTGGCACGTGATTACTTTAAAGGTAGTCATTTGCATATATTTGTGTTATATTAGGTAGTTTTTTTAAAAATGTTTAGAAAAGATAGTTTTTTTTTTTCAAATAAGGTATAAAAATTAGGTAGTTTCTTATTATATTTCCTATTATAAAATATTATATTGATATAATGTATATTAAACATTTCATTTATGAGATAAAAAGGATACTTCTTTTTCATTTCATTCCATTCAAAATAATCGATGGAAGAAAGAATGATAATCTTTCATTTATATGATACAACATCCACTCAAGAGACAAAAGAAAATGAACAAGACATAAAATCGTCACTATGATTTGAACAATGATTAATAATAACTCCACTCTAACATATCAATTTTAGAATTTTTCATAGCTTGAAAAAATCCAGCTCAACGCATACATACTTCACTCCATTATTAGCCGATCTCATTACAAATTCTATAATACTTGAATCTCCACCTCCAATATGAACATCAGATATTGCGGCTTGTATTTTCTTAAATTTAAAGCTTGTTGCATATACTTTAACCTCCACGAGCTGAAGCATTCCAAGAATAAGTGTTCATACCACATAACTTTTTAGATGCGTCATATGCCTATGATAAAGAGACTTAACACCCACCAAAATATCACTTTAAACTTTATCATTTATGGCACCCCAATGAAGAGTCGTCTCGTTTATTTTTTGGCCCCAATGCGAAATTTAAAAATGGGCCCTCACAAATAAATAAAGAAAATTTTAACAATTTTGATTATCCAATTCTATAGGATATTCTGAAATTATTGATAGAAATATCGTTTTACAATTTGTAATAAATTATTTTTTCATCTAGTTGATCATCTTCAATTATCCAATATTTCCAAGATGACAACATGTCAAACCTCATCCCAAAAAGGACGCCATGGTCGATATTTTTTTGGTAGACACATACATTTAGAGTTAATATTGGTTAAAGTTTTTAAAACCGATCAAAAAGTCTAAATATTATCAACTTAATAACAACAATAAAGTACACTGCTATAAATAATTTTAAAATATTAAATATAAATATTGAAGTTATTGGCCCTCACTAATCTAATACTCCCTAAATTCATACTTTAATCATTCCAGTTATTTAAAATGACACTCATATGAATAAAAAGTCAAAGATTAATATGAAACAAATTGAATAATAAATATTCAACTTTCTAGTTTAATATCAACACTACAAAATGACAAGTTCAAAACTACATATATTGATAGCAAAACAATTTTGCAATACACCAGCTACCTTAATTACAATTGTTAATCTTAGTAACCTGTGTTCAGGCACAGCTTGCACAGGGTCATAGACGACCATTAATAGTGCCAGGAGAAACAAATACACAAAGCGACTTATAAAGGAGAGTGCGGTCAAAAACTTCTTCGGCTCAAGAAAGGTCATCGGTTAAATTCCTTCAGCTAATCTTGCGAGCAACCGTCTCAATATGATAACTTGATTGACCACTTGTATATAATCGATCTCTTTAAAGTCAGAATAGATCAATTTAAAGTAAAATTTGAATAGTTTAAACTAATTGATTTATTGAAGGAAAAATTACAAGAAACTACCTAATTTATACACATTTTTATTTTAAAAAAACTACCTTATCTAAAGTTGTTTTACCAAAAACTTTCTACTATATAACACAAATATTTGCAAATGACTACTTTTTAAGTAATCACGTGACACAGGCATGCTGGTTCAAGTGTTAAACTAACGGTTAATTGACGATATTCGTTAAAAGGTAGTCATTTGTAAATATTTGTGTTATAATAGGTAGTGTTTTGCAAAAAAATTTAGATAAGGTAGTTTTCTAAACAAAAGTGTATAGATTAGGTAGTTTGTTAGTTGGGGACTGAATTTTAGATGGAAGGAAGAAAAACGCTGTTAAATACAGCGTTTTACACTTGATGCATTACGTTTTACTCCGTTAATTTTTTTTGTAAATAAAAAATATTTCATTAATTTTTTGTTGTACAAGGACTCAACC